>CM047871.1:23826825-24107488 GCA_026212405.1 Petrea volubilis | reverse complement strand
AACAAAGAAAGAGAATTTATTAGTTATCACCATACTATTGTACAAAGTATAGATTAATGGTGAAAAAAATAAGTAAAATTTGAAAACAATATGCTACTTGGATGTAGAAATTGGCGTTAAGAAAAATATATATGAATGTCTGATTAATTAATATGAATAGTATGGAAAAAAGAAATTACAATTAGTAAATTATCATGGGCCTATACATAAAGGAGGGGAAAAGAAAAAAAAAATTCAACTAACAATTTTTTCCCTACATAGTAATTATGTGGCATTATGAAAAATAATATGGAGAAATACTTTCGTGGGAGTAATATGGAGTAATTTATTTTCTCTTCTTCTTCTTTTTATTTTTTCCTGTGTTATTCACTTGGGATGTTAGCAAATGCTTTTGCTTTTTGGAAAAGTTAAAATTATAAGGAAAGTTGTAAAAGAGTTGGTTAATAAAAGTAGGTGATTTAATATAGTGTTTGGAAAGAAAAAGTGAAAAATATTAGTTAAATTTTAAAAAAAATAATTAAATGATAAAAAAAAAGCCTAAAAAATACTTTCAACTTTTAACTTATTTAATTTTTTCTTCAAAAAAAACAGGAAAAAAACTATTGAATTACAGTTTTTTTCTCCAGTAGAAGTAATATATATATATATATATATAAATGTGTGGGTGTGTACACTTAATCTTGATAAACTGTTACCTGTCATTATATGCAGAGCTTCTTGTTCTTGTTGTATGTTTAATAAAATAACTTTCTGCAAATATATTACGCGGGCCATATCCCATCATTCCAAAGATTTGTGGGGTTTCAAAAATATCTTGGTGGGCTTGAATCAAGTGATATTCTTGATGTTGAAATAGAATTATTGCACCTTTAGATCATGACCAAGACTAGCATGTAATGTTGATTACAGTTCATCACTAACCTATGAAAAAATATACTAAATATCCCAAAACCGTGATTAATTAGTTTTTGGATATTATGTCCCATATTATTAAGCATCTCACCTGGTAGATTGGTCTGGCACAAAGTGCCAAAATTTTTATTGGTAGACCATATAAAATGTCTCTATAATTTATAGAAACTATATATATATATATATATATATATATAGTGGTTAAGCCACATATAATTTGAGGAATGTGTGTCCAGCCCCAAACTTTAAAATTATCCCGTATATATATAGTCACATTTGAGTGACCGTTCTAATTGTCCTTTAGATCACTCCAATTAGTACATTCCTTGAGTTTTTTTAACTTAATTATTTATGTTATTTGTAAGTATATGTACCTCAGTAATTTTAGATTTCTTATCCCGCCAATATATATATATATATATATGTGTGTGTGTGTGTGTGTGGAAGTTATAGTTTTTTAAAAATAATGTATAATCCAGTATTGTTGCTAAAGAAATTATAATCTAATTAGGAGTTACGAATCAACATTGAAAGTTAAACAAGCACAAGCAAAATAGTTTAGACGACTTAGGTAACATAAAGTAAAGCCATAAAAAAAAAAGAGTGAGAGGTTGTACGTTGACAATGTTGGTTTAAAAATGAAGGGCTCCTAGAAAAGCAATTAGGTATATTTCTTCTTCCTTTTTTGTTTTTTTTTTAGATGAACTCAATTAGATTATACTCACAATTAAATTTAAGTAAATTTTTAGATGGATTATACTCATTTTTGGTTGAACCAATCTCCACATGCCAATGCTATTCCGAGCGTTGTTAGCGATGTTGGATTCTTCATTTCTTTGCTTAGATCTTTTTATTATCTAATGTAAATTTTCTCTCACTTTGACCCGAATTAAATTTGCTTTCGCTTATTTTGCGCCTTTTTGATTTTTCTTCTCCAAAAAAAAGGTGAAAAAATAAAGGAGTATTTAGCTTAAGGCCTAATTATTACATTTGGAATCATTTAAATATTAATATAATAACTCGTATTCGCTTAAATCAAAACTTAACATTGGACCCTATATAAGAATTTATATTACATAATAACATATTCATGTATATATTTTGTAATTACGTAGTAATGAATGATAAAAATTAAAATAAATTAAGTGTAAGATAAAATTAATATCATGTACACTTTCTATTTCAATTTGAAGCAATTTATATCATGCATTTTAAATAATATCTTACTATATATAGATGTTCATTTTGTAGTTAAATAGTTCTTATATATATTGATGTATCATTTTTTATGTACAAGTGTATATTATGTTTTATTATTTTTTATAAAACATGCACGCATATCTATTATTTTATATTTATATATTTAATTATATGCATATTTACTACATGTGATATAATATATATCAATATAGCCTAAAATAATACCGATATTTAATCTTATTATGAATATCAAATATATTAAAATAATACTAATTGTATATTATCATATTTGGGTACATATAAGTATATGTTAGCATGTGAATATAATTAAAATAAATAAAATAAAATATTAAATATATATTTTTGATATATATTAATACATATATATGTGATTTATGCATGAATATACATTTCATGTATAATATATACAATTTAATAGGTATTTAATATATTTATATATATTTAATTACTTACATTTTATTAATATTAATACAGGATAGATTTAATAAGCATTATACTAATAATATAAAAATATAGTTCATTATCAACCATTAAAAAATGAGTGTTCTCAATTCCAAATTATACCAATTGCATCGTTTGGAATAGTAGTGGGAATGCCTATTCCATTCTCACTTCATTCATGCATGCCAATCATACTCTTAATATTAAGATAATATCAAATATTATCTCAGTCCAAAAGAGATTAAATCTTTAATATTTGTCCCAAATATATGTATATATAACTTGAAAAATAATTTCAAATTTTCGATACCAACATATTCCATTCATTTAGGCCTAGATGAGGTACTTTTCAGCTTCACATTCACTTTCTTTAACTTTCTCTAATTTAGTCTAAGTATTAAAATTTAAAACACAGTCCCGACCCATTCTTCATCGGCCATTACAATCTTCCTTCCTTATCGAGTTAAGATTTCACTTGGGGAGACGTGGTAGTTGATGTTTGGTTGGTAGCTTTTGACTCATACTATAAGAAAAAGCAATATTAATAACACTCATACCAGTAGTTTTCTCGAGTTCGATATATATATATATATTTTTTTATTATTGTACTGACCATACTGTACAAAATCTACACATAAAGAGTTTCCCCTGATTTCTCATGATCATCATGTCAGTTTTCAATTTCATGCAGTGAAAAGTAAACTTGCCCCTTGCGAGTTTTGTGTGAACATCACACGTTGTTTTTTGAAAGCTTTCACAAAGGTATTTTGCTTCACTTGTCTAAGACCTCCTCTAAATTATATATAATTAGTTAGTCAAAAGATTCCGACAACATTAATGTGAACATCACATGGGGTTTGTTGAAAGCGTTCACCTTGTCTAAGGCCTTCTCTAAATTATATATAATTGGTTGGGTGAAATGTAGTAGAAAAAGTCAAAAGATTCGGACGATATTAATGAAATCCACAATCTAATTAATGCTTCATTTCTTTGTCCAATTAAACAACTGAAAACATAATCGCTCTGTGTTTGTACTCTATTATGTGTTTTTGGCCAAATAGGTTCATTGAATTCAGAAATCTTAGCTGTAATGGGGGATTTAAAAAGGCAATGTTTATTAATTGTTACTCGACAATTAAATTGTTCTTTGTATGTGTACTAGACTTTGTGTCTATGATGCAAAGCCAAACCTCTGTTAGTAAAAATTTATACTTACTACTTATAAAATGAAAACATGCTATGGTAACTATCTTATGGTGTATGAAGTGCATTAGTACATATGTGCATATTATATATTATATTATACATTAGTATTGTTTGCATAAAAATTACTATTTCTCGCCTTTGTATGTTGAATTAACACTGGCCCACACTACCAAAAAAAAAAAAAAGTTATTTTAACCGGAATTTTAAAAATAAAAATATATTAATTTTTAAAATTTTTGACAAAATTTTGGCGGAAAATTCCGTCGAAAACTTAAAAATAAATAAAAATATTAAAATTAAATTTTTGGCCGCCTTTCAGCAAAACATTCGACCGAAAATTTCAAAAAATAAAAAAATATTAAATTTCAGCAGAATTTATGCAGGAAAACCCGTTGAAAATTTAAAAAAATAAAAAAATATTAAAATTTAAATTTTTAGAGAAATTTGGACAAAAATTAAAATTCTGCCGAACATTTAAAAAAATATTAAATTTTAAAATTTTGGCGGTATTTATGTTGGAACCGAAATTTTGCCGAAAATCTAAAAAAAAAAAAGATTTGAAAATTTGAATTTTGCTTTAGAATTTTAGGTATATTTTCTGCCGAAAATTAAAAATATTTAAAATATTAAAATTTTCAATAAATAAAAAAAAATCTTTTATTTGAATTATTATTATTATTATTAAATTATTATTATTATTATTATTTGAATTATTGTGTGATATATATATATATATATATAATATTACGTATTATGACAAAAAAACGATGATAACCCCAACGGCAAGATGGTTGCCAACCAAGCGGAAAAGATTTGACTCTCAGCAATCCCAAAATTTGGGGTAATTTCGAACGTGTATATACACATGCGTGAGAGGTGTGGTGGAGGTCCCATGTTCGACTTTTAGGTTGGACAATTGAAACTTTATTTTTATACAAAAAAAAACAAAACAAAAAAACTTCGAAAATCCCTCCAAAATTCAGCCAAAAAATAATTTAAATTTTGAATAATAACTTGACAAAATTCTGCTGAAAATTAAAAAGTAACAAAAATTTATCCGACGAATTCGTTCGGCCAAAATTACTTATTTTCGGTGGAATTCCACTAAAAAATTCTCGAAAGATATCCTTTTTTTTTTCCTTGTTGCGTCACTAGTCTACTAATACATTAGAAGTCCCACCCAACATGTCAATTTTATATTTCTACTCAGGATTGAAAATCATTGAATTCAACAAAAAAGCAGTAATGTCCGACACGCCGTCCACCACCACGTATCAGGTGGCGACACGGCAAATTGAGGGAGAAGATAGTGCAACATCAGCACCAAAAAATTGGCTGGACAACGACACAAGTGCGGGGTGGTGAGGAGGAGCCAGGGTGCAATCATGGTTTTTTCACTTTTTAGGAGTTTTTTAGGGAAGAAAATGATTATGAATTAAGGGGTTCTTTTGGGAAGAAAATGGTGATGAATTTAGGAGTTTTTTTGGGAGAAGAAGAAGGTAATGATTGTTTTTTTTTTCTTGAAAGCCAAAAAAAAAAATTGTGGATAAAGAAAGGCATAGTTAAGCAAAAATTAGTTTGTTAATGATTTAACAGACAAAGTTGCAAAGGACATAATTTGAGAATATCTGTAGATTATGGAATATAATTTGAGAAATTCGTAATCGATGAGACAAAATTCAATAAAAAAAAAAATTACTTTAGGGGATAAACTTGCAATTTTTCCCTGTAGAGCTGCATAAGCAGATGCTGCCATCTCAAATCTGTGATCTTAGTTCGATATGGATAGTGATTATAGTTTGTGCAAGTCAAAACTTTCGGAAAAATCTAAAGACAAATGAAATTTCGCAACTGAACTCCACTGGTATTTAATTTGCTTAATATATATAAGAAGCACCGTCTCTGAGTGGCCAATTTAAAAAGACAAAGAGTTAATTGTTGAACTCTGAGTTGCCAATAACTGGTGAAGGTCAAATGTGAGAAAAGTTGCAAGATTCCTATGATATCAGTTCATGGATGCTCGGTTTAATCAACGTTCCTTGCATTATGAGATTAAACTAATCTTATTCTTAGTGTTCCGACGAGCAAGTTGCAAAAATACATTTTTATTGTTTTTTTGTATTTTCCACGGGTTTTGGCTTAAGGAATCTCAGCTTTAGAGGCTAATTTAAAAAGACAGAGTTAATTGGTTAACAAGTCCATGTTTTCTATATTTTAATCAGCAAGGATAAACTTTGTGTCCAATTTGCAAAGCCAAATTGTAGTCTGATCTCTGATTGGTTAGAATTTGTACTATTAATTAAATTAAAGATCCTAGAATTATTAGCCTCTGATAATATTCTTTGAGCTTTGAGTTATACAAATGGTTTTCGCACGCCTGATAGATGAATCTTGTTTCATGTCTACGATTTAAGTAGCTTTTCTTGTCATTTTGACACGTCGAGACTTCTCCCCGTAGTTTGATGAGATTTTACGGTCACGACTGTAATTTCCTTAATTTGCTGTTGGCCTTAATACTTGCAATTTTGATTGAATAACTACGGATGACCTGGAACAAATGTCAAATCATAGTTATCCGATTCGCGGTACTCTTGAGTACTTGATACGGGTATGAATACAGGTATGCGGTACGCTATCTTGCTAAAAGTATGATATATCGGGGGTATGTTTAGCTAGTTGGTATACTTATTTGGTACGTGATACTTTTAAATAATTTAATCGGTACTCTTTATTATAAATAATATAAATTCTTTAAAAGAATGAAAATTAATTCTAAGTAAATAAATTCAAGAGTATAAACATTTTTATGAATTTCCAACTAATATCAAAATATAATAACATACTTCCGAGGTACCTAATTATTGTGAGAGTTTAATGATTCATAGTAAACGCTATATCTAGCATTATTATTTTTTAATCCATGATCACATTATTAGTGTTATATATATTTTGTGGTGATAATATACAATAATATAAAACTTCAAAGTGTTTATAATATAGACAATAATAATTTAATTAAGAAGTAACTAATCTAGGAGTGATATTATTTGCAAGGCCTTAGAGTTGCAATAGTTTTAAACCCCAACGATCAACCAGATTGAGGGATTAAGAAAATGTAATTGGGTAGAAAAAAGTTTTGATGGGGTAAATAATACATCGACCAATAGAAGTGCAAAATTGTAATTAGCCATTTAAAAATTATAAATGCAAACACAATCATTCAGTAAGTATCAAATTCAACAGCTCTCATGTAGCTGAAAATGAAGTCTAATTTAATGAAACTTAAAGAGGAAAAAAAACAGGCAAATTATTTCATCATGCTCTTTGACATTGAAAGTACTAACAAACAAGAAGTCTTCTTATTTAAGTTTCACACTTAGTGCCAATTTTTATATCCACGAACGAACTTTGGACAATGCCTCCGCCCTGCAGTCACACACACACACACATACAAGAAAAAATAGTATATTTATAGGACGTGTTTGAGTCATTTGTTTGTGATATTTTAGCATCCTCAACTATACGTATAAAATTATTTGATCTATCGTAATTTATATTTCGAGTCGTGGTTCGAAATACGGCTTGAATTTTCAAATCTACAAAATGGCCTAAAACAATTGAATCTTAAATTAAAATTTCAAAAATACTAAATCAAACAAACTTACAAAACCCCTTAACTATACACAAATGAAATTTAACATCTTACAACTAAAATCCCAAATCAAACAAGTTCATAACAATCCAACGGGCAAAACCTAAGAGTGTGTTGATAATGCACCTATATCCACAAGTACGATGAGTGATTCGACTATGACAGTATAAACAGTACAGAAAGTAACAAAAAAGACAAAAAAAAAAACTTTCTGATGATCTGAAAATCCCAAGAGAAAAGACAACAGAAAGAATTTCCTTAAAAAAAGGTAGGAAATGCATGAATTGTCTGCGCATAACGAATTTCCTCAATATTCTTTACAAGTAATATTTTTTAAAACTTTCATGTTTGTTCATTGTAGCTCTTGCTCCCTTTACTACTATCTTCCGGTTAGTATTTTAAATTCCACTTAATAGATAAGTGACTCTACATTGCACGAGAGGAGATGATTTCAGATTATGTATTCTATGCCTAGATCAATCCTTTGATACTACAGAATCTATGCACAATAACTATAGTTTTTAATGTCATATGGAAACAAAGCTTAAACAGATACATGCTTTATACCACCAACTAATTGACTATTTTCTGTGTAGCTTTGATTTGGACAAAAAAAAATTATTTATTGATTGAATTCATACAATTAAATTAATTGCATTACGGTTTTTCTATTAAAAGTAGAGATAATATTTTAACTTTATATTAATTTATCTATATAAGGCTACCCTGTTAAGTATATATTGTATTATCCTAGCAAAGTGTCCTAGAAAAATACTGATTAATTCATTTTCAAGTTCGTTCCAAAAACTGATAATTATTAAAGAAAGGGATAGATGGAGGTACCTTTGAAATCAAAGCCGTCCTGTTTGTCTATTTCCTATTGACTTCATTCGTTGACACATCTTCAGTAGCCAATAACACGAAGTCGAAGGCCCTCATTTCCGAAGCTCTGTTGCTCCTCTACTATTTCTTCAGCCAACTTGCTAGCTGACTTGCTGCAGCGTTGCAAAGAAATCAAACGCAACGTGTCTATTTCTCCAATACCTGAAGGGATCTCCTTCAGACGACACAAATACAAAAGCCGAAGCCTCTCAAGTTTAGGAAAGTGGGTATTTTTAGCATTCCACAACTCCAGACGATTGAAACTGACAGAAAATAAAGTTACAAAAACTTAAGGAAAGGACGTAGTTATGTATAGTGGTTGGGCTGAAGCTTAATCCACTATCTAGGTATATTTCACCCTAGGCTTTTAAACCTGTAAAAATATATTTTATTAGTATACTGTTTCAAACAAACTAATGACAGAAATTGGAACGACACAGAGTGGCAAAAACCACGTTCACAGCTAACGTGTAACTGACAGATGTCTGGTACCAACACAGAGGTGTCTGGTCTTTAGCACTCTAACTTTGTACATGTATTTAGCCTATCAATACACAGAATACTTATTCAAAATCAAGCAGAGGCAAGCAGAGTGAATAAGATGATTCCTCTGGTACTACACATATGTCTATTTATACTTGCAGCAGCATGCCTGTTAATAAGGCATAATATTCTTCCTTCTTGAAATCGGTAAGTGATGGCTAGTGAATTGATCTTGATAAGGTAAGAGATTATTTGGTCAAAGGCTCACAATATACCCTAATCAACTCTTCCCATAGTTAATCCTTAATTAAGGATCATAAGAGATATTTCATCCAATCTTCCTTAGTCAGCAGATCACAAATTGATACAGGTATCAATTCTTTCCAACTTAGCCGTGTTTCCTTTGATTACAAAATCACAAGAAATACTAGCATCAAACTTGCCAAAGCAGCTGAGTTTAAATCATCATCAAAAGAATTATTAGGGCTAACAGAAACCAATGAACAAAGACTTCAACCGAAGAAATTCCCCTTCGATCGGATTCCACTCTGGCCCATCGAATGCATTACTATAAAGATTAAGCACTTCAAGATTAGGCAGTGAGCCAATAATCGTCATTTCTTTCCAAGGAATATGACACGAGTTAAGGCTCAACTTCTTCAGCGAATCTGGGAAGGCGATCTCATCCAAATTGAAGCCTTTCGACATTAAGGATATGTTGGGAAAATCGGGTAATTTTCCACTCAAACTACAACTAGTGAATTGTACTGATTCGATAATTTCCAGGAAAGACTACTGAGCAGTCTCCTTAGACAAAATTATCATTCCAAATAAATTCCCAGGAAAGGCTGGAGGGGTCACAAATGGTCCCACTTAAAACCCAGTCTCCTAGACAGAACTTACTTGCACAGTATATTATCACAACCTAAATCCGTGTATACATGAACAGTACCATACATGTGAATAGAAAAATACACCCAAATGAATAGTACAATACACTATAAATAAACCCGACAAATAAATATTGAATACTATACTATAACCGAAAAGAAACAAATCAAATGCGGAATAACTAAAAGAGATAAGGAAAGAACACACCCGAAAATTGATAACGGAGTTCGGCCAATTATGCCTACGTCTCCGAGCACTACTCACGCAGCCTGCTCTTTTAATTTGGGAGAAGAGAATACAAATTTTGGGATGATAAACTAGGAAGGGAAAGAGTCCTTTTATAGCATTAAGGAACTTCCCATCTTCCTTAACTAAGCAATGTGGGAGAAATTAAGCCAAAACATAACAAATCTCTACCTTGGCACAATTTCTGGTCCCACCAAATGCAAATCTTCTCAATCAAACAAAAAACGGTCTTCGTAGTGCTTCCAATTTGCGCCTTCAGGCGCTAACTCAAATATGCAGGATATTGACCAAGTCTAAACAATGTTTAAACTTGACTTTTGTCACCACCTTGGTCATCATATCTGCAGGATTCTCCGTAGTCCGAATCTTTTGGAGAAGTATCTCCTCTTCTTCGAGAATTTCCCGCACAAAATGATAGCGAACATCAATATGCTTCGTTCTTGCATGAAAAACTTGGTTCTTTGCTAAGTGAATAGCACTCTGATTGTCACAATACACCTCAAGGTGTTTCTGACCAACTCCCAAGTCTTTTAGCAATCCTTGAAGCCAAATTGCCTCCTTCACAACTTCTGTAACTGCCATATACTCTGCCTCTGTTGTAGACAAAGCCACTGTTGACTGCAAAGTAGACTTCCAACTAATTGGCGCCTTGGCTAAAGTGAACAAGTAGCCAGTTGTAGATCGCCGCTTATCCAAGTCACCTGCATAGTCAGAATCACAATATCCAACTACACATTGACCAAGTGATTCATCCCGCTCAAACACTAAGCCAACATCTACAGTACCTTGAATATACTGTAGAATCCATTTCACAGCTTGCCAATGAACCTTGCCAGGATCATGCATATATCTATTCACAACACCAACTGCCTGTGAAATATCGGGTCTCGTACACACCATTGCATACATCAAGCTTCCAACTGCATTAGCATACGGGACTTTCGCCATGTATTCTCGTTCTTCATCTGTCTTTGGAGATAACTGGCTGCTAAGCTTCAAATGAGGAGCAAGCGGAGTACTTACAGGTTTGGTATCTTCATTTATACCAAAACGTTGTAATATCTTCTTCAAATACTGCTTCTGTGTCAGCAAAAGCTTGCCTCTCTGTCTATCCCGACTTATCTCCATGCCGAGAATCTTTTTGGCTTCTCCCAAATCCTTCATCTCAAACTCTTTACTCAACTGAGCCTTCAATTTGTCAATTTCAACTTGACTCTTTGATGCTATCAGCATATCATCAACGTACAAGAGTAGGTAGATGTAGGACCCATCTTGAAGTCTGCGCAAATACACACATTGATCGTATTTGCTTCTTGTGTACTTCTGACCCATCATAAACTTATCAAATCGTTTGTACCATTGTCTCGGTGATTGCTTCAATCCGTACAACGATTTGTTAAGTTTACAAACCCAATTTTCTTTACCAGCAACTTTGAATCCATCTGGCTGAGACATATAGATTTCCTCCTTCAAGTCACCGTGTAGAAACGCGGTCTTCACATCAAGTTGAGCTAGCTCCAAATTCAACTGTGCTACCAAGGCCAACAAAATTCTAATGGAGGAATGTTTAACAACTGGAGAAAATACCTCATTATAATCAACTCCCTCCTTCTGAGCATAGCCTTTAGCTACCAATCTTGCCTTGTAGCGAACATCATTCTTGACAGGAAATCCTTCTTTCTTTGCAAATACCCATTTGCATCCAATTGCTTTCTTGCCTTTTGGTAACTGTGTCAACTTCCATGTCTTGTTCTTCTCAAGAGATTGCATCTCTTCTTCCATTGCATCTTTCCATCTACCATTTTCTGAACTTCGGATGGCTTCTGGAAAGGTGGATGGGACTTCATCAACAACTGGAAGTGCATAAGCTATCATGTCAACAAAACGAGCAGGTTTCTGAATTTCTCGTCTTGTCCTTCTAACAGCAATTGAATCTGGCTGCTGTTGAGGTTCTTGGGTCGGAACCTCTTCCTCATCTGACTCTTCTTCTGCTATGGGAGAGTCACTAATGGTGCCTTTTTCTGGGCTCACCATTATCTGTTCAAACTCCACCTGCTTCGGCGTACACTCCACCTGCTGTGGAGTATCATCAATTCCTCCTTGAGTTACCTTATGCAACATGGCAGATTCATCAAAGGTAACATCCCTGCTGATGATGGTCTTCTCTGCCTCTAGACACCAAAGGCGATATCCTTTAACTCCAGCATTGAAACCCATAAACAAAGCTTTCTTTGCTCGTGGATCCAACTTTGATTCATTTACATGATAATATGCAGTAGAACCAAAAACATGCAAAGAATCATAATCTGTTGTAGGTTTCCCGGACCATACCTCTAAAGGAGTCTTGCAATCTATTGCGGATGATGGCAAACGATTTACGAGATGTTGAGCATACGTCACAGCCTCAGCCCAAAACTTTCTGCCTAGCCCAGCATTAGACAGCATACAACGAACTTTCTCCACTAGTGTTCTGTTCATACGCTCCGACACCCCATTCTGTTGTGGTGTTTTTCTGACTGTGAAGTGCCGAACTATGCCAAACTCTTGGCATGCCTCCAGGAAAGGATCACTCTTGTATTCTCCACCGTTGTCTGTTCGGAGAACTTTGATCTTTCTTCCAGTCTGATTCTCAACTTGAGCTTTCCACTTAAGGAAAACTCCAAGCACTTCATCTTTCTTCTTCATAGTAAACACCCATACTCTTCTGGAAAAATCATCAACAAAAGTGACAAAATAATGTCTACCTCCAAGAGATGGAGTCTTGGCAGGTCCCCATACATCTGAGTGCACATAATCCAAAATACTCTTGGTATCATGGATGGCAGTGCCAAATTTCACTCTTCTTTGTTTTCCCAGAACACAATGCTCACAAAATTCTAATTTGCAAGTTTTCGTACCTTTCAACAATCCTTTCTTAGCAAGAATTTGCAAGGATTTTTCACCAGCATGTCCCAAACGCATATGCCACAGCTTTGTCGCCTCTGCATCCTTCTTGCTACTAGATGCTGCAGTTGCTACTGTCCCAACCACTGTACTACCTTGATAGTAATACAGATTATTCTTTCTCACGCCTTTCAACATCACAAGTGCTCCTGAAGTTGCTTTGAGAATTCCATCTCGCATCATCACAACTAGGCCTTTTGACTCTAAGGCCCCCAAAGAGATGAGATTCTTCTTCAAATTCGGAACGTACCGTACATCCTTCAAAACTCTTGTAGATCCATCATGATTCCGCAGCTTGATTGAACCTATCCCAGCTGTTTTACATGGATTGTCATTGCCCATGTAAACAACTCCACCTTCACGTTCTTCAAAATCGAAGAACCACTCCCTGATGGGAGACATATGGTAGGTACAATCGGAATCCAAAATCCACTCGTCTGGATGGGATGTTGAAGGTGATGCCACCAAAGAGACATCTGACTCTGCATCACTTTTGCATTCTGCAACATTTGCATCTTGCTGAGCCTTCCCTTTATTCTTCAACTTTGGACAGTCTTTCTTCCAGTGCCCTTTCTCATGACAGAAAGCACACTCATCTTTCGCAACTCTGCTCTTCGACTTTGATCTTCCTCTTCTCCCCTTTGACTGGCTCTGCTGACGACCTCTCGCCACTAATGCTTCATCTGCTGTAGCTACTTTGTTCCTCATTTTATCTTGTTTTCTCAATTCATGACTATACAATGCAGAACATACAGCATCTAAAGATACATTCTCCTTCCCATGAAGTAAAGTAGTTTCTAAGTGTTCAAATTCATCGGGAAGAGATGACAACAACATCAAAGCCAAATCTTCATCTTCAAATTTTACATCTAAATTTAACAGGTCTGCTACTAATTGTTGAAACAAAGTGATGTGTTTATTCATAGTAGTACCTGGTTGATAATCAAACCGGAACAACCTCTTCTTCATAAGGAGCTTATTCTGACCACTCTTTTTCAGAAATTTCTCCTCCAACGCCTTCCACAATTTATGTGTAGAAGTCTCATTTTTGAATGCATACTTCTGCTCTCTGGACAGGCACGATCGAATTGTTCCGCATGCTAACCGATTTATGATACTCCAATCCTTATCTTCTATGTATTCTGGTTTCTTTTCTTCAATGGCGATGTCAAGACCCTGTTGGAAAAGGGAGTCCATGACCTCGCCTTGCCACATGCCGAAATGGCCAGTACCGTCAAATATCTCTACCGCCAACTTCAAACTTGACATTGGAAACCTTGCCCATGAGGACGAGGAAGTCGATGTCCCTTGTGTCATATTTGATGTAACATAATTTGTTGGTGGAACTTCTGATGCCATTACAGACTCGAATGATAGTATTCAATATAAACAAAATTACAAACAGACCTAGGACGAACCTTCGGCTCTGATACCACTTGTTGGGAAAATCGGGTAATTTTCCACTCAAACTACAACTAGTGAATTGTACTGATTCGATAATTTCCAGGAAAGACTACTGAGCAGTCTCCTTAGACAAAATTATCATTCCAAATAAATTCCTAGGAAAGGCTGGAGGGGTCACAAATGGTCCCACTTAAAACCCAGTCTCCTAGACAGAACTTACTTGCACAGTATATTATCACAACCTAAACCCGTGTATACATGAACAGTACCATACACGTGAATAGAAAAATACACCCAAATGAATAGTACAATACACTATAAATAAACCCGACAAATAAATATTGAATACTATACTATAACCGAAAAGAAACAAATCAAATGCGGAATAACTAAAAGAGATAAGGAAAGAACACACCCGAAAATTGATAACGGAGTTCGGCCAATTATGCCTACGTCTCCGAGCACTACTCACGCAGCCTGCTCTTTTAATTTGGGAGAAGAGAATACAAATTTTGGGATGATAAACTAGGAAGGGAAAGAGTCCTTTTATAGCATTAAGGAACTTCCCATCTTCCTTAACTAAGCAATGTGGGAGAAATTAAGCCAAAACATAACAGGATAGTGATTCAAGTATATGTAGACGAGCCAGATTGTGAAGCTGATAGTATGAGAAATTCCCGTCTCTAATGTAATAACGAATTTTCAGCTTCTTCAAATTCGGGATTCTTTTGAGAATCTCCTCTGTACACCTAAAGTCAAGCAACTCTTTAAGAGTCTGTAGGTTTTCCAAAATAATGGAATCTTCCCCACCAATTCCAGTAACTGGGGGATCATGAAACATAGCCATTAAAATTATAATGTGCCTAAGTTGTGGCATTTTCCAGATTTCAGATGGTAGATCTATTAGTTCATAACCATCACGGCATGTTCTCCTATTAATGAAAGTTTGTAGATTCCAGAGTAGGGGAAGCGAGGTAGATTCTAACTGATTTCTATGTGAGACAAAAAGGTACCCCAATTTTGTGGGTTGCAGGCCGCCATCTATACTCGCCATCCTTAATATATTAACCCCAATTTTACAAATGTCACATACAAAAAACCGGATTAGGTGATTCTAGTTGTGCGACAAGGGCTTGAGGGATGAAGGCTTGAGGGAGGTAAACACTTGTGGACGACTTTCGGTTACATAGAAGGCAAATATCTTGATGGGAATTTAAATCGTCTAGTTGTACTTTCCGAGCATGCAAAAAATGTTCTTTTTCACATATTTTTTAACACAAGTCCCGTAAAACATCATGAATTCCAATTGATTTGATTTCCCCTCTATCCCCTAATTCATTAATCAAAATCAAATTCACGTCAATAAGATCCTTCAAGTATCCCTCAGCAACCTCTTCCAAGCTTCTACCTCTTATTGGTTTTACAAACCACTCGGCAACCCAAAACATGATTAGATGGGAGACTGGAATCACTTGATCTTCGGGAAAAAAACTCATATAAAGAAAACATGATTTAAGATGAACGGGCAAGTGAGTGTAACTCAGAGACAACATGTTTGAGCAGAGTTCATAAGCTTCTGAATTAGCAAATGTGTCCATATCGTATGCAACTTCCTCCCAATACTCCGGTTTCATGTTGGATTTTGCAAGCAGCCCAGCAAAAGCAGCAATTGTTAGAGGAAGTCCTCTGCAACTTCTTGCTATACGCTTTCCAATTTCCTCCAATTCAGGAAGGCAACCTTCTTGTGCAAAGGCTTTTTCACAAAATAACTTCCAGCTTTCATTCTTACTCAGAAACTCCATCAAATAAGGGTCACGAGAGCCTAAAGAGACGCCCACATGTGACAGCCTAGTAGTCACGACAATTCGACTTTCATTGCCGTTCTCTGGAAAGAATGACTTGAAATCATCCCAAATATCAGCACTCCACACATCGTCCAAAACAATCAAGTACCTTTTACCAAATAACCTTTGATACAATGTTTGTCCTAATTCAGCTACACTTTCACTACAGTCTCTATTTTCTTGTCCACCAAGTTCTCCATTACCATTTAGAAGGCCTAAAAGAATTTCTTTGGCACTATATTCTTGAGATATTGTAATCCAAATACGTATATCAAAAAGGTTAACAATATATGAATTGTCGAAAATATTCTTAGCAAGAGTGGTCTTACCAATACTCCCCATACCAACAATGGGGAGGATTTGCAGACTCGAGTTGCCTCCTTTGAGTTGATCTTCAATTCGACCAAAGTGTTCATGAAATCCCACCATAGTATTCTTTCCACACAAAGAAGGTGCAGATGAACCAACAGCAGACAGAGAAACCCCTAGCTTCAGTACTTTGATGGGCCTTTCCAAATCTTTAACCATCATCAACTCTTTCTCAATGGACACGATTTTGTCGATTACCATATCCATATCTTTAGAGAAGGATGATAGTCCCAAATCAGCTTTATCAACAAATCTTTGACTTAGTTGATCCACCACATGAGAGTCAATGATATCCTTTGCTTCATTGGCGGCTTCAGCAATTTGCCTCACCAAGTCTTGTGCATCTGTGGAAAACTTGTTAGAATAATCTTCAAGAATGTCTTGCAAGAAACTAGCCTTTTCGCGGACAGTTCCGATTTGATTTTTATCAAAATGAAGCCGCTGCCAAGCTGTGTGCTTGATGTTGTCTAGAACTTGTATAAGAGAAACTACAGCAGCATAAGCTGATGCTGCCATCTTCAATCAATGATCCTTGTACGGGCAAATGTACAACTTATGAGTTCCAGGGAAAGAGATGCACAATATGGATCATGATTTGATTGTGCAAGTTATACAAAAACTTTTTATGCACACGAGTTCTTGGGAAAACCTATACATGCATCGGTGGAAAATTAAACCCAAGGCCATTACCTTATTATTTTTTGTTATTTGATTGATGATTCATAATAGTGTAAAAATAATATTTTTATTTGTAAGATATATGTGCATATCCGTGTGTGTATAAAAATATAAATGTAGATAAACGGCTTTTTATTTTTTCTATTTTTCATACATAGAAAAATATTCCTAGTAGTTAAACTGCAAATGTAAGTACTACTAAAGGTAAAATCTGTTTTTTTCATAATTATAAATAAAAATAAGCGGGTTAATTCCAATTTTAGTCTTTGACCTTTAACCCTTCGCCAATTTTGGTCCTTCATGTTTACTCATTTCTAATTTTGGTCCCTAACATTACAATCCATTTCCCAATCTCGTCCTTCCGTTGGTTTTTTCGTTAAAAACTCTAATTTTATTTACAATTTGCCCCCTTAAAAATAAAAAAAAATACAAAAATGCCCCCAAATTTTTTTTAAAAAAAAAAGAGCTAAAAACCCCCCTTTGAAATATTTAGGTACAACTAAATAAATTTTGTAAATAATAGGATTAAAACCTAAGTTGATGAGAAGAGAAAAACTTAAGCTTGCTTCCTCAACCATGCAACCACACTCAATTTATTTTTTAATGTGTGTTGTACATAATAGTATACTCTTTGACATTGTTTAAGTTCAATTTTTTAATATATCAATAAAATAATAAACTAAATTATCTTTTAATATAAAAGGACAAAATTAATTTTCGTAAATATATATTGAAAAAATTTTAATTTATTTATAGGTATGTGAAACGGTAATTAATTTTTTTTTCAATATACGGATAAATTTATGAAATAAATTAATCTTTTAAAATTTTTAATTTAGATTTTCATAGCTTATATCTACTTTTGATATTTTTATTTCAATTTTTTTTCAAATAAATCGAACAAATGGGCAAAATTGTAAAATAAATATATTTTTTTAATTCATAAGTGTATACATTGAAGGTATATTAAAAAAATTAAACTTAAACAATGCCAAAGAGTATACTATTATATATAGCACACTTTGAAACAAAAATTGACTGTGGTTGAATGATTGAGGAAGCAAGCTTAAGTTTGTCTCTTATAATCAACCTAGGTTCGAATCTTATTGCTTACAAAATTTATTTTGTTGTGCATAAATATTTCAAATGGGGGTTTTTAACTCTTTTTTTTAAAACTTGGGGGCATTTTGGTATTTTTCTATTTTGAGGTGGCAAATTGTAAATGAAATTAGGGTTTTTAACGGAAAAACTAGCAGAGGGACGAGATTGGAAAACGGATTGTAACGTTAGGGACCAAAATTAAAAATATGTAAACATGAAGGATCAAAATTGATGAAGGGTCAAAGGTCAGAGACTAAAATTGAAATTAACCCAAAATAAACTGTCGAAACTTTGGGATGAAAAGTTGCAAGTAAAATTGTTTGAAATAAAATTATTTTCGAAATAAGGAAACTAAAAAACAAAAAAAAAAAAAAAAAAAAAAGAACGCTGGATGAACTTGCTTGTCTCTTCTCCCAGAGGAGGTGAGGGGAGATCTCAATCTTCCTGTAAAGCACTTAAAGAGTAAGGATGAAACAACACTTTCGAGTGCGTTTTTGACCTAGAGGGAATTAAATGGAATTAAATTTGATGTTTTTCTTTAGTAATTATTAATTTTTTCACGAAGGGACAAGGGCGCACGCGCGCGCGCACACACACGCACACACACACATATATATATATATATATATATATTTTATCTTCGGCCCTCGTTCTTGATCACGGCGCGTGCCATGTGCTGAACTGCCAGTCTGCAATAAATCAGGGGGGGGGGGGGGGGGGAAAAACTCATTAAGGATCAGTAGTAGATTGTTTTCACACTAGAAAGTTAGCGTTAACAACTCAATAATCGGTCCGACTTAGTAGAATAAGTTCAAGTTGGAAGGCCCCACGTAAATAATTTTTTGTATTGAAAGCTATGTTTCAGGGTGCACATGTCAGTTTAATTGAACGAGTCATTAACAATTCTGCTCCTGCCATTTGCATTAAACTAAATTTATGTCACGGATTAAACTATTTTCTAAAAGAATAAATTCATGTTACCCCCTCAATTATAACTGATACTAGCCTATGACCTGTGTTGCGCACAAAAATGATTCAAAAAATATAAATTAAATATATAAATTTATTTGAATACATGGAATATTGTTTGTAAAAGATAACACGGTTGTCAAAATTTTTGTATAACTTTTAAAACTTCTTGATTTTGGAAGTTAAAAGTTTTAACCGTATTTGCTAGAGATAATTGCCAAGATGGTCCTATATGATATATTCGCTAGCCGATTTTGTCCCAAAATTTTTTTTAGCCAAAATAGTCCCACTGAATAGTATTCTCTCTCCAAAATGGTCCCTTCGTTAAAAACTAATGGAAAATGCACGTGTAATTCACGTGCGCCGTTAATTTTAGATGGAGGGAGTTATACGTGGGACTACTTTAATCAATTTTTGAAAATTTGGGACCAATTTGGCTAAAATGTACTGTGGGACTAATTTGGCTAAAATGTATATTTAATTTTAATCATGACTTGATGCATAATTGATTCCTCATCTAAGTTCAAAGACTAATTAAATCACATTATAAGCGTGGAACATTCCTAATTCTTTTATTCCCACTTAAGAATTTTAATGTGGGATGGGATTTTCAATAAATTCATTCTCTAAGGAGCACTCATTTATGCATACGAGTGTCACTACACTCGATATCCATGAAACAATACATCTCCCATTCGAAATAGTCATAAATGCAAGTCTTTTAATGAGTCAAGTCAATACTCCACTCTCAGTTAGACTCAATAACTTTGAGTAATTTTGATCACGTACTTGTTTCGAAACTATATCTCTACGTGAAGCCAAGTCTCATGACTTTAATGTGATTATGGAGATTCATCCACAAACATTAAATATACATAATATAACTAATGTTATACAATGAAGATTGCCAAAAAATATTAAATGTTTGTGGTTGAATCTCCATGATTACATTAAAACTGTGAGACTTGGCTTCACATAGGAAGTCTTGAAATAAGTCTGTAAAACATGATCAAAATTACTCAAAGTTATTGAGTCCAAATAAGAGTGGGTATCGACTTGACTCATTAAAAGACTTGCATTTATGACTATTTCAAATGGGAGATGTATTGTTTCATGGACATCGAGTGTAGTAACACTCGTATGCATAAATGAGTGCTCATTAGAGAATGAATTTATTAAAAATCCCATCCTACATGAAATTCCTAAGTGGGAATAAAAGAATTAGGAATGTTCCAAGCTTATAACGTGATTTAATTAGTCATTGGACTTGGATGAGGAATTAATTATGCATCAAGTCATAATTAAAATTAAATATACATTTTAGCCAAATTAGTCCCACAGTACAAAAGCACTCGTCGATTTGGTCCCAAATTTTCAAAAATTGATTAAAGTAGTCCCATGTGTAACTCCCTCCATCTAAAATTAACGGCGCACGTGAGTTACACGTGCATTTTCCATTAGTTTTTAATGGAGGGACCATTTTGGAGAGAGAGTACTATTCAGTGTGACTATTTTGGCTAAAAAAAAATTTTGGGACAAAATCGGTTAGCGAATATATCGTATGGGACCAAATTGGCTAAAGTTTCGTATTTGCTACTATTAGTCTACTTTAAAATTGAAAGTACGACTATGTGAATTTTTATACTTTATATGTATTTTATTATTTTTTTTTTAAACAATTATTTCGGGACTTCTTATAGATATCAACTGAAAAACACCCCTCATACACACGCACACTCACTTGAAAGGAAAGGGGTAGAGGACAAGAAGATTCGAACTCAGGACGTCCCTGATGCTACTTTCAAACCTCACCAATCGACTCCGAACCTAGTGGCATGTATTTTATTATTTAAAGTAGACTAAAACCAAATATGTGTATTGTTATAAATATTATATATATTTGTTAATTTTATAAATATTAAAGCATAAATAGTTTACTATTATATTTATATTTTATATACGAATTATAATAAAGTGTGTATATATATAATGTAAACTATAATATTTCTCATTTATAGACAATGCTTGAAATATAAACTTTTAATATCAATTTCTTGAATTATGTATTCACATTGTCAAAATAAATCTTTTAAACATATGAAGTGTTAAAAATTCTGTATTAATTAACTATTATTACATTAATTTTTTATTGAAGTGTTAAATCTTTTAAAAATATCTTCTACATGAACAACTTGTGTCTTTTGTTATTTCACCTTTTATGCCAATAGTGTACTTAAGTATTAATTTGATATAAATTATACCCAATATGCAAAATAATTCAAATTAAACTCTACTAATTGTGTCTCGCATACCGTATTAATTTAACTTACTTCGATACAAAAATGAAATTCGATGAATAGAAATTCAACACAATGTCTTATATTATATTACCTATATTTTTTACAAATAAATTATTTATAGTAGCAGGTTATTTGTCCGGAATGTAAGAGAGTCACTACAGGAAAATTGCCAAATTTTGGTAGAAAAAATCCGACGGAGTATTCTGCCGGAATGAGTTTAGAAGAATTCCGGCAAAATGAGATAATTGCTAATTCCGGCGGACAAGTCTATGGGAATTCCGCTTGACACAGCGGTGCCAAGATTGGCGTGTAAAGATCCAGGGGATATTCGGCGAAATATTCCGCCAGAAAATAAAAAAAATTAAAAAAATTAAGTTCTGCGAAAAAATCAGTCGGATTTTCGACGAACAAATGGTCAAATTTTGACTGTTACACTCCGGCGGAAATATCCACTGGAATTTCGCCGAATGTTGTTTAAAAAATTCCGGCAGAATACCGGGGGAATGTTTCTAGTGGAATATTCTGTCAGAATTCCCTCAGCAGACTCCGACAGAATATTTTGACGGACTCCGGCAGAATCACAATTCCAAGGAAATTTCGGCAGAGTTTTGAATTTCTGGGGCTTTTTTCTAGCAGAACAAATTTCGTCGGAATTCCGTCAAAAAGTCAAATACTCACAATGCAAGTAAAAAAGAATGAGCCTCCTTAATAAATGTTATTTTTTTAAATATAAACATATCTATTATATCATTTGATTGGTAAAATTTTTATATCTTGACAAAAGTTATTCATTTTCCAGTTTAATTACCCAAAAAAAAAAAATCATTTCAAAGTTGGAGCATTAAAAGAACTTTTTCCATTAAATATCATCTAAATATGGTTAAAAAATATTGATAGAGTCTGTTTGTTATTTGTGGCGTTCGACTGAATCTTAATGTGCCTAAGTTTTGTATTCATCATATTTGTCTGTTGTTGAATAAGCATTGACTGAAATGTTCTTTTCGACTTACTCTTTTTTTGGCAGTTTCCTAGCTACCATATGGGTAGTTGCCTTATCTCTTCTACCAATTTTTGGTGGAGTTTCTCTGGCATCAATGACCGAGGCCTCTTTCAATTGGTAAAGAATTACGGCACGAGGTTGCCAATCAATTTCTTTCTTTGCCCTTGTCTTAAATATTTGTGTGCTAACAAGTATCTTATTTCAAGTTTTGTTCACAGAATTCAAATTTGACAAATCAATCTCACAATGTCCTTAGCAAAATCTTTAAGCATTGCTCATCACCTACTGAATTAGCAAGTGAGCTCACGTTTTGTGCAACTAACTCGTAATACTCTAGTGTCATGTTGGAGTTTGCAAGCAACCCACCAATTACAACAACTGCTATAGGAAGAAGCCCTCCGCAATTTGCTACAATTTTCTCCCAATTTTTTCCAATTCTAGAGGGCAAGCTTCTTTTCCAAAGACCGTTTCACAAAACAAATTCCAACTTTTATCCCGGTCTAGAAAATGCATGAAATAAGGTATACAACCCAAGGAAACAACAACCTTTGTGAGCCTAGTAATCAACATAATTCGACTCCCATTCCCATTTTCTGGAAAACATGACTTTAAATCTTCCAAAACTTCGATACTCCACATATCGTCCATAACAATCAAATATCTTTTGCCAAATAAACTTTGGTAAAATTGTTTTCTTAATTCAAGCAAATTTTCACTGCTTTCACCAACTTTTCCATTACCACATAGATAGCCTGAAATAATTTCTTGAACTCTATATTCTTGAGATATTGTGAACCAAATACATTTTTGTCAAAGTGGTCCTTGACATGTTGATTGTCAAAAACATTTGTAGCTAGAGTTGTCTTACCGATGCCTCCCATACCGATGATGGAGACAATTCGGAGACAAGTTTCATCTCTCGTGAGCTGATCCACTCGAACCAAGTGCTCATCAAATTCCACCATAACATTCTTACCACTTGAAAGAGGCTTCGATGAAACACTAGGTGGGGAAACTCTGGCCTGCTTTTCTTGGCCTGATCTTTCTTCTTTAATCATAATCAACTCTTTCTTTATGGAGTCAATCTTTTTAATTACTTTCTCCACTGGAACAAAAACAGTAGCATTTTTTTTCGTTTTAAATTTTAGTGGGTAATGAGAAGCTGATGACAACATTTTAATCCAGTTTTCAACATCTAAGTAGAGCAACACCTCAAGAGGAGGTGAATCCCAAACAAGTAATCAACTATTTAAACTATGTCTAGTCCTGGCTACGGCATCAGCACAACTGCACAAGCACTGCATGGTCTTCTAAGAGACACTACTAGAAAAACATTAAATAGCCACGGATTTTAGCCGCGGAAAAAATTCGTGGCTAATCCGCATCTAATAGCCACGAATTTGAAAAAAAAAATTAAGAAAAAATATTAACCATGGATTAGCCACGGATTGTCCGTGGCTAATTTTGGTGGCCAAAATTGGCGCGAATTTTGCAGCCAAGTATTAGCCACATACGGTTAGCCACGGGTGGCTAACCAATTTTTTTTTTAAAATTATTCTATTTGTACGTGCTCGATTTAAATCGTTCTTTTACGATAAATGTGTTCTTCCATTTTCTATTATTAGTTAAATATATCTCATAATTAAATCTATAATTGATTAATATTAATTATTGTGTTGTAATCAATCAATATATATATATATATATATATTGACAAATGATCATTTAAATGATCATTTCGAATGACAAATGATCGTTTAAATGATCATTTCGAATGGCAAATGATCGTTTAAATTATTTGATGATATTAATCATAATATATGTTCTATTGATCAAACTTATTATGAATTTAAGTTTCGCAAATATATAATACATTATAGTATTATATATATACATACATATATATACTACATATATAAGTGTGTGTGTAAGTAATTAATTAAGTACGGATACACCATAATTTCATTTACATATGGTCACTTGTTTACATGTATGAGTTAATTATGCAATTTTAGCAGTTTATAATTGATAAATTGTAATAACATATATTGTAGTTTTATCAATAATTCAAGACCGCATTATTGATATTGATATTTAATAGAATTTCAGTGTAAAATCACAAGAAAGCAAGAAAAAATAGTTAGCCACGGCTTGACCGTGGCTAAATGGTGGCTTGGGTGGCTAGCCACGGTTTGGTCGTGGCTAACCCGTGGCTATTAGCCACGGCCTGGTCATGGCTAAATTAGCCACGGGTTAGCCACAGCCAGCCCGTGGCTAACAATATTTTACTTTTAATTATTCGATTTGAAAAAGCTCGATTTAAATCGTTCTTTTACGACAAATGTGTTCTTCCATTTTCTATTATTAGTTAAATAAATCTCATAATTAAATTAATCTGTAATTGATTAATATTAATTATTGTGTTTTAAACAATACATATATATATATACACACATATATATATATATATATGTAAAATGATTGTTTCGAATAACGAATATATATATTAATCTCAATTTAAGTTTCACAGTTATATATTACAATATCACTACATATAGAAGAGTATTATATATATATATATATACTATAAATATAAGTACGGATGCGATCGATATATATATATAACTGATTAATGTTGATTATTCCGTGATATATATATATATATATATCATTTGTAAAACCCGAGCCATATTACCGTATTATTATTATTTATTAATCCTATTGTGTTTAGGATTACTATTATTACTGTTGTTATCATTATTATTGTAGTGTTAATATTGTCTTTGTTATTATTATTATTACTAGTACTATTGGGATTATAATTTTATTTATTTATTTATTTTCATTATTATTGCTATCATTAATATTATTAATATTAGTTAAATCCTATTGCAATTAGGGATATTGGGCTATCTTATTAAGTCTAGGATTATTGAATTTATATTACTATCATGATTGGACTTAGGTTTATTGGGCTTACTCTATTAAATTTGGAACTATTGAGCTAAGCCTTTTAGGGTTTGGAATTTAAATTACATATATATACACACAATCAAAGATTATACTAACTAGACGAGAGGGAGAGGAAATAGAGACAATATTCGGCCGTCATCAGCAACACATGATTAACGACCGAGACTGATATTCGGACATAGGTCACTTTGCCTTGTAAGTAATAAAATTTGTTCATGTTTTAATTGCCTAATTAGATTTGCTATCATAATTGAACAAGTTAAGCCGTAAAAATTGACTATTCTTCAAATCTTCTTGTGTTTTTAATTCCACAAATAATAGTGCTATAAATTAAATTATGATAGCAATAGGTCCACAATTCGATAAGATGAAACATGATTCAACCAAATGTCTTTGATTTAGGATTGCTATGATTAGAATATAGGATACTAGTTCTAATTGTAGTTATGATTATAGTGATCTATAATTATTGCAATTAATTAGCAGTGTGCGGCTTTATTTTTTTAGAATTCATGCATTAATAATCTTATCATGTATTTGTCCTTGAGTTATGAGGAGGAATATATATATATATATATATGTACGTATCTATATATATATATAGGGCAATTATAACCTATATATTTTTGTCCACAAGAATTAATATTTCAAGTTGTTGTTGTTGTAGACAATTCATGACATTTGTGTTGTAACATTTGACAATTAGTGTGTCACCGTAAACATAGAACCAATTAACAATAATTAAAATTTAATGACAATTATTATCACCTAGATATTGGTTTTTAGAGTAGCACTATGATAGGATTTCAATTGTTATGAGTTATTCCACTTTGATAAAATATTATACGATAGCTTATATTCATATTTTTATATTATTAGGTTCATACGATCACGCTTAGTACCCGACCAGTATAATCTTGGATATCATAGGAATTCATATAGATTAAAGTAAGTGGTTTCTTCCCTCTATTTGTTTTTATAAAAATATGTCTTTCTTAAATTTATGCTTTCGTTGAAAAAAGTGATTTTCATATATAAAAAGTGGATTTGAGCATGCTATTTTATGAATTTTCTATATGAAAAGCTAAAACTGTTTTGTGTTGTGCTATATGTGTATATATGAACATGCTCCGAATACTTGGGATACTATTGGTAGGAACGAGTTCTGAAATTTTCGACCGAGCTACGGGGTACAGTAGCAATTTCCGAACCCACTTAACGGGGTTGTAGTTAAGGCCCTCCTACGAGTAATACTAGTAGTGTCCGAACCCACCTAACGGGGTTATAGTTAGGGTTTGATCAAGTTGGCCAATAGAGATTTCAAATGTTCACGAGCATGGATATATAAATGAATTTGTCTGATTCTGTTTTGTTATCTATTCCGTTACTTGAAAAGTGGAAAATATTAATTTCTGAATGTTGTCTATGTGTGTGCAAAGTGTGATTTTAATGATATATATATATGTATGTAACTTGCTCAAATTCGATAGAGGGTCAAGAGATCCCTTACTGGGCGAGTGCGCTCACACCACTAATAATCATTTTGCAGAGGTTAGTACCGAGAAAGGTGACGAGGAACAATTTTGGGGTTGGTGAGTGGATTGATGGAGTCCTTACGTAGAGACTTTAGTTATAGTTATTTGTTTTGAGGTTTTCTTTTATGACTATCCATTAAGACTATTATTGTTTGGTTTACGATTTATGTTTTAGAACTAAAAATATAATAGTTATAATTATTATTTTATCCGTTGCGAGACTAAGGTTTTTGAATGGATATTTAATGGTTTTTAGTATGTTCTGATTTTTGTGGCTTGGTGTCTCTAAGTCCTTCGGGCTTAGGGGCATCGCCATGCCGCGTCCCGGATTCGGGGCGTGACATATAGTGGTATCAGAGCCTAGGTTATGATCTTTGGAATTTTATTGATTAGACTGAATGGCAAGTTAGGGGTTTAATAGTTTGCATAGGTAATACATCAAGAATTTAAGGGTTTGCAGAGGTAATGAATTATGTATTATACCAACTAGTCGAGGTATACTTAGATTCTCATGGTTTAACTTAGAAATCTCACTAAGACCTACGTGATAAGTTGTAACGTCTTGTGATACCATCCGTGGGTTCTTCTTAGGATTAAGTAGAATTGTTTTTATATGTTTTTCATTTATTTCAATTTTTTTTTTGATTAATACGTAATATACTTATGTAAAGGTATATTTATCAATAGTCAATTAGGGAGTCCCTTATTTCCAAAACTTGTGCTAACGAATGACAATTCCTTATATAGGACATAGCTGGCAAACCTAGACGTTGTAACCAAAACCCTCGTTATGCCACTAACCCAGAGGAACGTAATGAGCAACCACAGGAGAACCAACACCATCCACCCCCAGCACCACAAATGGGAATTCGCCAAGAAAGACTTGGTAGCCATTGCTACCGCCGTAGCTCAAGCGATGCAAGCCCAAAATCAGCAACAGGCTCCAGTTGCGAACCAACCTCCTGCTGTGATGGGGACAAAGTACCATTATGAGGCATTGAGAAGAGCCCATGTGCCAACCTTTGATGGTTCTCATGATCCAGAGGTAGTCCAAAAATGGCTTAAAGAGATAGAGGATAACTTCGAGTTAATGGAGGTTCCTTTGGAAATCAGGCCCAGAGTCCTGATACCCTTCCTAGTGGGTGAAGCAGCAAGATGGTGGGAAGGTGTGTCGCCTCCAATGCTAGCAGAGGGACCTATTACATGGGCACAATTTCGAGAGGCTTATCTTAAACATTTCTTCCCTAGTGCCGTTCGACTTCAAAAGATGGCAGAGTTTGATAACGTAGTGCAACTACCAAACATGACGGTGGTAGAGTATTCCGCAAAGTTTCATTCTCTGGGAAAGTACTCACCTACCATAATGGCAGATACGCAACTCAAGATTCATAAGTTTACCAAGGGCTTGAAAAGTCGAATCCAGTCAGCTCTCGCAGTATATGAGCCAAGGAGTTTTAACGAACTTCTTGGGGCAGCCATCAGAGCAGAGGCCGACATCAAGAGAAGAGATGAAGAGAATAAGCTGAAGAGGCCTAGAATTGAGATGAATCCAAACCGAGGGCCTCCTAAACGACCACTATTTACTCAGTCTAACAAGAAACCAGTCCCTCCCAAGCAGCGACCACCCGAAGGAGAGACATGCCAATACTGCTTTAGGAGGCATACAGGGGAGTACAGATGGAAGAATGGAGCATGTTTTCGTTGCGGCCAGCAGGGCCATAAAATATCTGAATGCCCACAACCGGACCCTCGGACAGTTGGAAACTTTAATGCCAAACCAGTAGGTACTACTCAAAAGCCAAAGGGGAATGCAAGAGTGTTTGCGTTGACGGAGGAGGAAGCCAACAATGCTGAGGATGTAGTGACAGGTATGATCAAAGTTAATAATATGAGTGCTTATGCATTATTTGATTGTGGCGCTACCCATTCGTTTGTGGCTAAAAAGTTTGCTAGACTTTTAAGTGGCAAACCTATGATACTTGATGAGCCTTATGAGTAGCCACTCCTGCGAATAAGACTCTAGTCTCAAACCTAGTATACAAGAATATCACTATTGGACTTGACAAGGTCGAACTTAAAGCTGATCTAGTGCAAATCAACATGACTGAATTTGACATAATTTTGGGAATGGATTGGTTAGCAAACAACTATGCACATGTAGACTGTAGAGGTAAACTGATAAACTTTCGACCACCAGAAGGAGGCAGCTATATATTTTGTGGAGATAGAAAGCATCCACATAGAAGCGCAAGTTTCTTACTCTCAGCCGCACAAGCCAGAAGAGCTATTAAAAAGGGATGTGATGCCTACGTTGCTTTTATTACTGACGCAAGGGAGAAGGTCATGGACATTAAAGATATTCCAGTAGCGAATGAATTCTTTGACGTCTTTCCTGATGACCTACCAGGACCACCCCCAGATCGGGAGATCGAATTTGAGATTAATCTAATGCCTGGATCAGCACTAATTTCAAAAGCACCATACCGGATGGCCCCAGCTGAGTTGAGAGAACTAAAGACACAGTTACAAGAGCTGATAGACAAAGGGCAAATCAGGCCAAGTGTATCACCATGGGGAGCTCCAGTATTATTTGTGAAGAAAAAAGATGGAAGCATGAGATTGTGCATCGATTATAGGGAGCTGAACAAGTTTACTATCAAGAATAAGTACCCGTTGCCTAGAATTGATGATCTGTTTGACCAGTTAATGGGCGCCAAGGTATTTTCGAAAATAGATTTGAGATCTGGTTATCACCAACTTAAGATAAAAGCAGAGGACATATCTAAGACTGCTTTTAGGACAAGATATGGACACTATGAGTTTTTGGTGATGCCTTTGGGGTTAACGAATGCTCCTGCAGCTTTTATGGACCTGATGAATAGAGTATTCAAGCCATACCTAGATAAGTTCGTAGTCGTGTTCATAGATGATATATTAGTTTACTCCCCTAGAAAAGAAGAACATGAGGAACATTTGAGGATTGTTTTACAGACTTTAAGGGACAACAGGCTCTATGCAAAGTTCAGCAAGTGTGAATTTTAGCTAAAAAGTGTGGCATTTCTAGGGCATGTAATATCCGAGGAAGGCATTGCAGTGGATCCAAAGAAGGTGGAAGCTATAAAAGACTGGCCTCAACCGACCAATGTGACAGAAGTCAGGAGCTTCCTAGGATTGGCAGGCTATTATCGAAAATTTGTGGAAGGATTTTCTAACATAGCAGTGCCTATGACCAAGCTTACACAAAAGAGATCAAAATTCGAGTGGGACATTACCTGTGAGGAGAGCTTCAACGAGCTTAAACAAAGACTTGCATCGGCCCCTATTTTAGCACTACCCTCAGAAGTTGGCCAATTCACGATATATAGTGATGCATCAAAAAGTGGGCTAGGGTGTGTCTTGATGCAAAATGACAAAGTAATTGCATACGCACCAAGACAACTAAAGATGTATGAGCAAAATTACCCTACTCACGATTTGGAATTAGCAGCCGTCGTCTTTGCTTTGAAAATCTGGAGGCATTATCTTTACGGAGAGAAGTGTGAGGTATACACTGATCAAAAAAGCCTTAAGTATCTCTTTACGCAGAAAGAGCTGAATATGAGGCAAAGGAGATGGCTAGAGTTAATCAAGGACTACGATTTGAGTATCCATTATCACCCAGGGAAAGCAAACGAAGTAGCTGATGCTCTAAGTAGAAGGGCAAGCGGGGCATTAGCCACCATGCTCGCAAGGCAATTTGAGTCATTGGAATTAGAAATAGTGGAATCCACTGATGAAGTTCTGGCAGCTCTAAGTATTAAACCACTTATCGTTGAGAGGGTTAAGCATGCTCAAGAGGCTGACCCTGAGCTAAAAGAAATCAAGGAAAAGGCCAAGACTGGGATATTAACTGACTTTCAAGTTGGGGCGAACGAGACTCTATATATGAGGGGAAGGTTATGTGTCCCTAAGGATGATGAACTCAAGAAGGAGATTCTATCAGAAGCCCATAATTCCAAATTCTCCATACACCCTGGGAGCACAAAAATGTATCGAGACATAAAGAAGAGTTTTTGGTGGAGTGGCATGAAGAGAGAAGTAGCTGAATACGTGGCAAGATGTCTTGTGTGCCAAAAGGTTTAAGTTGAGCACCAGAGACCAGGCAGATTGCTACAACCTTTAGAGATTCCAGAGTGGAAATGGGAGCATATTACAATGGACTTTGTCGTGGGATTGCCACGAACTCGACAAGGTTGTGATACTATTTGGGTTATTGTTGATCGGCTTACTAAGTCTGCATATTTTCTCCAGATTCGCTCCACTTATACCTTAGATAAGCTGGCATCACTGTATTTGGAGAACATAGTTAAACTACATGGCATTCCAGTGAGTATTGTGTCAGATCGTGATCCCCGATTTACATCACGATTTTGGAAAAGTTTTCAGCAAGCTATGGGGACCAAAGTGGAGCTTAGTATGGCGTACCACCCGCAAACTGATGGACAATCTGAGAGAACGATCCAAACATTGGAAGATATGCTTAGATCTTGTGTTCTGGAATTTAAAGGCAATTGGGGTGATTACTTAATCCTCATAGAGTTCTCATATAACAATAGCTACCACAGTAGCATTGGCATGGCCCCTGATGAAGCTCTGTATGGGAGGAAGTGTAGGTCACCACTTTGTTGGGATGAAGTGGGAGAGAAGAGAATCACGGGGCCTGAGCTAGTCCAACTTACAGTAGAGAAAATTGCTATAATCCGTGAGAAACTTAAAATAGCTCAAGATCAGCAGAAGAGTTGGGCTGACAACAAAAGAAGACCCTTAGAATTTCAAAAGGGAGAGAAAGTGTATGTAAAAGTGTCACCGACACGTGGGGTTATACGGTTCGGGAAGAATGGCAAGTTAAGTCCACGGTATATGGGGCCATATGAAGTACTAGATAGAATTGGAGAAGTAGCATATCGGCTTGCACTACCTCCGGAGCTATCTAGAATTCACAATGTGTTTCATGTGTCTCAACTAAGAAAATATGTTACAGACCCAAGTCACATATTAGAGCCCGAGCCCCTACTAGTCAAAGAAGATTTGAGTTATGAGGAGTTCCCACTGAGGATAGTAGATCGCAAGGAGCAAGTCCTACGACGTCGGACCATACCATATGTCAAAGTTCAATGGTCAAATCACACAGAACGTGAAGCAACATGGGAGTTGGAGGAGAGTTTTCGCAACCGCTACCCTCACCTTTTCGAAACCAAAGGTACGCTAAGTTTCAGGGTTGAAACTTTTTTATAAGGGAAGGAGAATGTAAACCCCGAGCCATATTACCGTATTATTATTATTATTATTATTATTGTTATTTATTAATCCTATTGTGTTTAGGATTACTATTATTACTGTTGTTATCATTATTATTGTAGTGTTAATATTGTCTTTGTTATTATTATTATTACTAGTACTATTGGGATTATAATTTTATTTATTTATTTTTTTTCATTATTATTGCTATCATTAATATTATTAATATTAGTTAAATCCTATTGCAATTAGGGATATTGGGCTATCTTATTAAGCCTAGGATTATTGAATTTATATTACTATCATGATTGGGCTTAGGTTTATTGGGCTTACTCTATTAGATTTGGAACTATTGAGCTAAGCCTTTTAGGGTTTGGAATTTAAATTACATATATATACACACAATCAAAGATTATACTAACTAGACGAGAGGGAGAGGAAATAGAGACAATATTCGGCCGTCATCAGCAACACAGGATTAACGACCGAGACTGATATTCGGACAGAGGTCACTTTGCCTTGTAAGTAATAAAATTTGTTCATGCTTTAATTGCCTAATTAGATTTGCTATCATAACTGAACAAGTTAAGCCGTAAAAATTGACTATTCTTCAAATCTTCTTGTGTTTTTAATTCCACAAATAATAGTGCTATAAATTAAATTATGATAGCAATAGGTCCACAATTCGATAAGATGAAACATGATTCAACCAAATGTCTTTGATTTAGGATTGCTATGATTAGAATATAGGATACTAGTTCTAATTGTAGTTATGATTATAGTGATCTATAATTATTGCAATTAATTAGCAGTGTGCGGCTTTATTTTTTTAGAATTCATGCATTAATAATCTTATCATGTATTTGTCCTTGAGTTATGAGGAGGAATATATATATATATATGTACGTATCTATATATATATATAGGGCAATTATAACCTATATATTTTTGTCCACAAGAATTAATATTTCAAGTTGTTGTTGTTGTAGACAATTCATGACATTTGTGTTGTAACATTTGAAAATTAGTGTGTCACCGTAAACATAGAACCAATTAACAATAATTAAAATTTAATGACAATTATTATCACCTAGATATTGGTTTTTAGAGTAGCACTATGATAGGATTTCAATTGTTATGAGTTATTCCACTTTGATAAAATATTATACGATAGCTTATATTCATATTTTTATATTATTAGGTTCATACGATCACGCTTAGTACCCGACCAGTATAATCTTGGATATCATAGGAATTCATATAGATTAAAGTAAGTGGTTTCTTCCCTCTATTTGTTTTTATAAAAATATGTCTTTCTTAAACTTATGCTTTCGTTGAAAAAAGTGATTTTCATATATAAAAAGTGGATTTGAGCATGCTATTTTATGAATTTTCTATATGAAAAGCTAAAACTATTTTGTGTTGTGCTATATGTGTATATATGAACATGCTCCGAATACTTGGGATACTATTGGTAGGAACGAGTTCTGAAATTTTCGACCAAGCTACGGGGTACAGTAGCAATTTCTGAACCCACTTAACGGGGTTGTAGTTAAGGCCCTCCTACGGGTAATAATAGTAGTGTCCGAACCCACCTAAAGGATTATAGTTAGGGCTTGATCAAGTTGGCCAATAGAGATTTCAAATGTTCACGAGCATGGATATATAAATGAATTTGTCTGATTCTGTTTTGTTATCTGTTCCGTTACTTGAAAAGTGGAAAATATTAATTTCTGAATATTGTCTATGTGTGTGCAAAGTGTGATTTTAATGATATATATATATATATATATATATATATATGTATGTAACTTGCTCAAATTCGATAGAGGGTCAAGAGATCCCTTACTGGGCGAGTGCGCTCACACCACTAATAATCATTTTGCAGAGGTTAGTACCGAGAAAGGTGACGAGGAACAATTTTGGGGTTGGTGAGTGGATTGATGGAGTCCTTGCGTAGAGACTTTAGTTATAGTTATTTGTTTTGAGGTTTTCTTTTATGACTATCCATTAAGACTATTATTGTTTGGTTTACGATTTATGTTTTAGAACTAAAAATGTAATAGTTAGAATTATTATTTTATCCGTTGCGAGACTAAGGTTTTTGAATGGATATTTAATGGTTTTTAGTATGTTCTGATTTTCGTGGCTTGGTGTCTCTGAGTCCTTCGGGCTTAGGAGCATCGTCCTTGCCGCGTCCCGGATTCGGGGCGTGGCATAATTTCGATTTAGGAATGATCATTTAAATTATTTGATTATATTATAATTTTCTGCTAATCTAATTAATTTGAAATGTGGATAAACGCAAATTTAAAACGTATTAACCATGGATAATTTTTTACCAAAAAAAAAAATTATATATTTTAGCCACGGCCTAACCGTGTCTAAACGGTGGCCTGGATGGTAGGCCGGGGCTAACCCGTGGCTAAATTAGCCATGATCAGCCACGTCTAGCCGTGGCTAACAAGTTTTTTTTTGTTTTAATTATTCTATTTGAAAGTGCTCGATTTAAATCGTTCTTTTACGATAAATGTGCTCTTCCATTTTCTATTATTAGTTAAATAAATCTCATAATTGAATTAATCTATAATTGATTAATATTAATTATTTTGTTATAAACAATATATATATACACATATATGTAAAACGATGGTTTCGAATGACGAATATATATCAATCTCAATTTAAGTTTCACAATTATATATTATAATATCACTACATATAGAAGAGTATTATATATATATATATACACACACACACACTACACATATAAGTACGGATGCGATCGATATATATATATATATATATAACTAATTAATGTTGATTATTCCGTGATATATATATCATTTTGATTTATGAATGATCATTTAAATTATTTGAGTATATTATAATTTTCTATTAATCTAATTAATTTGAAATGTGGATAAATGCAAATTTAAAACGTATTAGCCATGGGTAATTTTTTCACCAAAAAAAAAATTTATATATATTAGCCACGGCCTGACCGTGGCTAAACGGTGGCCTGGATGGTTAGCCACGGTCTGGCCGTGGCTAACTCGTGGTTATTAGCCACGGTCAGATCGTGGCTAACAATTTTTTTTTATTATTATTCTATTTGAAAGTGCTCGATTTAAATCGTTCTTTTACGATAAATGTGTTCTTTCTTTTTCTATTATTAGTTAAATAAATCTCATAATTAAATTAATCTATAATTGATTAATATTAATTATTGTGTTTTAAACAATATATATATATATATATACATATATATGTAAAACGATGGTTTCCAATGATGAATATATATATTAATCTCAATTAAGTTTCACAATTATATACTATAATATCACTACATATAGAAGAGTATTATATATATATATATACTACATATATAAGTACGGGTGCAATCGGTATATATATAACTTATTAATGTTGATTATTCCATGATATATATATATATCATTTCGATTTATGAATGATCATTTAAATTATTTGATTATATTACAATTTTCTGTTAATCTAATTAATTTGAAATGTGGATAAATGCAAATTTAAAACGTATTGGCCATGGGTAATTTTTTACCAAAAAAAAAGAAAAAAGAAATATATATATTAGCCATGGCCTAACCGTGGCTAAACGGTGGCCTGGATGGTTAGAGGATTTTATAAGTTTAACCATTCGATCAAAGCATCCTTGAGACATATTATAATTTGATTTTAAGCACATCATCTGAAGAGTCATTGACAATTCGATATGACTTTCACATCCCAACCACAACGGCCGTTGTGCAGCATTCAATATCTCGTAGAAATGTTGAGTTTCTGGATTTGGAGTTTCCTCTGTAGTCTGATTTGTCTCCATTTCTATAGGTTGAGCATCATTATCAAAAGTGTGCCTTGTAGCATCATAAATCAGATTTTCATATCCACGAAACCTCTCATTCATTCCACTTTGTTCAATACTAGTGGAAGCCCCTCTGTGCATATCGATATCATCCAGTTCAACCTCACTATGTGCAGTCCAATACCAGTAATCTGGTTGAAACCCGTATTTGAGAAGGTGAAGATGCACTTCTTGAAGACTCAAAAAACTCATATTTTGGTCTTAGGAACAAGGGCATCTAATTCCGTTCCTCTCAGAATAATTAGGTCGTGTAGATGCAAATTTAATGAACTCTTCGACCGCGACTAGAAATTCACGTGTATAACCTGATCGTTTTGGTGGAAGTCTATTATACATCCAACTACGACGTACCCGAATATCCATATTCTGTAAAAATTATCAAACAATTATCTTGGTTTAATTGTACGCACAATTATATTAAAAATTGATCATACTAACGAGTTTAAGATAAATTGATCATACTAACCCACAAATTGTTAAAGATAAATGTATGTATTTTAATTATATATTTTATGGATATTTGTATATATTTTAATATAACTATATATATGTTTTTGTATTTATAGAATTTAATTTTATAAGTATTATAAGATATCTTGTTTAGATGTATTTTAAATGATATGTTATTTATTAAATTTAGTATGTAGAATATAGTTTGTTTTGTGGTTTCCTTTTTTCACCACCTTTTTTTTTTGGGTTATATACTTTGGAAGAGGTGGCCACGTCATGTCCCGGAGGATGCCATATGAATTCAATTAGCAAGTATATGTAACTAACCACATGACTTATGCTTGATCCAGTTCTGTTAACTGCACATTTTCTGGTGAGTGAGGGGGAGATGGATGTGAATTATTACTTGTTGGACCATATGGTCCTGCACATTTCATCTTAGTTGTAGTAGTGTTAAAAATGCCAATAATTTTCAATTACCACACAATAATTTTCACGTTAGTTTGATTTTCACTATGCATATTTTTCAGTTTAAAATCGTTTGTTTTTCATGAACTCAAGATCTTAAATATGTGACTTCCTTAGGCAAACTACTCTCTATCAATGTGGTTTGCCTATGGCAGTTGTTTGTAGGAGTAGTATAAATAAAGTATAAACTTCATCAAAATACATGAACCTTGTGGAGTGTTAGGAACAGTATAAATAAAGTACCAAGTTGAATATAATAAAGTGACTGATAGCCTTCTTAACCCATGGCTAAGACAAACAATTAAAAAAGACATGGAAACCAAATAACAACTCTATATCCCTATGTTTGTCCAGTTTAAATAACAAGATTGACCACAATAATGATAATTACGCTCCCTAAATTTAGAGGGGCATTTGAAATATAATTACTCAATTCAATGCCTTCCAGTTAAACATATCAATTACACTATTTAATTGTACAATTTATAGAATTTCTCCAATTCAATTGAACCAATTACCAAAATCCCTCGAATTTCGTTGGACTAATTACTCATTGCTCGTAATTCAGTACGTTGGTACTCCAATCACTTCAATTCCACAATTATTTTAGATTAATTGAAACAATTATTCAAAGTTATTCAAATACATTATTTAACAACTCAATTTCCCAAAGTCAACTGAACCAACTACTCAATTCCGCATCTAAGTTCGACTAATTATTCATATTCCTTAATTTAATTGAACAATTTCACAGTTTTCCCAACTCAATCAGATTATTACTCAAATTTTATTCTTTCAATTGGACTAATTTTCTTAATTTAATTGAACAATTTCACTCAAAGAATATAGTATTTTGTGACCTAATATTCGGTCACAATTTCACTAAAATGAAGGGAGTATTTTGCTATCGAATATTCGGGCACAATTTCACTCAAAGAAGCTAGCATTTTGTGACCAATTTTTTGGTCACAATTTCACTAAAAAGAAGGTAGTTCCCTTCAAATGAACTTACAATTTTTGTGACCGGTTATTCGGTCACAAAAATGTTCAATGGTATTACAATTGAGTGATAGAATTATCTATCACAATTTTCCCTTACGAAGATGGATAATCAGCCACAAGTTTCCCTCAAACAAGATAGTTCCCTTCAAATGAACATACAATTTTTTGTGACCGATTATTCGGTCACAAATATGTTCAATGAGATTACAATTTAGTGACCGCTTTTTCGGTCACCAGACCACTTAAGGAAGAGAGATTATTGTGATCAACTTTTCGGTCACAAAATACCTTAAAGAAGATGGATGTTTGTGACCGATTATTCGGTCACAAATATGTTATAACATGAATTAATTTTCTTTTTGGCATTTTTTTTAAAAAAAAATCTACAATAATTTAAATATAAGTAAATTAAAAATTTATTATTTTTGTTTTTTTGTGACCGATATTTGCATTTTAGTAACCGATTTGTTAGTCACAAAGATATTTTCATTCTTTTGTAAAATCGCTCACAACTCTCCATTTTTTGTGACTGAATGTGTTCGATCACAAAATTCAATCACTAAAAACAGTTTTTCTAGTAGTGACTCTCTTCGCGTTCTTTTTCTTTGGCTATTAATCAGAATTGGCCCATGCTTCAGATGGATGCCAAAACGCATTCTTTTGTGGCAATCTAAATGAGACCATGTTTAGGGAGCAACTACCCAGCTATGTTGCTGGGGGGGGAGGGGGGGTTGAAGCTTGTGCATAAATTAAAGAAGACAATTTATGGGTTGAAGCAAAGCTTGCGGGCTTAGTTTGATAAGTTCAGTCGTGTTAATTGTGAATTTGGTTTTCAAAGATGTAGAGCAGATATCACTCCGTGTTTATGAAACATGGACAATCAGGGATTGTGATTCTAGTGGTCTATATTGATGATATTTTGATTTCTACTAGCGATATTGGAAGGATAGATGTCTCTAAAAAATTTTTGGGGATTTAGATGCACATAACAAACATCAGATTTTACTATCATAGAGGAAGTATGCTCTTGGTATGCCTCAAGAGGCTGGTCTACTCTACTTGATACTAAACTTGTTGATACTCCTACGGTAATAAATCTCGAATTTTGGAATGATGATGACTCTTATATGGAAGATAAGGCTCAATTGGGAAATTAATATATCTGATTGTAACTAGACCCACTACAAAAAAAATATCGAATTCCGATGGAACTATTTCGAGGGAATATCCCGCGAAGTCAAACCAAGGGAATTCCGGCGAAAATCCAGCGAAAATAATATTTCAATTTTTTTTTAAATTTATTTAAATCGGGGGAAGATTTCCCCCGATTTGTTTTTATTTTTTTATAATTAAAAACTGGGGGAAATCCGAGGGAAAATTTTCTCCGATTTTTTTTATTTTTTTTATTAAAAATCGGGGGAAATATGGGAGAAAATTTTCCCCGATTTTTTTTGAATTTTTTTAATTAAAAACTGGGGGAAATTCGGGGGAAAATTTCCCCCGTTTGTTTTTGAATTTTTTTAATTAAAAACCGGAGGAAATCCGGGGGGGAAACTTCCCTTGCTTTATTTTTGAATTTTTTAAATTAAATTAAAAAAATTACAACCAAGAATTGACTTCAAAAATTAAGAGTAAATTACAAAAAATAAATATCTCCAAATTATAAAAAAATGAATTAAAATTATTCAATAAATTAAAATAAGAATAATCAAATAAATATATAATTATTATACTATCTTTAATTATTTATAATATATTTATACATATACAAATGTTTATATGGTATACATATATGTTTATATGGTATATATAATACATATTCTTATATAGTATCAATGTTATATTTTAACTATTATTATTTACACTATCTTTTAATCATAATTAAATTAAGAATAATGAAACACATATATAATATGTATAAAACAAACTAAAACTTATTACAACTTCCAAGGATAGCCTAATAGTGGAGTGCTTGTCATTCAATCCTAAGGTCACGAGTTCAAATCCCTGAGTTGCAAATATTTGAATATTTTGGGATAGCGGCGGTGGTGCTTGTCCGAGGGGCGGCGGAGGCTGTGTGACGGCAGGTCCGGCGCTGGTGGAGGCGGAGGCGGTGTGGCGGCGGGTCCGCGCCGGCGGAGGTGGTGCAACGGCATCCGATGAAAAACGGGGGAATATTCCCCCTAATGGAATCTAGCGGAATATTCCGCTAGAATTCCCCCGGTAAAAAATCAGGCTCAATTCTGCCCTCCGAGGGCCTTTTTTTCGGCCAAACGATTTCCCCCGGAGAATGCCTTTTTTCTTGTAGTGACCTAACACTCATTAGTTGTGGGTTAATTTCAAAGAATTAGGGTGAATGTCACTTTACGTCTTGAAATTCTATCAGTGGTGTCACTTTGCCCCCAAAACTTCTAAAATCGGCAACACGCCCCCCCTCCCCCCAAAAAAAAATACACCCACCCACCCACCCACACACCCAAAAAAAAATCAAGAATTTATTAGAATTAAATATTTGGGATTTTGAATTTTGTATGCTCTTAATAATAGACTTTTTTTAGTTGTAAAATGATAAAATTATTTAGCAAATCACTGACTTAATTATCAATCAATATACTTAATTAATTTCTTCTTTAAAAAAATATCAATTGAAAAGGCGAATTAAAGAAAAAAAATGCTTATATTATGCTCTTTCTTTAAGAATCACTTCATGAGAAACAGTGTATCAATAATGAATTAAGTATAAACTTTAAACATATTTTATAATTGACAAAATATAAATTAGTTACTTTATAGTATTGCAAATAAAATTTTAAAATTTCAATATTAACTTAATATATTTTTTTTCAAACACGTTGAGAAGAGGCTTAAAATTGAAAATATATTTTATTTTTTAAGGGGGCATAGTTCCTATTATAAGAGTGATGGGGGATAAAGTGACAATGATGATGGATTTTGATGGGACAAAGTGATATTCTTTGAGTTGGATGTTCATTCCTCTTGTGAATTTTCCAGTGGTTTCTTGTCTGAAATGGTATTTTGTAACAAGCAATTGCCTATTTTGAAGACGAAATTGTCAGTTTAGGATTACATTACAATTTAACTAAATAAAATTAATTGGCCCAACAATAAAAAAGGCAGAAAAAGATAATTCTAATCAGTCAAAGAATTAAACGGGGTAAAATGTCAGGGTTTTTCCTTCTTCTCGATTTGAGGATAAGGACACAATTAAGAATCTATCTTTACTATATTTTTTATTTAAATTGTATAATCATGTAATAACAATTTTGCCCTTATAATAGACACATATCTGTCACATGATACCATTTCAAGCAAAAATGTACTGAAAAATTCACTAGAGGAATGAACGTGGAACAGAATAATTTCAAGGATTATAAAGTCACAAATGGTACGTTAGGGATCAAAGTGATACTTAAATAAAACATTGAGAACTAAATATGACGTTTATCCAATAAAAAAAAATTAATTCAATGAAAAAACTGTGTTAGGTTGGACTTTTTTGATAAAATATAAATCAAAAAAGAAAGCCTAAAAGTAACTTTTTCTAGAGGTTATTTAGGGTAGCTTCCTAAAAAAGTTTCTATTTAAACAGTTTTAAATTATTGCATTCAAATAAAAACATGTTTAACTTAAAAATAAAGTTTTATTATAAAAAATACCTTTTAACAAGCATTTTTTTTAAAAACATAGCCAAGCCGATTCTACACAAATCAGCAACCAAATTGATTTTTAAGTTCGTGGAAAGAAAATACGTCGTCACCAACTTCTTAGGAAGCGTTTACTTTTAAGGTATGGTTTATCGTAGGTTTGGCCTACGACAGGTTTAAAACTTGAGATAACCATCTTAGTCAATCAGAAGTAATGATGTTTACTAATTTTGTTTGCCAAGGGTTATAGTAACCAATCACCACCGTTGTGTTTACTTAACACTTGATTTTGTGATTGTTTTGTGATGTTAAAATTACCTATTTGTCCTTCCTTTTTTTAAAAAAAAAAAAAATTGGTTTCAAAACTATCAAAGCCCTAATCAGAGTAACGAGGAACTCTCGAGTGAAGGAGGAGTGGTGCATGGTAAGGGTTCACCATCAATCTCGAATCACGTCAACGGAGATAGAAGATCGTCGTTCTGGCGAAGTGGAAGATGTTGAGTAATTCCAACACATGGTAAGTGATATCTCTAAAAAAAATCAACTCCTGTTACGCGATATCATCAATTTCTTGTTTGTGTAAATGGTTCAATTCAGACCGTGTTCCATACGGACGATGGTGGTAGAGAGGCTATTAAGTCAATTTTGATAATCTGAAATGCTATGATTAGTACAAATTAAATGGGAAGGTGCATTTGTACAGGGCTGAAATTTTGGCATGGGTTCACAGAAGGTATTGTTTGTGATTTAGGGCCTTTTTTCTAAATAAGGAATTCACTTTGAAGACATGAACTTGTTAGATGTATGCTGTTTTGTAATCTCATTAATTGACCACATGTTCTGGTAATAATCAGTTCACAACTTTTTTAACAAAAGTTGAAGCTTTTCCTGAGTACTAATCTAGGCCATTTTAATTTGGAATTTTAATGGATAGGTAGAAGGACGACAATGACACGGCAATACAACTTACGTTGTTATTGTGATAAGGGGAATATGTTGCTTCTATGTGTAAGCCATGTCGCGCAGAACCCCGGTAGATTTTTCTACAAATGTCCAATGGAAGAAAATCATAAGTTTAATTTCATATGGGCAAACGAGCTAATGAGTGCGAAATACAAGCACTTGCATCGATATTTCTTGGAGCAAGATGCACTTTATGAGATAGGCTTCAATCGTCCCACCCACGACACACCCGCACCGAAGGTAAACAACGGGAATACAAGTTGTAACCCAAATATGAGAAGCGAAGATGATGAAGAGGTTGTTTCCTCCCCTGCTGTTGGCAATGCATCACAAGCGACAAAAATTCATCAGTCACCAAACAACCAACACCCCATAAATCATAGTACAGATCAATCTCATATAGTTGGAACAATTGGTATGGTTTGTTGCTATGTTGGGTCAATTTGTGCTACGTTTGTATTCATTATGGCACTTGTTGCTATATCCATTGCTGTTTATAAATGACCTAAAAAAGAAGGAAAAAAAATTGTTAAATGTATTTTACTTGTCTTTTTGGGAATACTATGTCATGTAATCATAACGCTGTAACTATAATCGTATTTTGTTTTGGGGCCGTATTGATGCCCTATGTTCTCAGTCCATTTCACATGTTTTGAACATGTTCATGACTTTTGTAGTCATTAATTTACATGCACTTATCCCTTGTGTAATGTTTATTGGCAATGAGTATTGTCTATAAAGAAAAAAGGCCAAAACTTACAGCATCCAATCCATACATGCAAATCTTATCCGACTTAATACGTCCAGTTGGTGTAGTGACATTTTGTGAGTTGATTAAGTTCATTGTTTTAGAGAACATTGCCAAAACAGTGTGGAATAAGACAAGGATCATGTTAATATTGCCATTACATACAAGACAACAAGAGCTGATGCGTAGAGGAAAAATGAGTTGCTTATTTACATAATGTCAAACCTACACTACACTTAGAAATAGGCTGCCTATTTAAAAATTAAATATATTTCTTTGTTTATATATTTATTTTGAATGGAAAAATGCTTTACATTTCATAAATGTAATGGAGTAACAATTTCATATCTACCAAGTATACAAATAGCAGACAATAGGTCTAACCATAATAAAATCATATGACCCCTATGCAACCATAATCATCGATAAAATTAGTTCAACATAATAGCTTCACAGTGGTCTCGCTTCCATACATTGTGAATACAGCTTTGATACATATCAAATGGATTTGAGGCAACCAAATAAATGATATTTGTCTGATTCAATGTTGTATCTTCAGCATAAAAGACACACATAACATTTTAAATCACAAAAAAAATTCCAGCCCGATGCAGTAAGACAAAGTAAAGACAGCCATCACGTACGGTGCGATTCATCAAAAAAGTTCAACATACTACTTTGTCAAGCCCAATTAACATGACCCTCCAATGCCATCTGAACCGCTTCAACCTTTGTTGCTTCCGGGAACCCGAAAAAGATGTCCATAGCTTTTGTGTTAAGACCGATGATGTAACACACTTTCATGTGATCCCTCAGTGATATCTCAATTGGCAACTTGCCGATTGCTTCATACAATTCTTGCCTCCGTCTGGAGGCATCAATCTCAGATCCTACTCGGTTAGCTACCTCTCGAGTGGAGGAAAAAGCTTCGGCGCAGAACCCAGTAAAAGCCTGTACAAGCAAATCATCACTTTTGTTCAGTCTTTTCTTTTTAATAGGCCTTGTATTAGATTTTCCAGTATCTTGTGCAGATGGGGATGGTGACTGCACAGCTTCGTCACTGGCAGGTATGGGTTGGGCGAATGAACTCTCATTGCTCTCATCGACGTCCTCTGGCAAGGCGATATGGTCACCCTCTGCAGCAGATTCCCAATCTATTGCATTTTGGCCTGTTGCGCGATCCTTTCCATAAATCTCAATCCAAGCCTCATAGAATGGGAATGACTTACCGCAAACGAAACTGCACTTCGGAAATGACTGTAGTAAACCCAAAAAATATGAAAATTAGATCATACCCTTTGATTAGTTAACTGTGATCATACTAAAATAGATAATGTAAGTGTGACTGACCGCAAGATATGTGTCCCAAACCTTTTCTTCAGCCTCCACTGTAGCCGTAGAGGAATTCCAGTTAAATCGGCTATTCGAGAGGATTTGAAAGATGGGGTGGAATGTCTTTTTCCACGAACCATACTTACTACTAATGTGTGGCTCTGCATGTAGGTTGGTGTTAGGGATGTACTCTTTCATTTTTAACTCAAGTTGGCCGAGGAACCCGTTCTTGAAACCATTGGGAGCCTTCCACCCGTCTGCAATAATGTCTTTGAAAGCCTGTATAAGTACCTGCTCCTCCCTAAGAGTCCACGATCTCCTTGTCTTAGTTGCACGTGTCGATTCAGTGCAGCTACTGAAAGTGGAAGAGGATTGCATGATTCTGCAAAACAAAACACGAACACCATGGTAAACTTGACAAAATAAACAACCAACAAAAAATCAACCACTAAATATACAATTTTAATAATCAGTTGTAATAAAAAAATAACAACGATTCAACCAAGAACACGTCAATATGAAATAGTAATAGCAGACATGCAACTTTGTACCCGATACAAACAATTCGTTAAAAAAGGTATACAAAACACAAAGTCACAAACACTGTCGTGTTTAATTGAAACCATGGATCTGTTATCCCCTAACAACAAACATCACAACTACAAGCAAAACACGCATTACTTAACACAAGCACCTAACTGACACCCCTCCACTGGTTAAAATTTTGAATTGCCATCATCCCTCCATGCATTCCATTGGGGGGACGGCTCAACTTGATGCACATAATGTTCAGGTTCTTTAAGAGCCGCTTCATCCACAAACTCGGGGAACTGTGCCTCTATCGGATCAAAAGGCAACTCTCTCCTTATATAGTTGTGCAACAAGCAACAAGCCATGATTATTCTGTTCTGCATGTCAATTGGGTAGAATGAATTGCTTCTAAGTATCGCCCACCTCTCCTTCAAAATTAGGAATAACCGCTTGATTATATTCCTTGCCTTTGAATGTTTCAAGTTGAAGTATTCCCGACAGTTTTGGGGCCTTCGCATCCCGGTACCCCATTCCTGCAAATGATAACGAACCCCTAGATACGGTGTCAAGAAACCTTCACAGTTAGTGTACCCCCCATCGCACAAGTAATATTGACCTGCAATTAAATGGTAGTCAGTAGTGATATAAGGGAACATAATCTGTTTTGAGCCTTAAATTGAAATAAACTCACAGTTATTCCTTACCCCTAGGTACCTTCAATCCGTTTGGATGTATGATTGCTGAGTGGAGTACTCTACTATCTGCTGCCGAGCCCTCCCAACCAGATAACACGTAAATGTAGTTCATACTACCATCACATACTGCCAAAACATTTACACAAATAACACCTTTTCTTGAACGGTACTTGGGTTTATCTGTTTGTGCAACTCGCTCTGGGATGTACTTATCGTCAAGTGCACCAAGGCAACCCTGCACTTATAAAAATCCAAGACAATCTCGATTAACTAAATAGTTACTGAAGTACAGAATTACGCATACCAAGATGACTTAGGAAGTACATATAAATTGGACAACAAAACATGTACCTTGAAACATTTCCATTTGTTATTGGTGCAGTTATCCGGGACTGGATCCGGTTGTGCAACAAGTAGTGGGTGTAGTCCTAGAACAGCAAGAAGCACATTGTTGAAGTATGTGCTAATCGTGCGTGCTGATCGCTTAAATCGTTGTTTTACCACTCTATTTTTCTTGTGATGCGCCAATATCATCAAAAACATAGCCAACTGTTCCGGTATAGATACCCCACGGCTGTTGCGAAGCCCACCAACTTGTTCGACTAGAGTGCACAAATTCCAAAAGCATTACGATCCATCCGCATGGAATCGAAACAAGCTTCGTCTGTTGCATTTATGAGATCAGAGAGGTGCTTTACTTGGTCGGGTACTCGTCCTAGGAGGGTGTATCTCCTCCTAAATCGCCTCGTGTAACGCACGGGGCCGACAACATGACTTCTCCACATAAGATAAAAAACCAATAATATAACAAGGACCTGAAACCTAATCGCTTCTATAACAACGACTAACTCTCCTTCCCTTCCATCTACATCCATCTACAACACGGTAAAATCATATTTTAAATTTCAATGGGAACCCCTCAAACAAACAAATTTGTTTCAATATCATCACGCATTCCCAAAATCATATTACCATCAAAATCAAAATTTGGATTTAATAGACCACAATGATATTCTTGGTTTTTCAATTGACACACACATTTACAAAGCACATCCCCTAAACTATTTGGGTATAGGTAATAAAAGTTGTATCAAGTTCTATTAATTTTCCGGACAACCTATATGGAGAAGTTGCAATGGAAAATAATAAAAAAGTATATTCCAAGCATGAACCATAGCAACACACTTGCCATTCTTCGATCTTGTCCCCTATTACGTGCCGTCACAGATGATGTTGAAAATTTTTGATTTTCAACCTTGTAGATCAACGTTCTTCCTGCAAACAAGTAAAAGATCCAGTTGGTAAAAACATTGTTCTTGGTGGTATGTATACCAAATCGAGCAACGGAGATTTTAGAGCAAAAAACAAAAAAACCAGGAAATTGAAAGGAAATAGTCTTGCAAAAGCGCCGTCTTGAAGGCGAATTGAAAACCCCTATGGAAACATTTTTTTTTCCTTGTGTAGTAAATTCTAGATTTAGGGCTCACTGTTTGGATTTCTTTTATCGGGGGAATCGATGTAGGTGGAGGGCATTCAAAGGTAATTTGTTAAATTTTTTTGAGGTTATTAACGTAAAATTGTTATGCTGGTTTGTAATTGGTTTAGCGTAACCGGCCAAATTGGAGGGTTGGGATAACCAATCAATAACCACAAGTTAACCCGAGGCTCCGAGTTATTGGGAGTTTTTGGCACCTTCAATGTAAACATTGGATAACTCTTGGCATAATAACCAAACTCCCTTTAACTTCATAAGTAAACGCTTCCTTATTTTCTTGCAATGGCACTTGCTTAGTGCAATCATTCCACAATCTAGAAGTAAATAAATTGTTTCGATTAGATTTTGGGTTAGCGGCATTAGGTCGATTTTCATTAACTAAATATCAAAACTTTATGAGTAGTGTTAGGTAGATTTTCTGATCCAATATTATTAAAGTAAGAAATCAAGATTAATCATCAATCTTATGAAATTCATTCATAAAAGACCACTAATCGTTTAGAAAGTCGACCTTAATGAGTCAACGAACCTATCAGGAATAGCAAATATCTCAATGCATACTAAGAATTAATTGCATTTAAATAAAAATAATGCAATTATTATGAACCCCATCTCTCCAAAATTTTATATTATCAATGCCTTGCATTTAATCTTTTTCCTTTGACAAACCTTAACGAAGATTGTTAAAAAACCAATTTCCCTCAAACTTTAAAGAGCAAAACAAAAATAAATTAGTAATAATTATATCTATAGCTGAAGGAGTACTTTTAAAGGGTGTTTGTAATTGCTTTTACTTCTAGAAAAGTCAAAATTGTTGAAAAAGTTTAAAAAAAAAAAAATTGAACAGAAGTTGCTTGATCACACACTCAAAACTGCATTTTTTTTTTTAGCTAATATTGCCAAAGTGCTTATTTGCAAAATATCTCAAACACCCTCCTAGTAATAAAGTCAATGTACATTTTGTCCAATAACCATTTTAGTAATAATTATAGGGTCACAAGAAAAAATAATGGATATGTAGTCTTCACGCCTCAAGCAATTTGCCTCATACGAGAGCAGCCAACCCCATTATTCCACTACGAAGACATATAGTCTCACAGAATATAATTTATAGGCACAATTTGAATAACTGGACTAGCAACAGAACTTTGCCCCTACACACACACACAATATTCCCCAACAAATACACACAAAAAAAAAGAACCAAAAAATGGGAAACTTGGTGCTAATGATGTTGTCTTCTTTGGAAATCCTGTCAGCCCTACGAGGAATCGTGGCCATCGAATTCACTGTGGCTAACACTGCCCCCAACAGCACCGGTGGTGCGCGTTTTGCTAGAGATATCGGGGGCCAATACAGCCGGCAAACCATGATCGCCTCCACGACGTTCACATGGAGGACTTTTCAGCAGAACTCGGCAGCTGACAGGAAAACCGTGGCCAGAGTGAGCTTATTTATCGATGATATGGACAGGGTGGCCTATACGAGCAATGATCAGATTCACTTCAGCGCTAGGTACATATATATATGCATAGTCGTGTCTTATTCAGTCTAAATCCTCTACTACAAAACAGATGTTATATATTCTCCTCTACTTATCAATACACGTCATATGTATTGATTAGCCACATATATGCATAGTCATGTCTTCTTCATATGCATCGTTTTATAATAAAGGATCCCGACTATTGTCTTGTGTGTTTGTTTTTTTTCCCCATATACTAGTGGTCTAGACACTTGATATATATGCAAAATAAAAACCGGGGATGATTATATATTTGCACTTTAAGAATATATAAAATAATAAATATTTATTAAACTTCATCGTACATAAATATATATAATTATATTTATTGTATTTTATTAAATATATGATAGAAAAATTATTTAAAACAAAATAAAATAAGAAAGGGGAAGTTGAAAAAAGAAAGAAAGAAAGAAAAAACTATATTGACAAATTTTCCGAGAGAGAGAGCAGAGAATAACAGACGCAAAAGAAACCAAAGATATAAAGATAATTATTAGGCTCCACACACTTTATACAATAGTATAGATATGTGTAATATTACAATAATGACTTTTCGTACACAAACTCGTGTTATATATAACTTTATTCTCCAACTTGTGGTAGTATTATAGGTACATTCAGGGTTACTCGGCATTTTATACCATGAGATGGCCCACCTGTGGCAGTGGAACGGCGCCGGGCAGGCCCTGGGCAGTTTGATTGAAGGGATCGCTGACTTTGTTAGGCTAAAAGCCGGCTATGTGCCGAGCCACTAGGTCAAGCCCGGTCAAGGTGACCGTTGGGATAAAGGCTACGATGTTACAGCCAGGTTCCTGGATTATTGCAATGGCCTCAAGAGTGGGTTTGTTGCTGAGCTTAACAAGAAGATGAAGAGTTGTTATGGCAATAGTTACTTTGTGGACTTGCTTGGGAAGAATGTGGATCAGCTATGGAATGACTACAAAGCCAAATATAATGCTGCTAAGTAATTGTGTGTGTATAAATATATATATATATATATATATATATATATATATATAGATATAGTTTTATTGCCAATAAATGATCCTAGTATGTATTAATATCTAGTGATAAAGAAAATAAAAAAATGGAGAAGAAGAGTATGTACTAATATGTCTGAGCTGGATTTCAAATATAATACATCCCGCCCAACGGAAAAAGAAGTGGAAGTGGTTAGAGTTTGCGTATATTTTCATCCAAGTAAGATTGAGTTTCGACTAAATTAGTTTATCTTATAGTAAAAATATCAAGTTATTAAAACTTTTTTCCTTGATGGTTGTGGTTAAATTTTTGAAAATAAAAGTGGGTATTTAATTTCAAGATAAGACGAAAATATTTGAATATTCAATCACATAAAATTATAGGATCACATTGTGCAAGGCAAAATTGTAATTTCCATCCCTGTGCAAGCACGAGAAGGAACAAAGACGCAAGGGTAAAATGCACAATATTCCTCTATGATTTGCCAAACTAGCATGCTCAACCCTGTAGTTTTTTAATTCTCAAATTTAACCCTGTGGTTTATAAAAATTTGCCCACCGCCCCCTAAATCATATTTGTCAATTTTAAAATTGAAATGACCAAATTACCCACCACCCACTGCCACAGCACCGCCGGAACATCGCCGGACAGCAAGACCGCCATCTCCGGGATGGTCACACTATACACCAAATCGTTCGTCTCACCAAGCCCGTCAAAAACCCTCAATTAGTATCAACAAAATCCAATTCGATTGGATTTAATTAGACAAAAACATATAGAAACCCTAACTCACTCATTTTACATTTATTGAGCAATTACTCCGCCACCAACCACCGAATCCGAAAATTGAGGCTACCATTGTATTCCCCATGTCGAGGCGCTCCAAACCCAATTGAACATCGCCGGAAAAGTCGCCGGATTCCGGCAATCCATCGCCGTCGCACAGTTGCCGCCGCTGTTGCCATTTCTCCGATGGCTGAACCACCATAAAACCACCACCGTTGCGTTCCTCTCCTCAAGCTGATCAATTTACACTACTCACACGCTCAATTTGGCCAAGAAACGAGAGATATGAGCAAAATAAGATTTATGTATAAATATGTATATACGTATATATTGTATGTATTGTATATGTATATATTGTAATAATGTAGAAACCTACGAGTAAAAATGTCATTTTACACCTGAAAAATGAACAATTTTCGCATTAAACGCACGTGTATAACACCGCACGCCAAGAAGGTCTGTTAAACTTGATTTTTATAACCACAAGGTTAAATTTGAGAATTAGAAAACCACAGGGTTGAGCGTGCTAGTTTGGCAAACCACAGGGGAATACTGTGCATTTTACCCAAGACGCAATTGAGAGGAGAAGCACCCCCGAGGAAAAAAAAAAAAAAGGGGATTTAAGTGCAAACCAGAACTTATTCATTTTCACACCATTGTACAAACATAATCTGGTAGAAGCAAAACCAGAACATTACAATACATAGGGTGAACCGTAAACACTTGCCTTCCAGGACATGCACGAGAACAGCTGTGAATGGCTGTAAATTTCAACGAGTTGGCCTAAAGTACAGCAAACAAACTCTGAAAGCCAATAAATAAAGGCAAGTTCGTGGCACAGAGGTGTCATCATTTGTCATGATTCTTGATTGCGGAAACAACTTCACTTATGTTGTTGAATTGCTTCCTCTCCTTGAGAAGGGTCTTGGCAAAGTTGAGGGCCTTGCGCTCACACTCAGCACGCTTGCTTGGTTCCTTGATTGATTCAAAATCTTCAACATGAGCCACTCCAACAATTCTCCTGCAAATCAACCAAATGTCATCCTGTCATTTTCTACTCTTCAACAATGGAGCACATAGCTCGATCTACTACAAATCAACCAGAAGCCTAAGGCAAAAAAGTTACAAAGTAGGTGTGTGTAGTTGTGTTTCGTAACCAAAAAGGGATTTCACACACCACTTTCACATGCATATAATGCCCAGCGCAAGAGGAACAGCGCAAGTAGGTAAAGTGAGGATTTGGCCATCAGTTTAGATTGCTGATTTGGCTGTTGTTTGAATTAAGAATAATATGAATTTTTATGCCTCTATCCAGCATGGTTAGCTTGGTTTCCAATGCCTAGCTTATATGGCATCTAAATGTCAAGTCCTACCAAGGGAAATGAAGGATCTTCTTTTCTTTTTTGTCCTTTTTTCCATTTTTTTCCTCTCTCTTTATCATTTTCTTCTTCTTTCCTATGGGTTTTTTTTTTTTTTTTTTGAAATTTCGATAAATATATGCTAAGAATTGAGAGAAAGCATACTCTAGAACTTGGGGGGCACTATAATCACACAACTAACCTTAGTACCTAGCAAAAACTATTGAACAAGTTGAAATAAGCATTTCAGAGTCAACTAATGAGAAAATATCGGCAATTAGTCAGAGGTTAGACACCGCGAGAAAAGTATTGAGCTGCTTTTAGGGAAGAAGAAACAGCTCAAATAAAATAATATCCAACAAAATTCTCAGCAACAATGAGTGTTACTTCTCAGCGACAATGAGAGTTACAAAATGAAAGGCGGATGGTTTATAATGACTTCGTGACATGTTCGTATTGTCTTGCTGTAAGGTGACAGCAGTTTTATGAGAGATGAAACAGCAGAAAGCTAAAAATATAGTTAACATCACAAACTGTAGATCATAAAAAGAGGAAGGAACTATCTTACCTTATCATTTTGGCAGAACCAAACCCAAGAGTATCATGGAAAAGATCTTCCATGTATTTTTGTTTTACCAGCAACTGTAACTCTGGATTGTTATAAATTGCTGGAAGATAAGCCTCACCAGGACCATCCTTGTGTTTATCCCAAAGAGCAGTGAACTTCTTGTAGAAGAGGTTCCATGTATCCAATATTGTCTTCAAAATCCACTTTTTGTACAGCTGAGTAGAAACATTTAATTTTAATATAAACAAAATATTATGGTAGAAAACATTAAATATCTCAAAAGATGGGTAGAAAAAAGGCACAATTTTGTAACAAGTATGCGAGGACTTGCAATCCTCTAATTATCATAAAAGAGCGACTATTCAAATTGCATTTGAATTAGAAGTATGAGTAGCAAATAAAAAACATCTGAAATATTTAGTCATGACTTTAAACACAAAAACTGTGAATCAGAGACTCAGGAAAAACTCATGATTGGTGAGTGGGTCCCCAACTATATAGAACCTAAGCTGTTCAGACTAACAACTATTCAAAATATCACTCAAGAGAACATGCATACCAAAAAAAAAAGAGAAAACAGATAGTACCAGGTCAAAGAAGATATACAGAGAGAGAGAAAGTAATTGAAAAATATACGACAAATAGATGGAAGAACTAAATAGACCCCAAAGAACAAGGAAATATGATATAAAATAAAAAGGAAAGAATCAAATTGGTGCAAACGCACGAATAGATATGACTGAAAAATAGCATTTGACATACTTCACGATCATTTCCCTGGTCTGCATGTCCATCTTGTGAAAAATAAGCTAAAATTAGATTTCCAATAAAAGCTCCAACATCAAACCCCATTGGCCCATAGAAAGCAAATTCAGGATCTATCACTTGAGTTGAATCCTTAGTAACCATGACTGAACTAGTATGAAGATCGCCATGGATGAGAGCTTGGGCTCTCTCACAGAATCTGAGTTGACAGATGCAAAGAAACTATAAGAAAAAACAACATGTCTCCACCTTAATAGAGTAGGCGTACAAAAGAACAGTTGACTGTGCAATTTACTTAGATTTTAGCTCAGCTACTTCGAGTTTCAAAATGTTGTCCTCCCGGACTGCCTCAGCATCAGCATCAAGATAAGGAGTTGTCCAATGATTATATTCAGACACTTTGTAAGGGTCGGAAAAGACAACCTGTTCGGTAAGCCTGCATAACTCCACATTCCCACAATATTTTGCAACTGCAAAATCATGAGATGATAATTAGGGTATATGGCCAAGCATTCAACTGACAGGATTATATCAATTTTGATCTGCTTTTATGACAACAAATTCTCCAGAAAGTGCAAGTCAACCTAGCAGGCATTTTTCGATTCCTCATAATTCATATGCCAGAGCAGAGTGAATTGTTGATTTTAAAGTTTGTCAGACTCAACTGCGGAATGAAAAAGCAGGCAAAAGGGAATAAATTGGTAAGAAGGGATATCACTGCATCAAAGTCAAGTGTGTGAAGGCCAATAAACAGTAGAGGATAGATTAAATAGACAGATAACTCAGCCCTGATAGTCAGCATAACACAAATAAAAATAATGACAGAAACTTCAACTGTTAGCCTGTCCAACTTTATAGGATTATGTCATAGTTACAAATATGATCCAATACCATGCAACCAATACCATGCAAGATGGCCATCGTAAGTTACTTATAAGATCAGCATTGCAGAAGCAAGATGTTTCTAGAAACATATGAATCAGATAATCTCATGATAGGACAATGTTTTACCTGCACTTTTATGTTCTGTAGTGGTAAGATAGAGCAGGGAAGTATAGAACAGTGTGTTGGCCATATACTCCGATATATGTTCAGCCAGTAATGGATACTCAACCCCAGAAATCAATCCTTTTCTTACAATTATATGAGGTGGCTCAATGTAACGCATACCAATCAAACACATTGTCCTTTCGAAATGGTAAACCTCAGGAACATGAGCGGGACACAAGCGACCATGTTCTTGTAAAGTTGTGGCTTCAAAATAGGCACGCTCTTTTGTCATCGGCCATGACTCACCTATAGAACGAATGTGTGGAAGAGCCTACAAAGATTAAAACTGAAAAAAATTAGAAGTTATCCTTAAAGAACATTGGCATGATGTGAGATTACATTTAAGAAGTACCCACAACACTTACATAACTAATTTAGAAATCCTTATATTGCCAAAAGACAGCATCTCAGTCATTTCATATTGACATTATTGATAGAGAAAAGTTGAAATTACTAATTAAATCGAAGATATGCCCATATCAAGAGGTCATATCGTGAGAGATAAAATTTGAATCAAGACCTACTCTCCATACTATCCTCATAGCCCTCACTTCAAACTCGCGTCATTACACTAACATATGTAATCAAACACGTAAAAATACATAAAATAACCAGACTAATACGAAAATAATCAAACTTTTAGCAATTCATCATCAAATCACATTAATCCAAAAAAAAAAACGAAATTAATAATCATCGGCAAAGAGAATAAAGCATTAACATTACAACAAAAAATATCAAAAACAAAAAAACAGAGGAAATTGATTTTCTGCCTGTTTGATGACGAAAGATCCCGATGGACTCACAACAATGTAAACGAAGTTGAGATTTCCATCGCCAACTTCCTTGATTTCCAGCTTATCGAACTGATTACCCAGCTTCGCGGCCAGAGATGGAGTGGCCTTAATGTACTGCAACAATAACTTCTCGTCCAGCGGTCGAAAGCCGTCGGAAGTCATCTCGTCGGTGGAGGATGCGTCGGTCCCGTGGCGGACATCGGCGGCGGGGTTCAAACTGTAGTAGTTGGCTAGTTGCTGGGAGTTTGAGCTTAGGAGTCTAAATAAGTGACATTAGTGGCAATGAATGATAATAAAAAATTTGACGGGTGGTTATTGAAGAATGAAGAAAGGGTAAAATGGGAATAATCGGATTCTTTTGGTAGACCAATGTGAAGCAGCCTGCTTGACTTTTGGGGCATACTTGGAACATTGAATCTGGTCTCCATTTCTTTTTTTTTTTTTCAATATGGAAAATTGGTTAATCCAAAATATAGATTTATCCAATAAAAATCAAAGGCTATTTCCTCGGGTTCTCCTAGGTTTGTGTTACATGTGGACCTATTTTATGTAGAATAGTAAGTGGAATCTTGAGTTTCACATTACTTTCTGTTTGATTCGCTCGATTATTACAAGTGACATGGGTATTTTTAGTTAACTCACGTAAAAAAAAATTAAGATGAAATGTGTCTAAAAGTTCTAACTAAACTTAGGGCTTAATAATCTTTTCAATATTATGTCTTTCCTCAACTGTCGTCTCCTTATAGTGGGCTTATAGCCTCAACCAGTGTCTCCTTGAGGCTAACGCAAGGTTAATAGCTAATGTAGGGCATAATAGCCTCCTCAAGACTATCTCTTTTCTCACCATCGTCTCGTCATAGTAGGAATTAATAGCCTTTTTGAGGCTATGTCGCTCCTCAATTGTTGTCTTCTCATATAATTAATTTATTAATAATTTATTAGTGATTCAATTATTTTATTGGAAAGTTTTACAGTAAATTAATTATAAATAAACATTTGGTGATCGCAATATACCATTGCATGTGTTTTTTTAAGTAAAATTGATAATATCTTAATAACTATTTTTAAAATTAAATTATAAACTTTATTATTGCTTTTGTGGAATGGGTAGTTTCTTTCTAAATTGAAAATGAGCGATGATAGTGGTACATATTATTGTTATTCTTATTCTTGTAGAAGTGGTTTGCATATTTGATTGAAGAGAAAGCAAAAGCTAAGCAAAGTTAGAAATATGGAAAAAGAAAAATCAGAAGACAAAAAGTAACATTGAAATGAATGGAATGTAGGGTATTTATGTCTAGTTCATATTTATTTAAGGAGTTAAATGATACACTCTCATTGTTTATAGAGTAAGTGTTATCTTTTATGGTTGAGGGAGGTAATTGGTACATTATTGCTAGTTTACGGATGCGAAGTGTATTTTACCCTTTTTTGTGATTGATTTTTGTGTAGAAATATTGATATAAATCTTGATAGTTGTCCAATATTAAACTTAATGAATCTTATTGTTTATTTGTTGGGTTATTGAACTTGATTGAGTCTTGAGGCTTGATAGTTGATTAGATGTGATTTAGGAAATGTGATGGTACAAAAAAAAAAGATAAGAAGAGATATTTTTTGAACTTTGATTATATCTTTTTATTTTGAGAATAGAGAGAGAGAGAGAGAGAGAGAGAGAGAGAGAGAAAGAAATCTATTTTAATGCTTTTTGAGTTTTGATTATATATCTTTATGTCAATATATCAATTTTGTTGAGTATTATTAAAAAAATTTATTTGTTAAGTATTTTTAGAATTAATTCATTACCCACTATATGTGTTTCTTTTAAAACAAAGAAGAGATTTTTTTATATTTTAGTATTATTTTTTATATATTGTTTTGATTGTAGTATTTTTATATTGATTGTATACAGATAAATATGATAACTTTTGTTATTTTGTATATAATTATTATATATAACCTTAATATTTGTACATTTTAATAACCAATAATTTTGAAAAATTTAGGCCGTCAATCAAATTTCTGGCGCCAATTCCTTATTGAGTAGTAGATAGAGATCCGAGTGGGCTCAAGTTGGATTTCTTTCAGATATTAGACTCGAGTATGAGATAATAACCCGAGTTAGACCCGAATTCTCGGATGTTCCAAGGGAAGACACAGACAGAGACAGTCATGGACTCTTCGAAAACTTCCATGCCACCCACCCCCAACTTCCTCTTCCAAAAATACCCCTGCCCAAATTCCCCAAACGCCATAAACAAATATTTAAAAAGAAAAAAAAAATTCAAGCAATAAAAGAGCAAAGTTTATCGTCTTTTTCAGACACCCATCCCACCCCAACTCAATTTCAATGTTATCTTTTACATCATTCTGTTCCATTTAACGGAAGGAACCATAAATTCACATGGTAATTGTAATTTTTCAAGGATTTTTACCGTCATTCCATTAAACCGTAAATTGATGGGGTTAACTGTAATTATTCAAAAAAGACAACATTTTTTTGTAATTTTACCTAAATTTGAGGAATTGAGTATAATTCACCCTACTTAAAAAGAGGTTGTCGGACCATATTTATCTCAATTTCGCCTCCATTCTCAATTTTAGAATCTGGAAGTTTTCAATTAAATTAAAAATCTTATCAATTGTTGGAGATTAACTTATATTAATTGGAGCCAAAAACCATTTAATACAGACATATTTGATTACATCTTATACAACATTTTTACAATATGAAATTATTTTTTAAGTATATTTGATTTGGTATTGGATTTCTTATAAGCCTCGTGGTTTGAAATTCGACTTGAATTTTAACTTTTATAATATGATCTACAACAATCTCACTTCTGAGATTCGTAAATTTTAATTAATAGAACTCTTATTTCAAATCAAAGTGCTCAAAATCTATTAATTTAAAAAATTTATCATCTTGTAATTCTAATATAATATCAAATACATCCTTTATGTTATTCAAATGTAGCAAATAAAAAAAAAAAACAAATTAACCTAATATAATCAATCAACATAAAATAGATCACTTACTGTACCTGGTATTCCAGAAAGCGTTGTTGCTGCCGATCTTCGACGAAGTTGATCCCCTACACGACAATCAATAATATCTTCTGCTTCGTTGGCAACATCAGCAATTCGCCCCGCCAGATCTTGTTTATCTGTCGAAAATCTTTGAGGATAATTTTCAGGAAAATCTAACAGGAAACTAACCTTCTCGCGGAGAGTTTCGATTTGATTTCTATCGAAACGAAGCCGACGGGGAGCAGAATGCAGGAGGCTTTCAAGAACGTCCACAAGAGAAACTACAGCTGCATAAGCCGCTGCTGCCATCTTAAATTAATCAATGATCTAAACTGGACTTTGTCGGAGATACATGGATATATTGTTTGTGCTAAGCAAAAGCTTTGTAGAAACTAATTTTTCTTGTAGTAATTACCTCACATTACAACCAAAGTGGAAGTGATACGTAGAACCAAATAGATAGTACAAACATTAGTTCAAAAACATGTATGAGGCCTAAAACAACACAATTGTACCAAATTATTACACATCTAAAGAATACATAGCGAAACTTAAGCACTATATTCATTTTTTTTCCCCACCCATACTAGTCACTACAACAAAAAAACGCTATTTTCGGCGGAAATTATTGACGGAATATTCCGCCGAAAAATTTTGGCTTGATTTTGGCGGAAAATAAAAAAAATTAAGAATTTTTAAAATTTTCGGTAGACTTTCGATAGAAAATTCGGCCTAAAATTTTAAAAATAAAATTAAAAAATTTTTAAATAAAAAATAATAATTGGAATTTTTCAGTAGAATTTCGACGCAAAATTTCACCAAAAATTATAATAAATAAAATAATTATTTTGAATTTTTTGGTGAAATTTTCCACCGAAAATTTAAAAAAATAATAAATAAATAAATAATTTTTAAATATAAATAATAATTTTCAAGTTAAAATATAAATAAAATTAATAATTTTGAATTTTTCGGGGGAATTTTGGAGAAAAAAATTAATTAATTAATTAAAAATAATTTTTAAATAAATAATAATAATTTTTAATTTTTCGGTCGAATTTCGGCAAAAAATTCCTCTGAAAATTTAAAAAAATAATAAATAAATAAATAATAATAATTTTTTAAATAAATACTAATAATTTTATAAAATTAAAAAATATATTAAAATTAAAATTTTTTGGATTTCTATTTGAATTATTATTAAAAATTATTATTATTATTATTATTATTATTATTTCATTAGAATTAATTGAATTTTTGTATGCTATATATATATATATATATAATATTATGTATTATATAAATAAATATTTTAAAAAAGTAAAAAATATTAAAATTTGCAATAAATAAAAAAATTATTATTATTATTATTAATTATTTTTATTTGAATAGTTGTATGCTATAAATATATAATGTAATGAATTATGATAACAAAGTGAAGATAACTCAACATTAAGAGAATTGTTTGCCAACCAAGTAGGCAAAGGTTCAACACCCAGCAGCCCCAAATTTTGGGGCAATTTCTAGCGTGTATGTGCATGCATGCATGAGTAGGGATGAGGTCCTGGGTTTGACTCCTAGGTTGGGCAATTGGAACGACTAAACAGAATAATTAAAGAAAATTAACATGATTTTTCTTATGTGCAACAAAAATAGTTGTAGGCATAACTACATATCATGCTCTAAAACCTATTTTGATCATAAAATGATGAGTTGTGCAGATATATCTCCAACCTCATGAATACCCAAGATAATAAACCATAATTGAAGCACTTCGAGCAACCTTGGCATCAAACAGACAGATGGTGTACCAACGCCTGTGCAATACACCAATCCAATTTTATTACTGATAACCTCCACCTATACGTAAAATTAACTAGATCCTGTGGAGTAGCATATACAAAGAGGACCATACCATCGGCCCATTCCGCCCTAAAATCCCTTTTAATTTGATGACACTAGGCCTGACTCTTCCGAGGTCGTTTTCAAGGATGTCAATATATCATATCGGAATAGATACAATTCAAATTTTAAAAATGCAATATTTTTTGAATATAATTGTACTTATAATTTGAAGTTCATTAGAATCATAACGAATAAAAAATAATTCCAAAAAAAATAGCACCAAATGCAAATATGATTAATTGGTAGCAAAATAAAATAAATATATTAATATTTACTACATATAGTTCAATGTCCTAAAAAGAAAGGTAAAAGGCACTCACCAAACTTAGTTATATTTTGTTAGTAATTCGAGACATGTCAAAAGTATCTACCTGGTCTTCACGTATAATAATCATTAGACTAAAATTAGCATTATAATTATACTTACTCAAATATATTAAACCCATAAGACTATATTTAAAATGGTTAGCGGTTCGGATTTTGATTTCAATTTCTACTAGTTGGCTCAAAACACAAATGATATCCTTCTCTAATCTTAAATATAAAGAAACTAGGTTTTGTATCAACGGGTCAATCAATATTTTGATATTAATATTTGTTTCAATAAAAATCTTTTTCTAGTTTATGTGTATATACACTACGCATAATCATTTAGTTGTAAATTAACACAGGGATGAAACCTTGAGACCCTATTAAATCTACTAAAATTCAGCTCAGTTCATGTGTGTGCAGTATCCAATGAAAAAATAATGATACTACAAGTTATCAAAAATTAGTGCTATTCATGATCCATAAGTCATTAAACATATATATATATATATATATATATATATATATGAAGATCACAAGCTATGTGAATTACTGAGATTATTAAATCTAATCCGTTTATTCAATAATAAAAAGGAACAATTAAGTTGATTACACTTCTCCATTGGTTATATTATTCAAAAGAGCATATATCTATCTATATATATACACATCTATCTGTGTCTGTGTTTATATCAAGAGCCCTTACTCAATCATATGGCTTACTCGGGATCATTCATTCACCAACTCCTTAGATAGGTCCCTTCTCATTCACTGCGCCCATATCAAGAATGGCCTTCATTTCTCCATCCCAAAACCATCGAGAAGGTCTTTTTTTTGATAAATACCATCGAGAAGGTCTTGAATAGATTAGGAATATGCACCATTTAGCTTTACTCCGAGCTCATATATATGCCTTGATCTACACGTTTGTAGTATTTGCTCAGAGTGCGGGCCACAAGCCTTCTTTAATTAGCCAACCTTTTCAACCTATTTCAAATCAAACTTTCTTCTCGATTGTCACCCAACGATGAGTTTAATTGTTTTAATTTAAGTGCCAAAAATTACAAGAAAATAGTGGACACCCCATCCTTGTATTACAAGGTGAATTGGAAGCAAAAATGGTTTTTTATTCACTGCGAGGAGAAGTGGCCAACAAGGAGGACTGATAACTCCAAGGCAGAGAAACCATCTTTGGTCAGGCTAGGACATGCCTCTTGGTTGAAGGCATGGACAATCAAGCACAAAAATGAGGGTATCATGTGCCCTATTTATCTTATTCAAGAAAGGTTCTTGATCCGAGTTGGACATCCTCCTACCACTACAAGAAAAGTAGCATTTAGCCATGGAAAAAAATCTATAGCTAATTCCATGGCTAGTAGCCACAGGTAGATATGGATTAGGAAAAAAAAAAAAAAAGTCACCAAAAAATAGGAATGGAAAAAATTTACCTTTCAAAAATAGCTACAGAATTTCCGTAGCTAGATTTGTAGTTAGATTTAATTGAAGAAGGAAATATGTTTTGAAATAATCTTCCACAAAGCAATACTAGTCAAAGCTTATTATGGTATTGCGTTTCACATACTAGGAACTACGTTAGAAGAAATGTTTTAATTTTAAGAAAAAAGGAGATAGAGAAGTTGTCGCGATTGTGTCTGTATTTAATAAAAGTTATTTACACGTAAAATATTAGTTATATGAAATACTGATTTCCTTGTATTTGTAATAATATTTTAACGTAAGAGTCAAAATTTGTATGGATATTGTCTGTTATGTGTGAGTGAGTCGAATATATGTAACGTGCAAGTGCGTAGATTAATGGATAATACGTTTATGTGTATTTGTTGATTAAAGTTAGTGTATTATGTATACGTGAGTAGAATTGAAACAAGATAATTTTGTTTGATAATTTTACAGAATATGGATATTCGTGCACGTCGTTGTTGGATATATAATAAATTTCTAACAAAATGAAAGGACTACACAAATGAATTTTTAGTCGGGGTCGAGGATGAGCAATAAGGAGAATAACGTCCTTAGACTTCAAGTAGATTAGTAAAGGCAAAGATTGAAGAGCAATCAAAGAAGATTGAAGAGCACAAAAAAAAAAAATAATAATAATAATTTAATTCAAGAGCAGAATGTGAAACTGCAAGATTCTCGTTTAAACTTGTTTGCAAAGTTTGACTCTTTCCAGCAGTCCATAGGTCAAATGCAAAAGTTCACACCTATTCCACTAGGTTCGCAAGTTTAAACGCTCCTTCATGTGCCACCCACCTTTGGATTTATGCTCTTGTCACATGTTGTCGAGGTCCCTTTTGTTGCACTATCATCATCTAAAACCAAGCAAGTTAATAGGTCGAACCAATTGTTATGATGACAACGATGATGAGAATGATGTATCATGTTTGAAAACTATCTAGTTATTTCTTTTAGTAAATATATATGTATTTATGTGGAAGATTTGAAATTGGTGATGTTTTTGTGGATGAAGATTGACGGATAAATATTTGAACTTGATCGTGATTTGTGGATGAATATTTGTAATTTTTATGATGATAAGTATGGAATTATGTAATAAATTATGTTTATTGGTGATGTTTTGTGGATATTGATGTATGTTGGTTTTAATATGTGGTTATTTAATTTATTTTTGGTGGTTTTTGGCCATTGAATTACATGTTTAAAAAAATGGGAAATTGAAAAATTAAAACAGGAATTGCCTATGTCTGTCATGTTTGTGGCTGAAAAAACGGTTCAAAAATTCACTCGAAAAATTATGATCAAAAAATCGGTTGCGAATTGTTTGATATACGTACCATAGCTTATGACCTGTTTTTCGATCACAAAATAGTCAGCAACTTGTGATTGATATATATTGTCACAAATTTCGTTCTTTTTTTTTTTGTGCGTGACTAATTATTCAATCATTAATATAATTTCTAATGATTTAATTTCACATTTTGTGACCGAAAATTCGATCATTATATTTTCTTTTGGAAACAAAGTTTGGTCACTAATATTTTTGTGATCAAATATATTGGTCACAAAATTGGTTTTAATTGACCAAAATTCAGTCACTAAATTTTCTTGCACCCAAAAATATCGGTCAGAGATTCGGCCAAAAAAAATTGTGATAATGTTTTTTGGCGATTGATTTTTTTACTCCCAAAATCAATTAAAAACCTGTTTTTGCAATCAATTTTGGCCAAAAATTGGTCATTAAAAAAAAAATGGTCATTAAAAAAAAAAAAAAAAAGAGTTTTTCTAATAGTGTTTGAGAATGAACTTCAAAAGATCTAACAAGAAGCTAACCTTTTCTCGGTGAGTTTCAATTTGATTTCTGTCAAGCTGAAGTGGTGGCGAGCAGAATGGTGAATGTTGTCTAGAACATGCATAAGAGAAAGTACATTTGGGAAAAAAGTGCCAAGTTTATCTCAAAAATAGTATTTTTTTTTCAATTTTGTCCTATTACTTAAGAATTTTTCAAATTATGTCCAATAATTTATAAAAGTTCTCAATTTACGTCCCGTGGACAATTTTCTATCAAATTCTTAACGGCGTGAACAAGTGAATCACACGTGGCTGTTAAAGTGAGAAGAATATTCATGGATTATTTGCATTTTAACCCTATATTATTTGAAATCCTCAAAATACCCACACAAAAAAATTTGAAGACCCATCCTCACCCACCCCAACACCCACAACAATGCACCATCATCAATCAACCCATGCCTCGCTCCCACACCCTGTCCACCATGGCCCATCGATTTCAATGGCGATGGAAAGGCGGCGATACAGTGAATCGAGGGAGAAGATATTGCCGCAGCAGCGCCAAAAAAATATTGGCTGGACAGCGACACGGGTGCAAGGTGGTGAGGGGGAGCTCCAGTTCAATCAACGTTGAAGGTTTTGCAAGCAAAATTCCCCCCCCCCCCCCCCCCCCAGTTTTTGGGGGTTTTTTGGGAAGAAAATGATGATGAATTTGGGAGGTTCTTTTTGGTAGAAAATGGTGATGAATTCAGGAGTTTTTTTAAAGAAGATGGTGATCATTTTTTCTTTTTTAAAGCCAAAAAAAAAAAAAAATTCTGGAGAAAGAAAGGCGTAGTCAGGCAAAATTAGTTTGCTATATTATTTTTATGTGTTTGTTAATGTTACTGATGAATTTATATATTGTATGTATATGTGTGTGTACATATATGTATATATTTATACAGAAATATAGGATAGTTTTTGATTTTTTTTATACATGAATAAATATAATTCAATAAATTTATATTTTTAAATGTAAATATTTTTTCTTTTGTGCAGGGTGTCTTTTTTGAGGATTTCAAGTAGCATGGGTTGTAAAATGCAATTATTCTATGTATTTTAAGAGGGTTTTTTGCTTATTTCTTCTGTGTAAAGTTTTTTTTTTTTTTTTAAAGATTTCAAGTAATATAGGATTAAAATGCAATTCGTCCATGAATTTTTTTTCTCAATCTTGATGACCGCGTGCAACTCATGTGTTCCATCTATTAATGATTTGACGGAAAATGTTAAAAAGGACATAATTTGAGAATATTTGTAAATTATGAGACATAACTTAAGAAATTCATAATCAATGGGACAAAATTTGTAATTACCAAGAAAAAAAAAGGGGGGACTAAATTAAAAGAAGGAAAACATTACTTTACAGGATAAACTTGGCATTTTTCCTGCTGTCATCTCAAATCTGTGATCTTAGTTCGATATAGATAGTGATTATTGTTTCTGCAAGTCAAAAACTTCCTGAAAAATTTAAAGACAAATGAAATATTGTAATTGAACTCCAATGGTGTTTTGCTTAATATGTTTGAGAAGCAATTGAGCTGTAAATAACTGGTTATAGGTAAAACGTGAAAGAAAAAGTTAGAAGAATCCTGTGATATTAGTCGATGTTGGAAAACAATAGAACAGAATATTTAAAATTCGTTATTCTCGTGGATGGATTTATTCGACAATATAAGTACAATGCAAGAACAGTTTCATGGTAAAAAAACATTATAGCCAAAAGCAAATTAAACAATGTCGTAAACAAATAAATAAACAAGAAAAGTACAGTAGACTTATCAGTATTTATTTGTAATAGTACGACTGAATCATTAGGTTGAACCAATTTGTCTTAAAGAAATATTCGCCCCACTGACCGGTGCGATGGTCCTGTGATACTCCTTCTAGGATAAGACAGTCCAAAGGTCCGTTCCAAGCCGCACTTCTACTTTGCACCTTATTTTCGAAAGCTAATCAACTCAAGTGGTTGTGTACGGAACACAAAACTCACACCCCATTGAAAGAATCAAGTGTATATACTCTAACACTGATCATTTTCTTAAGAACAGTACACTTTTCTATTTTCTCTTTGCTTCGTTATGTGTCCTTTGCAGGGAACCAGGAGGCAGTTTATATCGGAGGGAGGAGACAACCAGAGTTAAATGCTGGCACATCAACACACAGTCGAAACTGCCCGTACGCCAATGGACACGCAATGCACCTTGACACATTCCAAAACGTGTTGTTTGACAGTTAACGTGTCTAGCAGTTTCAAACTGCATTAATTAAAATATAGTAGTGAAATTCAAAATCAGATTTTTTGAATAAAACTGTTACTCCAAGGGCAATTCAATAAAATAAGTTCGAGACCGAGACAATTCGCTCAAACACCTAAGCCCGAGCCAATACCCGCGTTTGTAGCCCGTGGCCAAAGCCGAAGGTAGGGTCAGGTTGGGCGGGCTGGCGGCACATGCGTGGGCTTACCTATATGCAGTACTTAGTTGTTTAATTTACATTATAACAATACTTAACTACATAAATACTTGCATTGTCAAAATCAATATATCCGATGTGGGATATTTTACACAACTTTAAACATATTTAGACAACATTATCTTAGGTTTTATCTATGGATTTACATTCAAAATAATTTAGTCATAGATTAATCCACTTGTAAAAGTCATCTTAACAATTCTAACAGTCGAATCCTCGGTTTAATCAACGTTCCTTGCATCATGCGATTAAACTAGTCTTATTCTTAAAAATACGACAGCCACCTTATTCAAATGCAAATACTTTTTGTTTGTATTTTCCATGCGTTTTTGGCGTTCGAGGTTCACGGGCTTAAGAAGGAATCTCAGATGTAAAGGCTAATTTAAAAAGACATATATAGTTAATTGTTTAACAAGTTCATGCTCTATAATTTAGTCAGTAAGAATAAACTTTGTGTCCAATTTGCAAAGCCGTACTATTAATTAAATTAAAGATCCTAGAATAATTAGCCCCTTGTAATATTCTTTGCACTAAACAGATTAATGCGAGAGTATTTTTTCACCTATATTTTCTCTCCTCTCTCCAATATTTTTATATCTTTTCTCCTTTTCATATTTTTATCTGTTCATATTATTTTTCTGATCGATGTTCTTTTCATAATTTTTTTAAAGGCAAAAATGCTATTTTCGTCCATTAAGTTAGGCTCTATATGATTTTTGCCCTTTATTTTTACTCATTTCAATTTTAGTCTGTTTTGACCGGAGTCCGACCAAATCATATGTGTCAAATATGTTAGAAATTGCCGCATAATTGATGCATTAGAAAATGATGAATTCCACTTCAATGATTTACTTAATTTAGATAAAAACACTTTTAAATAAATATGTATTTAAATTTAAGAAAATTAGTACATTTTATGTAGCTGTATTTATAAATGCATTAAATTTTTTTATGTTTTTATATATTTATTTATAATTTATATATGCAGAAAATTTCCATATACAGATACATATATACAGATATATACACCATGTATGTATAAAACATGTAATAAATACATATATATATATACCATATATATAACATTATTATATATATATGAGTGTATGTTATATATATGTGTGTGTGTGTGTGTGTGTGTGTGTGTGTACATATACAGATGAAATACATATTTTGCTTTTGTGAAGAAGATGAAAAAAAAAGTTTAAATATATTTGTGTTTTCATTTTATAATTGGAATTTATATACACATTTATTTTATAAATACCAAAAAATATTTAAATTTATTTTATCATGTACATTTATAAAAATATTTAAATATTTTTTATTGCTTAAACACGAATTTAATATATATACACAATTATATTGCAAAGTGAATTATATTTACAAAATGAAATCATATTTGAAAGTGTAAATTGATATGATCTATTTTTTTATACACATAAATATATTGTGAAATCATAATTAATTTTGTTATCTTTAAATTTTGTTCAAGTTTAATTAATTAGATGGATTTTATTTTTATTATTTTAAAATGCCAACAAAACTTCCACATCAACAAATTTGGAGGGAAAATTTGTAAAATGGCCACATAAGCACCGATAGTCAGATTTTGGCCAATTTAACTGCCACGTTTGTAATTTCCGACACCGTATAAGCACGTCTGGAAGAATGGCTGAAGCACATGATGAATTTAATATACGTACATGCAGTCGCGCGTGTAAAATATTTTGATATATTGAACTGATATAAGTTAGAATAGAAAGGATTCCTCTAAATAATTGAACATAATAAAACCAAATATGTAAGTTCTTAAAACTGAACATAATAAATATACTTTTAATATGAAAAAAAGTAGAAATCGACACTACATACTAGTCAAGACTAAATGTTGTTTTATGGGGACAATTGTATCCGTGTTTCGTGAAAATGATTTAATTTGACACATATAATGTGATATTTTTAAAACGTGTTTTAATTGTGTACTTGTGGTGATACTTCATAAAAATGACTTAATAAACTATATCAAATTTGAACTAAAATGTATCTTTTGTGATACTATAAAATGTCAAAATAAACTATTATGACACTCAAATATATGGCATTTCAGTTAGTGTCACCAAACCGAATTTGCTTTTAATGACACTAGTTGAAGTATCATGTATTTGAATAGAGTGATAGCATATTTTGATACTTTATTGTGTCATATGCATGAAAAGTATATTATAATTCAAATTTAAGATAATTTATTGAAGTACTTTTTACGAAGTGTCACAATACATACACAAATATAACACTGCTATATTATATATATCAAATTATATCATTTTTTTTAGTAGTGGCGTGAGCCTCGATTAAAATTGTCTTCATCCTCTGATGTTGGAAATTAATAATTCAGCAGATTTTTTAGGTGTAGGTCAAGAAAACAAGCAAACACAACGAAGACAAATATTTTCGTGCTGCATATTTTAGTTTAAGACGGAGCAAGAATTTTTTTTTCACTGTTCTAATTCTTTTCTTCTGTTTTATTTTTTATATTTTTTTCCTTCGCCCCCTTGGTGCTTTGTCAAGGAACTAAAACTTGGAAATTTAAATGACTCCAACACAAATCCGAATAGATTTTTATTTTTTATTTTTCATCCCAACTTTATGAGCTCGTGTTCGGCAACAGATTCACCTTTCCAGAACCTTCTCTTTTTTATAAAAGAAAAAGATAATTTTGCAAGCACAATCCATCGATAAGCATCACATTCCGAACTATAATTTAGTACAAAATGAAGTTTAATTTCATAAAACCTTAAAACAAAGCAAATCAATTCATCAAACTCTCGAACATTCCAAGTACTAACAAACAACAATTTTCCTCTACATACTTATTCCAAGTCCAAGACAAACTTCGTGTTAAATTCCACACAGAGATGCAACATTTTTTTCTCCCAGACTTCAACCAAAGAAAACGAGAAACACACACACAAATTCTTTCTTCGGTCACCAACTTTAAGCAAGGCCTCGTCCCTGCAGTACACACACACACACACAATTAGAGTAGTGAAGGAGATCAATTAAGATAAGACAACATTAAAATGCAGAGAAAACTTCACTTTTGGTCCCTCACGTTAACACCTATTTCGATTTTGGTCCCTAATGTTTACGCACTATCACATTTAGTTCCTCACGTTAATTTTTTTTTTATCCAATGTCATCCTTCCGTTGAATTTTCTAAATAATTTTCTTTATTTTTTCCATATATATTTATATATATATGTAGATGTTTCATAATTAACAAAATCTTTAAAATTCATTCATTATTTTGAGGTTTTTATTACTATTTATGAAAATCATCATTGAAAAATTCACTTAAATTCTAGGAAAAATATTTTTTTTTTATCAATTTAACAATGTATTTTAGATTAAAAAAATAAAAAAAATGACAAGAATTAGTTCTAGTGAACTAAAAGTAAAAAAAAAAAGTCAATGCTATTGAAAAAGTTATATATGGAACAAAAAAAAAAGGACAAGAAATAGACAATATCAATGAAAAAGATTATTGACCTAAACTTATTTGAAAAAAAACATGCATTAGTGGTTCATATTCATGAAATAAGTTGCATATAGATATGCATATAGTCTAATACTCTCGTTAATCAAATTAAATAGTTACAAAAATCATAATTCTTAAAAGAAAAATTCATTATACAAAAATGGTAGGCTAAGTGAAATAATTTACATTTTCATAATACAAAATATTGGTCGAGAATTTTTTTTTTTTTGGAAAAAAAAAATTTAATCTTTATAAAAGGCAAAATTGGGCTTTATGTCCATTTTTAAATAGTTGGGGATGCTTGCTTATAGAAAAATGTTTGGGGGGGTTAATATAATTTTTATATTTAATGAAATATCACAAAAAGAAAAAAATAAAAATATAAAAAGGCAAAGTGATTCAATTGAGAGTATGAAGGGATAAGATGAGATTGAGTCCAATTAGAGTGAGTGAATTGGAATTTGCCCTAATAAAAATGCATAATTCGCAATGGGCTATTTTTTATTACAAAAATAAACATAGAAACATGACCAAGTTCCCTATTTAATTTATAGGTTCATTGGGTCAGACATCCAACAGAGTTATCCAGAAATAAGGAGAAGGGTTTGTTGAAGAATTTAAATAAATATATAGTGACTCTTCTTTTCTAAGAGCTTAAACTTTTAGATAAGACGTTCATTCAATAGGCTTAACTTGATAATTAATTAGAATGTCAAATTGGCAGAGATGTTAATTGAAATCCGTGAAACCAAGTTCAATTCAATTATATCTACTGTGATAATAGGAAAGACACAAAAACTGTAATGTCAAATTATTTTCTACATTTTCTTTATATCCCCTTGATTCGGGAAACATTGAAATTAATTGAATAGTTCCTTATCAAAATGAGAAGATGTGAAAAAGTAAAGACTAGCCAGTTTTAAATTGTATTGCTCTAAGATTATGCCAATTTGTCTATATAAGTGTAGTAATTAACCAGCCGGTTAAAGATTCATGTATTATCCCAGTTAAGTCACTTCAAGAGAAAAAGAGTTACGAACTACTTATTAGAAAAGAATCAAAGGGGTAGAGGATTTTACCTTGGGAAATACCTTTTGAAATCAACGATATGATGCTTTATTTATTGTAAACATTTAAGTTGAAGGTCGATCTCTTTCCAATAACAATCGTCAACATGAAGTTGAAGGTCCTCATTTCCTAAGCTCCGTTGTTCCTGTATTATTTCTATTGCCGATTGGACGGCAGATTTGCCGCAACTGATCAAATGAATTGAACGCAGCGTCTCTATATCTCCGATGGTTGAAGGGATCTTCCTCAAAGCATACGCATGTGCAAGCTTTAGATTCTCCAGATTAGGAAAGTGGGTCTTTTCAGCATTCCATATCTTCATTACAATATCGGACATTACCAGTGACTTCAATCGAAGAAATCCCCCTTCAACTGGATCCCACTTTTTCCCTGTGACGGCATAACGCATTAGTTTAAGCACTTCAAGATTGGGCAACAAACCAATGATCGTCATTTTCTCCCAAGGAATTGCACAATACATGGCTAAGCACAACTTCTTTAGTGAATGCGGAAAGGCTATCTCATCCAAATTAAGCTTTTTCGCATTGACGCACAAAGATTCAAGTTGAGATAGATGGGCAAGATTGTGAAGCAGATAATGTGACCGACAGCTATCTCTCTTGGAATGCCAGCTGTAACTGATTTCCAATTTCTTCAAATTTGGGATCCTCTTAAGCATCTCCTCGGAACATCTAAAGTTAAGTACGTCTTCAAGTGTAAGTAGACTTTTCAGAATGATGGAATCCATTTTTTCAATTCGAGTAACTGGGGGATCATCTAAAATAAGATCGGAGATTTTAACGTGCCTAAGTTGTGGCATCTCCCAGATTTCAGAAGACAATATTTTTAAAGGACCGGATCTACCAATTAAAGTTTGTAGATTCCATAGTAGTAACGTAGTAGATGCCAAATTAGTGCCCCATGTCATCATATCAAGGTATCGCAATTTAGTGTGCTGCACAATTCGTGCATCATTTGTTGCCCATACGAACCGTAATCTACGATACTGTGGACATTTTTTTCTACAAACTTCACACGTTGAACAACTTGCATCTCGATCACCACATAGGATGCACTTATTTCCATCCTCAATTATTCTAAACAATTGTACTTTTCTGATGCAAAAGTATTGTTCTTTCTCAAATTCTTTAAAGCATAAGTTCCTCAAAAGATCGTGGATTCTGCATGTTTTGACTTTCCCATTGATCCTCACTTGATCAATTAAAATTAGATTCCTACTAATAAGATCATTCAGGTATTCCTCTGCAACTTGTTCCAAGGTTCCACCTTCTTTCGGTTTTACGAATCCCTCAGCAACCCACATTTTAGTTAGTACAGAGACTCGAATCTTATCATCTTCAGGAAAAACTCGCATGAAGAGAAAACATGGTTTAAGGTGAATAGGTAAATGATTGTAACTCAAAGACAATATCTGTAAGCAGTGTTTATCAACTTCTAAATTGACAAATGAGTTCACATTTTTCGCAACTAATTCCCAATACCCTTGTGTTGTATTAGAATTTGCAAGCAATCCACCAATAACGACAATTGCTAGAGGGAGTCCTTTGCAACTTTTTACAATATTCTTTGCAATTTCAGTTAATTTAGGAGGGCAAAAATCTTGTCCAAAGACTTTTTGACAAAACAAATTCCAACTTTTCTCCTCATCTAGAAAATCCATCAAATATGGGTTCTGAGAGCCTAACGAATCAACCACATGTGACAACCTAGTAGTCACAATAATTCGACTTCCATTCCTATTATTTGGAAAGAATGACTTTAAATCCTTCCAAAAGTCGGTATCCCACACATCATCCATAACAATCAAATACCTTTCACCAAATAACCTTTTGTGCAATCTCTCTCTTAATTCAGCTAACTTCTCTGTACTTTCTTGTCTATTACCGTCTAAAAGGCCTAGAAGAATTTCTCGCACACTATACTCTTGAGAAATTGTAACCCAAACACGTTTGTCAAAGTAACCCACAATACGGTCATTGTCAAAAATATTTCGAGCTAGTGTGGTCTTACCAATCCCCCCCATTCCAACAATGGGGAGAATTTGGAGGTCTGATTTGCCTTCTATGAGCTGATCAATGGTTTGACCAAAGTGATCACTAAAGCCCACCATGGTATTTTTTCCACCCAAAGAAGGTGCAGAGGAACCAGCGGCAGGCCGAGAAACTCTCGGCTCCGGTACTTCGATGGCCCTTTCCTGATCTTTAACAATCATCAACTCTTTCTCGATTGACTCAATTTTGTTGATTACCCTGTCTATATCTTCAGCGAAGGATGAGCGTCCCATATTATTAGCTTTGTCTGCAAATCTCTGACAAAGTTGATCCACTACATGGTTGTCAATGATATCATCTGCTTCATTGGCAGTTGCAGCAATTCGCCTCGCCAAATCTTCTAGATCCGTGCAAAATCTTTGAGAACAAAGTTCAAGACTGTCTAATAAGAAACTGACCTTTTTGTGAATAGACTCAATTTGATATTTGTCAAGATCATGAAGCTGCCAAGCATGATACTGGATGTTGTCAAGAACATGCATAAGAGAAAGTACAGCTCCATAAGCTGATGCCGCCATCCCAAAACAATGCTTGAAATTTATGATTTCAAATTTCCTACGAAAAAGATGCACAATATGGATAATTAATGATTATTATTGGTTGTTCAATTTATAAGTTTCAGGAAAAAAACAATTAAAGACTAAATGAAATGTGTCCTATACATCGAGTTAATTGACTTCACAAGTATTTTGCGTAATTTGTCTTGCGAGTATATATATATCATCTCGAAGTAATTGATTAGGAAAAACGTGAATTAAAAAGTAAAAAGATTGATTATTATTTAGTCTTTTATACTATTTATTATATTATAAAGTGGAAGCATAATAGAGTAGATATCTTTTGGTATGTTTTTAGTGCAACCAATCGTCCCGGCCCATGAAATATATTAATTGAGTAAATTGTAGCTTATCCCTCCTCGGACATATATTATATAAAAAAAATAATTTATACCTATATCTATATCTTTATCTATTTATACCCACAATTAATGTTAAACAATTACTAAAGCTATTTTACTAATTAAAAGGAATTCTAAATTCTAAGAATTCAATTTTGTCTAAAATTTATATAATTAGAAATTTTAAAAGTTTGTTTGCTTTTTTGCTTAATTTTATTCAGCTTTAAAATTTATTTTTTCTACAAAATTTATGTGTATAAATAAATTTAAAATAATAAAAATATTGGTCCCATATGTATGTCTAATTATATTTTTTTCTTTCCTGAGGATCATGTGGTTATAATTAAACGATTAATAAATAAATGGTTGATGAGATTAGTGAATCTCACCTAGGGGTGCAAACGAGCCAACCCAAGCCTAGCCTAGGCAAAATTTTTGAGCTCAAACTGAATGAGCCTAATTTTTTGAAACTCGAAACTCGATCTCGACTCGATGAAAAATCAAGCTCGGCTAAGCTCAACTCGATTGAGCTTGAATTTTCAAATAATATGAGTAGTTAAAGCTCGAATTTGAGCTCGAAATATTTTATTTAATAAAATAATAAAAAGTCTAATTTATTTTCCCTTTTTATTTTCACAAATTATTATTTATAATTAAAAATGTAAAATAAATTAACATAATACAATAGAACTATGTAGTAATATGCATATATAGTATTAATATAATAAAATATGTTAATAAAATAGTATATGCAATCGTAATATAAAATATATAATGTTAAAAATATTAAAAAAATGTTCTGGTCCCTTCACTTTATTTTTATTCTCATGTTGTTTTTTGTTTCATTAATGTTTAATTTTTTAGGTTCAAGGAATAATTGTTGAAACTTAAAATGGCATCAAAAGGGATCTCCTAAGACAGGTGGTAAAGGGATTGATGTTGGTGGTTCTCCTAATGATGGACTACAAAAAGCAAAATAAAATGACCAAAATATAGAAGTGTTCTTGAGAATATGTGTAGAGGAGATTGAAAAAGGTAATAGGCCGACATGTCATTTGAATAGGGAGGGTTGGATCAATATAGTGAAGAAGTTTAATGAAGAGACAAGACATAATTATGGTAGGAAGCAATTAAAGAATAGGTGAGATGCAATGAAGTTAGAATTCTCCACATGGGCAAAGCTTGTTGAAAAAGAAACAGGTCTTGGTTGGGATTCAATAAAGAATACCATAATTGCTTTTGAGAAGTGGTGGGCAGATAAGAGTAAGGTACGCATTTAATCTTACATGTAAAAATTGCATTGTTACATGTCACTTATGTTGAGTTTACTAAATTATTTTTTGTCCATTATAGGAGAGGTTCAACTTTTTTGAAGTGGAAGAATGAGGGCCCAAAACACTTATCTCTATTGGAAGCTTGGTTTAAGGATGTGGTAGCTACAGGCTATGCAGTTTTAACACCATATCAAATTACTCACTCAAATGCATATGAGAATTAAGTTCAAAATAAGGACGCCATACAAGTGGAAAGTGAAGGTGACACTGATGAGCAACAAAATTATGAGGCTGGACCAAGTATTTAAAATAGGGCTGCAAAAAACAAAAAGACAAGTGGAAAGTTGGGGACTAGTAATTCTCTACAATCCTTAGTCAATAGGATCCTTAGTATTGAGATGTCACAAGCGACTTTGACATCAGCTGGAAAGAAGGATCCTTTTAGCATGACTAGATGTTAGGATATGTTAGTTGATGTACCTGGCTTAGTGAAAGGTAGCCCTGACTACTTCTTAGCCACAAGGATCTTTACCAACAAGCAAAATATGGAGGCTTTTATTCACTTCATGGAAGATGATCCTCAGTATGGTTGTTGGATGGTTGGATACCTTCAAATCAGGATATAATCAACAATTCTGATGATGTTTGATTGTCATATTTGGCTCATTGCATAATCGGTTGACTATGGACTGTTATTGTGTTCCTTTTTTGTTTTTTTTTTCCTTTTCATACTTGTTGGATTTGAATTCACTTAGGTAAACTTTTTATAAATGTTGCGTGATTTTAATTGAAGTTAGTAAATTTATTTCTTTCTTATTATGTAAGTATCTGTATACTTATTGATACAATTAGTATAATTATTTTCACAAGATGTCCGATGGTTCAAATACAGACATTAGCAGTAACGAAAATGAAGTTTGTTTGCGATACATAAACAACTGCATAATGTAGGGAGATTAGTTGTTACTGCCGTTGCATTAGATCACGCATCAAGATATTTGAAGGAAAAAAAAAAAAAAGAACTTCAATACTGACAGAAAATGGTTGGGTAGAAGAACTGAAAGAGGTAATGATAATCGATTTATTGAACAATCTTGAATGAGAAAACATTTATTTAGATAATTGGTAAATGACTTAACCAACAAATATGAATTGTCTCCAACAAAACATGTTAGCATAGATGAGGCAGTGGGTTTGTTTCGATAGATAGTTGGTCATAGAGCATCTTGTAGAGATGCAAAGGAGAGATTTCATCATTCCGGTAAAACAACCTCTAGACAATGTCATCATGTGTTATTAGCTATGAGAAGATTAGGTAATGAGATCATCAGGCCTATTGATCCTTTGTTCAGAGATGCTCTTGTGTATCTTATGGGTGATGATAGATATTGGCCATATTTCAAGGATTGTATTAGAGCAATAGATGTCACTCATATTCCTATCCGTGTTCCTGTTGATAAAAGGACTCATTTCATAAATAGAAAGGGATTCACAAGTACAAATGTGCTTGTTGAATCTGATTTCAATATGTGCTTTACATTTGCTTTGATGGGATGGGAAGGCTCTGCACATGACTCCAAAATTTTTATGGATACCATCTGAAAGCTAGAACTATAGTTTTCTAAGCTATCTTAAGGTTGAGTTGTTTTTTTATTTTTTTATTTTTTTGTTGCAAATTCCTCTAATTAATAGCTAAACTTCTATTCTGCTTATTTATTTTCTTATAGGAAAATACTATCTTCTTGAAGTTGGATATGCTACATTCAATGGATTCTTAAGACCTTACAAAAATAAAACGCATTATCTTCCTCAATTCAAATTAGCTCCAACATTTAAATCACGTAATGAGGCGTTTAACTATTCTCATTCGAGTTTGAGAAGTCAGATAGAAAAAACATTTGGAGTTTGTAAGGTTATATGGAAAATACTATCGGGCATGCCTACCTATGACCTTCAAGCTCAAATTGCCATCATATGGGAATGTTTTGCATTCACACTTATATAAGAAGGTTTGATTTAAGTGATGTGCAGATTCTTGAAAGTTTTTGAAGACATTGATGAGATTATTGAAAATGAGCATTTTAATGGTGATGAAAATGGTGGCAAAAATATAAGAGCACTCCAAACCAAGGATCTACTAGAGACATGGAGCAACTGAGGGATGCCGTTAAGGATATATTACCAGGAAAGGGCAAGGGGAATGCTAATTTCATTACTATCAATATATGTTCTTGAATGTAAACAATTACTCTATTAATTTGATATATTTTTTTTTCATACATGGGATTGTAAACAACAATTTCATATTAATTTAAATTTTTAATAATAGTATTTCATTCATTATAATTTATGGTACATAAATGTTAAATATTAGTTTTTCACAAGCCATGCAACATAAAATTATCATGGATTAATTAAAAAAATAATGTTAATCAAAAAATTTGAAAGTGTTTTTTTTATCCAAACTCATATAATAAAAAGTGGATCTAGGTACCCTTTTTAGTAATTGCACTCTAAAAAAAGCACTTCAGATCTCTGCATTCAAACAACTTGCACTTTTAAATCATTACATTCAAATGCAAAATAGCTTGGCATAAAAAAACAAAAAATCTCCACTGAAAAAAGTAGTGCTTGAAAAGTAGTTTTTTTTTTTTTTTTCAAACCCATTAAAATGGATCTATATTATATTTGTTTCCATCTTCCCATTCCGTCAATAGTTAACCACGGTCGTTAGTAAACTTTCAGAGACGGATCTTTAGAGACCAAGGACAAACTCATCACAAATTCGTCTCTAAACTGATAAATCCTTTTTCAAATTTTAACTTGATAGGCACTATTTGTAATGGATTCGCAACAAACATGTTATTTCATGTTTGATTTGCAAATATTTGAAACTGATTATCTCTGTCCCTAAAATCGCGTCGTTAAAAGCCTATCGTTCAGCATTTGACGGGAGTGGGATGGAAGTATGGAACGAAGTGTGATAAAATTTTAAATTATGAGATTCAAAATAATATATCTCCTTTTAAAGTAAAATTGAACTCTTGAAGGTTTGGATTGAGAAGTTCTTGAATTGTTTTAATTAAAATTATTTTTGAATATAAAGAAATTTTAAAAAAAAAAAAAAACGTTGGACTTTTCATGACACAGAAGTACTTACTTGTCTCTTCTCCCAGAGGAGGTGAGGAGGGCTCTCAGTGATCTTGCCGTGAAGCTCTTAATAGTGTTTGTAATGAATGAGATTTGGATGAGTAGAATTGAAAAAAGAGAAGGATTGAAGTAGAATTGAACAAAGGGAATTAAGAAGCAAACCCCATTTTATGGGCAATGGAGGTGTCACAGATCTGTCTGGTTCGTTTTGACTTACAAGATGGAATAATTACATCGGGCCCCTATTTAGAATGCTAAATTACAAAATATCCCAGAATGTTTGAGAAAGTTTCAAAAAATACCTCTTGCGAAATAGAAATATTGCAGTTTAACCCCATTCCGTTAGAGTTCCGTTAAATTTTGAGCAACATCATCAAATTTTTAAGCAAAATACCAACCAGGCCGTTATCCTCCATGCTTGTTGCACTCTTTTTTTTTGAATGAATGCCCTTGGTAATATTTCAATTTTAATTGGGTGTTATTAGATAATAACTAAAAGTTATTAAATGTAATTAAATTAAAAAAATTAATTATTAAGTTAATAAAAATATATCCATTAAAAATAAAAGATTGAGAATAACTATATTGCTATTTGAAAATAAATTGTTGATAATTAATAATAAGTTAATCATAAAAGAATGTATTTCAATTACGTAGAGAATTGATTGCATGTATACACTGGAATAGTTTCTTTATAATAATATTCTAAATGAGGAAAAAAGACAAATAACATAAAATATATTTCAGTAATATAGTTCAAAAATAAGGATTTGAATCTAAAATTTAATTAAATAAATATTTTAAGTTACATATGAATTTAAGTTACACATTATAAGCTTAGAAAAAATAAATTGCTGAGAGAGTTTTGTGTATTTTAACATATATGCTTTTCATATTCAAATTTTAAAATACAAATATAAATAAATAATTAAATAATAATTTTTTTTGGTCTTTTTGCTTCTTCCATTCTCTGTGTCGGGTGTAATAGTATTAACGAATGAAAGAGAAAGTTGAGCTAACCCTGTCCTTTTCACAAAGGTATTGCTTCAAAAAAAAACTGATTTCCTAGCAAGAAATCTGAATTAAGAATATGTTCGCAAAAAAAATTGTGCAAAAAGAATATGAGAGAATCATAGAACAAATAACTTACAAGAAATTCAATCATATCAAATATGTTGGAATACAACTCTAATCCTTTGTAGTATTTCAATTACAAAACACATTACCCTATTCTTGATTCTTTTATAGCATTTCTTCTTGAGGTTTTGAAAAGTATGTTTCTCGACTAAAGAGTGGTCAGGGATTAATTTGATGGTTGGTGGATGGATGTCGGAAAATTTGAATGAAACATACGAAAATACTTCTCTTGTTTAATTTTTCTTCTCAAGCAAAAGGGCCAATGGACTTGATGGATTCGACTTTGTAAGACATGTTTAGATGGTTTGGAGGCTTGCATACCACGTTTGAAGATTTATGGACTTGTAGGTACAGTTGTTTTAATGGCTTAGTGGCCGCATCTTGTAATTTTATAGATTTCATAATGTAATTAGGTTAAAGACTTGGTTACTGCATTTTAGAAATTTGTAGAATTTGAAATAATACTTATGGAGATGCTTTGTAATTTTCCTTCTTTAAGCTTTTGAAATGGTGTCTTCTCCTCCTTTTTCGATGTCTTCTTCTTTTAATCTGGTGTCTTTACATATGGAATTCATGACTCCACTATATAAGTTAAGAGTGAAAGTCATGATAAATATAAACATGATCTTTGACATTAATTTATCCTTTCAATAGATAGATATATACATATTAGGTGATGATTGGTATGCATGAAAGGATTAAAGAGGTGAATGGATTTTAAAATGGGATGAAATGAGAAATGAATGATGTTGATATTAATATTCTCACACTTGGTATGCCCAAAGAATTAATCAATAAATGAATTAATCATCCCATTCATGTATATATTTTGTAATTAAGTAGTAATGAATGATAAAAATTAAAATAAATTAAGTGTAACATAAAATTAACAGTATGTATACTTCATATTTCAATTTGAAGCAATTTATATCATGCATCTTAAATAATATCTTACTATATATAGATGTTCATTGTGTAGTTAAATAGTTTTTATATATGTTGATATTTCATTTTTTATGTACAAGTGTATATTATGTTTATTATTTTTTATAAAATATGCACGTATATCTCTTATTTTATATTTATATATTTAATTATATGCATATTTGCTACATATGATATAATATATATAGCCTAAAATAATACATCTTATTATGGATATCAAATATATTAAAATAGTATTAATTGTATATTATCATGTTTGGGTACATATAAGTATATGTTAGCATGTGAATATAATTTTTAAAAAATAAAAAAAATAAAATACTAGATATATATTTTTGATATATATTAATACATATATATGTGATTTATGCATGAATATACATTTCATGTATAATATATACAATTTAATACGTATTTAATATATTTATTTATATTTAATTACTAATGAATTTACATTTTATTAATATTAATATAGGATAGATTTAATAAGTATTATCCTAATAATATAAAAATATAGTTCATTATCAAGTATCAACCATTAAGAAAGGAGTGTTCTCATTTCCAAATTATACCAATTGCGTCGTTTTGAATAGCAGTGGGAATGCCTATTCCATTCTCATACCAATCATGCCCTTAATATTAAGATAATATCAAATATTATCTCAATCTAAAAGAGATTAAATCTTTAATTTTTGTCCCAAATATATGTATATATAACTTGAAAAATATTTTCAAATTTTCCATACCTACATATTCCATTCATTTAGGCCTAGATGAGGTACTTTTCAGCTTCACCGTCACTTTCTTTAACTTTCTCTAATTTAGTTCAAGTATTAAAACACAGTCCCGACCCATTCTTCATCCCCCATTACAATCTTCCTTCCTTATCGGGCTAAGATTTCACTTTGGGAGATGCGGTAGTCGATGTTGGGTCGGTAGCTTTTGACTCATACTATAAGAAAAAGTAATATTAGTAATACTAGTAGTTTTCTCGAATTCGATATTTTATTATTATTATTGTACTGACCGTACTGTATAAACTCTACACACAGAGTTTCCCCTGATTTCTCCTGATCATCATGTCAATTTTCATGCAGTGAAAAGCAAACTTGCCTCTTGCAAGTTGTGTGTGAGCATCACACGTTGTTTTTTGAAAGCTTTCACAAAGGTATTTTGCTTCACTTGTCTAAGACCTTTTCTAAATTATATAGAAATGGTTAGGCAAAATGTAGTAGAAAAAGTCAAAAGATTCCGACAATATTAATGTGAACATCACATGTTGTTTGTTGAGAGCTTTCACAAAAGTAATTTGCTTCACTGGTGTAAGACCTTAATGTAAAATGTAATAGAAAATGTCAAAAGATTCCGACGGTATTAATGAAATCCACAGTCCAACTAATGCTTCATTACTTTGTCCAATTAAACAAATTGAAACCATGACAGCTATTATGCTACAAATGCAAACAACTTTGTTTCTACTTTATTATGCGTTTTTGGCAAAATAGGTTCATTGAATTCAGAAATCTTAGCTGTAATGGCGAATTTAATTTGCTTAATATATATAAGAAGCACCTTCTCTGAGTTGCTAATAACTGGTGAAGGTCAAATGTGAAAGAAAAGTTACAAGATTCCTATGATATTAATTCATGAATCCTCGGTTTACTCAACGTTCCTTGCATTATGAGATTAAACTAATCTTAGTCTTGGTTTTCGGACAAGCAAGTTGCAAATATACTTTTTTTTTTTGGTATTTTCCATGCGTTTTTGGCGTCCGAGGTTCACGGGCTTAAGGAATCTCAGCTGTAGAGGCTAATTTGAAAAGACAAGAGTTAATTGTTTAACAAGTACATGTTTTCTATATTTTAATCAGTAAGGATAAACTTTGTCTCCAATTTGCAAAGCCGATTTGTACTCTGATCTCTGATTGGTTAGAATTTGTTCTATTAATTAAATTAAAGATCCTAGAATAATTAGCCTCTGATAATATTCTTTGAGCTTTGAGTTATATAAATGGTTTTCGCAGGCCTGATAGATGAATCTTGTTTCATGTCTGCGATTTAAGTAGCTTTTCTTGTGATTTTCACACGTCGAGACTTCTCCCCGTAGTTTGATGAGATTTGACGGTCACGACTGTGATTTCTAAAAGCAAGAACAGCAAAAATGCTGGCCATAATATATCCTTAATTTGCTGTTGGCCTTAATACTTGTAATTTTGATTGAATGCCCACGGATGAGCAAATGCATGTCAAACCATAGTTACCTGATTCACGTTACTCTTCAGTGCTTGGTACGGGCATCAATACAGGTATGCGGTATGCTATCTTGTTCAAAGTAAGGTATCTCGGGGGTGGGTTTACACTACAAGAAAAAATAATATTATTGACAAGATTTAAAAGTGACAATATAGAACATTCTATTTTGTCACTAATTAAGTTTTTTTGGTGACAACAATTTTTATGTTATCACAATATCACTCAATTGTGACAAAAAGTAATATTTTATTTGTCATCATTAATAATTAGTGGTACGCATATAGTGACAATTTAGTGACAATAAAAATTGTTATTAAGATTTTGTGATAAGAATCTATTGCCACTAAGTTGTCACAATAGGTGTGTTACTAATTGTCACTTTTACACTATGTTGCCACATTTTTACAATAAATTGTCATTATTGACATTATGCATACTATCAACTTAGACTTTTTCTCAAGTAGAAGTCTAAAGCGCAACCTATCAAAATCAAATCAAACAAACTTTAATTCATGTGTTTTTTGCACACTAACACACCTGTACTCAATAAAATCACTTCAACTTTAATGTTTTCGTATCGAACTCAACAACTTCCTAGGTACACATATGAATAAGAAGGGCTAATTTTTATGCAAATATATAATTTTATAATTTTATCACATTTGGTGGGACAATATTTAAGGTGTCGAAAAGAATCAATCTCTACTTTATAGGCAATGGAGGTGACACAACGCTGTCGAGTTTGTTTTGACTTACTAAAAAGCGAAAAGGAATAATTACATCGGATCACCCCTCAACAATGCTAAATTACAAACTGCCCACAATGTTTGAGAAATTGCCAAAAAACCTCTAGGGCAGTTGATGTATTACAGTTCACTTCCACACCGTCAAGGTTCCATCAAAATTTGAGTGGCATCATCAAACTTTTAGTTGAAATATCACTTATCCTTCATGTTGCAGTTTTTGTTTGAATTGATGCCCTTGGCAATATTTCAATTTTAATTGGTTGTTATATATTATTAGATAATCACTGATAATAATTAAATGTAATTAAATTAACAAAATTTTAACTATTAAATTATTAACCATATATACATTGAAAAATAAAAGATTGAGAGCAACTATATTCCTATCTGAAATAAATTACTGATAATTAATAATGTGTTGCCCATAAAAAATCTGGTTATATTACTTAGAAAATTATTTAAGTATACTTCAATAGTTTCTTTATGATTATATTCTAAATAAGGAAAATATACAAATAACATTATCAATATATTTCAATAATATAGTTCATAAATAAGTATTTGAATCTAAAATTTAAATAAATATTTAAGCTGCATATGACTTTAAATTCCTCGTTATAAGTTTAAAAATATTAAATTGATAAGAGAGTTATATATATATATATATATATATATATTAGCATATATGTTTTTCGTATTCATAGTTTAAAATAAAAAATAAATAAATAATTAAATAACTTTTTTTTCTTTCTTCAAATCTCTGTATCATGTTTAATTATATCCATGAATGAAAGAGAAAGTTGATCTAACCCTCACGTTTTTCACAAATGTATTGCTTCCGAAAAACTTGATTTCCATGTACGAAATTTGACGGGAAAAAAAATCATGGAAAAAAAATGTGTTGAAACTAGTGTTTTGCCTCGTGTCAAGGCCCGGGAAATTATTGAGTGTCGTGCATATATTTTTATAAATTTTTATTATAAAAAATAATTTGATAGATACATTAACTTTTTTTTATAATATAAATTGATAAACAAATATATCAAAATTTTTATAATAATAGAATATGTTCGATTTTAGTATTAATTTTGGCATACATAGAAAAATAAAATTAAATGAGACTATTCACATATACGCTTACTTAGATAGTTTTAAGATTTTTGAATTATATATATATATATATATAGATAGAGAGAGAGAGAGAGATAAATAGATAGATTAAGAAACAAATAACTTACGAGAAATTCAAAAAAAAAAAATTGTCGGAGTACAACTCTAATCTTTTGTGATATTTAATTACAAATGACTTCTTCTAATTCTTGACTCTTTTTCGTGCTTCGTGGTGTTGAGGGCTTGAAGACATGTTTCCCGAATTAAAAGTGGTTTGGGATTTGATAGGGTGTACGTACGGGATTCATGACTCCATCATTTAATTAGTTTAAGAGAATATCAGATATTATATCATGAATTTAAAATGGATTAAATCTGTAACATTTATTCCCCATATATGTGTATATAATTAAAAAATAATTTCAAATTTTTGATGTCAACAGGGTCCATTCGTTTAGGCCTAGATGAGGTACTTTTCAGCTTCACCTTCACTTTCTTTAACTTTCTCTAATTTAATCTGAGTATTAAAACACAATCCCGACCCATTCTTCATCCGATTACCATCTTCCTTCCTTATCGAGCTAAGATTTTGATGATAATAGTGGAGGCGGCAGTCGATGTTTGGTTGGTGGCTTTTGACTCATAATATAAGAAAAAATAATATTAGTAACAAGATATAATAGTGACAATATAACAATTGTTACGAATAATTATATTAAGTGATAATATCTTCTATTGTGCCGCTAATTAAGTCTTTTTGTGACAACTTTTATGTTGACATAATATCGTTCAATGGTGATAAAAATTAATATTTTAATTATTATCATTAGTAGTTAATGATATATTTATAGTGACAATTTATTGACAAAAAAAAATTATTATTAAAATTTATGATAAGATTTCATTATTACTAAGTTGACATACACCAAAAGTATGTTACTAATCATTAATTTTGTATTATGTCGTCACCATTGATACTGTACAAACTATATTTATGACAATATAGTTTTGTTGTCACTGAATGTATATGATTAATTACAATCTTTTTATTATCACTTGTTTATATTATCATTAATTTACTCATTTTCTTGTAGTGATTTCTCGATATTGGGTACATTTTGTAATAAAGACATTTTAAGAGGGGGTCACACGCGATTAACCCTAAATTAAAAGAATCTTTGGTAATTATTTTACTTTAGAACGGACAACAGCGCACATGCGCCGAACTGCAATAATTCAAGGTAAAAATAAAAAAGAACTCGTCAGGATCAGTAGTAGATTGTTTTCACACGTAGCAAGTTAGATTTAATATCTCAATAATCAGTCCGAGTTAGTAAAATAAGTTCAAGTTGGAAGGCTGCACATAAATAATTCTTGTATTGGAAGCCACGTTACCCCCTCAATTATAACTGATACTAGCACGCGACTTGAGCTAAGCACGAATATGATTCAAAAATTATGAATTAAATATATAAATGTATATGAATACATAGGAATATTGTTCGTAAAAGATAATACGGCTGTCAAAGTTGGTGCATAATTTTTAAAAATTCTTGATTTTGGAAGTTAAAAGTTTTAATTGTGTTTGCTACTATTAGTTTATTATAAATATTGAAAGTGTGACTGCGAATTCTTATACTTTACATGTATTTATTTTATTATTTAAAGTAGACTAAAACCAAATATGTGTATTGTTACAAATATTATATATATGTGTGTGTGTGTGTGTGCGCGTGCGTGTGTGTGTATTTTTGTTAATGAAAAGGGAGTCCTGCTTAGAAAAAAATATTAATGATGTCAAAAGTTTTTGCATGATCTTTAAGACATTGTGATTTTTTAAAACAGAAAAGGTTTCAACTTTGTTAATTTTATAAATATTGAAACAAAAATAATTTAATATTATATTTATATTTTATATACAAATGAATAAAGTGAATATCTATATATATATGTCATTTACATAGATCGCTTGAAATATCAATTTCTTGAATTCTGTATTCATATTGTCAAAAAAAATCTTTTAAGAATATGAGGTGTTAAAAATTCTGTATTAATTAAAATATAATTGCATTAATTTGTTAATGAAGTGTTAAATCTTTTAAAAATATCTACTACATGAACAATTTGTGTCATTTGTTATTTCACCTTTTATGCCAATATTGTACTTTAGTATTAATTTGTTATAAATTATACCCAATCTGTAAAATAATACAAATTATATAAACTCTACTAGTTGTGTCTTGCATACCTTATTAATTTAACTTGCGTTCATGCAAAAAAAAACAAAAAAAAGAAAATCGAGTTAATAGAAATTCAATGCAGAAATTGAAATTCAACACAGTGTCGTGTAGTATATATATTACGTATATTTGTTATACATAAATTATGACTAGTAGAAGGTTATATGTCCGCAATATAAGAATAATTATTAAAAGAACCATGAATTTGTAAACCATAATGCAATAGTGATCCGGATAAAATTTAACTAGGTAATATTTTTATTCTATATGTATTAATTTTTTTTTATTACGTGATATTCTCTTACTTGTCCAACCCGCTTATGTATGGCGATTACTTGGTTCTCCAACTCTCTCTTATCAACCAAACACGGCACAATATATATTACCGGGAGTGCGCACCAAATCGAACTCAAAATCGCATTTTCAATAGAATTCCGCCGATAAAAATTATTATTGGGATTTTGTGACAAGATTTTATTGTCATTAAGTTGTCACAATAGGTGTGTTACTAATTATCACTTTTGTACTATGCTGCTACCTTTGTACAATAAGTTGTCACCATTGATATTGTGCATACTATATTTCGTGACAACATCAATTTGTTGTCATCAAATATATATAATTAGTGATAATTTTTTGATTATCACTTATTATATTATTATAAATTTACTCATTTTTCTTGTAGTGTTAGCTAGTTGGTACCCTTATTTGGTACGTGATACTTTTAAACAATTTAATTGGTAGTCTTTATTATACATAATGTAATTCTTTAAAAGAATTAAATTTAATTCTAAGTAAATAAATTCAAGAGTATAAATATTTGTATGAATTTCCTGCTAATATCAAAATATAACAATATACTTCCGAGGTACCTAATTATTGTGAGATTTGATTGATTCATCGTATATGCTATATCTAGCAATATTAACTTTTTAATCCATGATTACATTATTAGTGTTATATATAATTTGCGGTGATAATATACAATAATATAAAACTTCAAAGTGACATTACCAAAGAGAAAAAATTAATATAAAGATACATTTAGAATTAGAAAATTATTCGTTACAAAAAAAGTAAAACGCACATATATTTTTATATGTTAAGCATATATTTGTTTGAAATAATTAAAAAATAAAATTAAACACAAGACTTCATTATTTTTGAGTTAAGAGACACTAGATCTCGGCTGTCTATCTTAAATACACAGCCCATCGCCATTATTCACTTTTGTGACATATTTTTGTGGCTTCAGCCCCTGTCGAGACTGAAAGCATGATAATATATTATAATTCAAATTTAGGGAAATTTTTTGAGACATTTTATGTGATGTGGCACGATATATACACAAATATAATACTATTATATTATATATGTCCAATTAGGTTATTTTTCAATAATGTCGTGATCCTAGATTAAAATTCCACAGATTTTTCACCTTAAAGACAACAAAGACAAATATAGTCATGCTGCAAATTTCAGAAAAACTTAAAGCAAAGCAAATTAATTCATCAAACTCTCTAACATTCCAAGTACTAACAAACAACAATCCTCTTCTACATACTTTTTCCAAGTCCAAGACAAACTTCGTATTAAATTTCACACGGAGCTGCAACATTTTTTCTTCCCATACTTCAACCAAAGAAAATCAGAAACACACACACACACACACACACACACATACACACACACAAATCCGTTCTTCTGTCACCAACTTTAAGCAAGCCCCCGTCCCTGCAGTACACACACACAATTAGAGAGGTAGTGAAGGAGATCAATTAGGATAAGACAACATTAAACTGCATAACCAAGAATTGCTATGTCTCACTAGAAAAATTAAAGAGCAAACATAAACATGGAAACATGAGTCAGTTCTCTATTTATAGGTTAATACCTCTGAAATGACTAATAAACGTGAAGTTGAAGGTCCTCATTTCCAAAGCTCCGTTGTTCCTCTATTATTTCTTTTGCTGATTCCACAACGGATTCTCTGCAAAATATCAAACGAATTGAACGCATAGTATCTATATCTCCAATGGCTGAAGGGATCCTCTCCAAGCTATTTGCATGACTAAGCGAAAGCGTCTCGAGATTAGGAAAGTGGAACTTTTCAGCATTCCACAACACCAAGTGATTCCAAGTACCTATTACCAATGATTTCAATCGAAGAAATTCCCCTTCAGTCGGATTCCACTCTTGCCCTTCAAATGCAAGACTCTGAAGTTCAAGCGCATCAAGATTAGGCAACGAACCAATGATTGTCATTTTCTCCCAAGAAGCTCCACAACCGCCCAAACACAACTTCTTCAGAGAATGCGGGAAGCCTATATCGTCCAACTTAGTGTTTGGGCATGACAAGGAAAGTGATCTAAGTTTATGTAGAAGCGCAAGATTGTGGAGCTGATAGCAAGACCAGTTATCATCTCTCCTGAAATACGTGTCATACTTGATGTTCAATTTCTCCAGATTTGGAATTCTCTTGAGCATCTCTTCTGAACACCTAAAGTTCTGTATAACTCCAATGGTATGCAGATTTTTGAGAATAATGGAATCATTGCTTTCAGTTCGAGTAACTAGGGGATCATCTAGATTAAAAGGAACAAGGGTTTTAATATGTCTTAGTTGCGGCATCTCCCATATCTCAGAAGTCGATTTTCCCATAGCATGTAGCACTAGAGTTTGTAGATTCCAGAGTAGAGGTAACAAGGTAGGTGCAAAAATATAGCCATGTGTCGCGTCAAGGTACCGCAATTTAGTGTGTTGCAAAAATGCTTCCACACCAAGATATATATTTTCCATTGCCTTCACGAATCTTAATCTATAAAGCTGTGGAAATACATTACAAACACCACACACGAAACAACTGATAGGTGATGTTTTTTGGGCGTCAACAAGGACTTGAGGGAGATTTATCTCCGTGCATGCATCTCGATCACTACACAGAAAGCACATATTTCTGTCCTTTATTATTTGAGCCATTTGTACTTTTGCGATGCGAAAAGAGTGCTCTTTAAGGTGTTCTCTATGATGTTCTCTAATGCATAAATCCCTCAAAAGATCATGGATTTTACATGTTTTGATTTTCCCACTTCTGATCCTCAACTGATCAATCAGAATCAGATTCCTATTGATAAGATCGTTCAAGTATTCCTTTGCAACCTGTTCCAAGGTTTTATCTCCTTTCGGTTTTATAAATCCCTCAGCAATCCAAGATTTGATTAGCTTAGAGACATGAATCTCATAATCTTCAGGGAAAACTCGCATGTAAAGGAAGCATGGTTTGAGACGAATAGGCAAATGTTTGTAACTCAAAGAGAGTATCTTTAAGCATCTCTCTTCATCTCCTAAATTAGCTAGTGAGTTCACATTTTTTTCAACAAACTCCCAATACTTTTGTGTCATGTTGGAATTTGCAAGCAACGCACCGATTAAAACAATTGTCAGAGGAAGTCCCTTACAATTTCTTACAATATTCTTTCCAATTTCCTCTAATTCAGGAGAGCAAACATTTTGGCCAAAGGCTTTTTCACGAAACAGAACCCAACTTTTCTCCTCATCTAGAAAATTCATCAAATAAGGGTTCTGAGAGCCTAATGGAACAACCAAGTCAGACAATCTGGTAGTCACAATTATTCGACTTCCATTCGTATTATCAGGAAAGAATGACTTTAAATCATCCCAACATTTGGTATCCCACACATCATCCATAACAATCAAATACCTTCTACCAAATAAGTTTTTGTGCAATTTTTGTCCTAACTTGGCCAGGTTCTCGCTAATTTGCTGTCTATCATTGCCTAGAAGGCCTAGAAGAATTTCACGCTCGTTGTACTCTTGAGATATTGTAACCCAAAGACGTATCTCAAAGTGGTCCACACTACGTTGACAGTTAAAAAGATTTTGAGCTAGAGTGGTCTTACCAATACCCCCCATTCCAATGATTGGGAGAACTTGTAGACCAGAATAGCCTCCTTTGAGCTGATCAATGATTCGACAAAAGTGATCCTCAAATCCCACCATAGTATTCTTGCCACTGGAAGGAGGTGGTGATGCTCTGGTAGGCTGAGAAGCAATAGGATGCTGTTCTTGGACGGTTGTTTCCTCTTTAACCACCATCAACTCTTTCTCGACGGACTCAATTTCGTTGATTACCGCGTCTAAATCTCCAAAGAAGGATAAGAGTCCCATATCACCTTTATCTGCAAATCTTTGACTAAGTTGATCCGTTACATATGACTCGATGATATCCTCTGCTTCATGAGCAGCTACAGCAATTCGTCACGCCAAATCTTCTAGATCTGTGCAAAATCTTTGAGAATAAAGTTCAAGAGAATCTAACAAGAAACTAACCTTTTGGCGGATAGTTTCAACTTGATTTCTATCAAGATAAAGCTGCCGAGCAGGATGCTGAATGTTGTCGAGAACATGCATAAGAGAAAGTACTGCTGCATAAGCTGATGCCGCCATATTAAATCGGGGATCTTTGCCCGACTGTATGGATATTGATCAGTATTATTTGTGCAAGTTATAAACTTTCATAAATATTTAGAGCAAATGAAATGGATAGCTCCATATGTATTTTGCACAATTAGGCATGTTTTGATGGATACTTGTAGGGTATTTACACCTTTTGAAATGTATCTTTAAATGCGTTTGATTTCCTACTGAATTTCTCATGAGCCAACAAATTATAATCCGGCTTGCATTAGGAATATTATATAATGCGGTATAATAATATCACTTAAGAGGTGAGTTTTCAGCATTTCAGATTATGTATTTTAAATAATTCTTGTATATTGTCCATTTTGTTTCTAAAATTGACATATAAAATTACTAAAAAATAGCATTTCATGAGTGCAAAAATACCATATCCACATATACAAATCAAACATGTACCCTTCTAAATAATTTTAATTAAAAAAATTATTAGAAAAAAAGTGGAACCCACCCACATCAAGCATTAAATATCTTAGATGTAAAATTCAATATCAAACATGTTAACCAGCATCATCTATAAGTAATTGGTTAGGTAAAATGTGAACGAGAAATTCAGAAGATTCCCACAATATTAGTCAAATCTAATTCTAATTAATGCTCCAATATTACACTGTGAATGAACTAAAATTCATTTTCTAACATGCAAATTGAAAATATATAATCCTTTTTTTGTCATTTCTATTTGTTCCCGGTGTAACATGTTCATAATTGACTGAAGGACTTCAGAAACCTTAGCTGCAACAATATCATTGTTAATTAACCTGTATGCATATATTTTTGTGCAAATTCGGCAAACCATTCGTAAATACTTTTCTTACTAGTAAAAGTGTAACCATATAATAGAGTGGTAAAATTATATTTTTGGTCTTGTAATGTAGGCCTCTTTTCATCAATAGTCCTGTAGCTCAGTAAAATGTATAATCACACACATCGACAAGCAATTTGGACTTCCAAACTCTTTTTTTTTTTTTTTTAATCTTATTTTCGACAATCAAATTGGTGATGTTGCAGGCTAGCGGTAGAAACTTGTACCTTCCTTGTAAGTGTTGCTTATTTTTTAACTTTTTATGTCTTTTGTTAGGTTTTAGGTACTATGAGTACTGTAATTGACAGGTCGTGTATTTTCTTTGATGAATTGTTCGGCCATTGTGAAATGGGTGACGAGATTCAACGATAAAAATGTTTTTTGTTTGGGGGGGGGGGGGGGGAGGGGGGTGTTGATGTGACCATCACGCTACCGTTCCGATGAATAAAGTGATTGAAAAATCATTAAAAGAATAATCATGATAAGTTACAAAACCAAATATGTAAGTGAAAAATTAAAATTGCTAATTCCAGCCGCGAAATCCTAAATTTTAACATTAAATTTGTAACTTTATAAGTTACAAAACTATTGATGAAAAGAGACCTAAATTGTAGCACGAAAGACAAAAATTTACTTAATAAAGTAGATATCTTTTGGTGTATATTTGGTCCACATCCAATTGTCCCCATTAAATAAATTAATCGAGTAAACTGTAGCTAACCCCACCGCCCCCTCCCCTCCCCTACCCCACACGACATACAAAATGGACAAAAGAATATATACATATATATATATAATCTAGATCTATATCTATATCCATATCTATCCATGCCCACTATTTATATAATTACAGTCAGATACACCCCTTTCACATATATAATCGAGTAAATTACATTAAGCACCCCAATATTTGGGGTATTTTGCACTTTGGTAATCAATATTTGTAAATGTACGTTTTGGTATCTAACCTTTATTATTTGTGCATCGATGGTATTTGTTTTACTGTTTGAATCTTTATGGAATATTCGAGTATATTCTAGGGAATATTATGAAATATCCCACCGGAATAATATAAAAAATACAATCAATACACAAATGATAAAGATTAGGCACTAAAGCGCACATTTATAAAGGTTGGGTATCAAAGTGCAAAATATCCCAAAGGTTGGAGTGCTTAATGTAATTTACCCTATATAATATTATTGTAGATATGTATCAATCTATACTATTCACAAAAGTATTAATCCTTAGTGTTTGATTTTTCTTCCAATTTTTTGTGAGAACTGATGTCCTCACCTAAACTATAATAGAAATGTATAAATTCAAGGGAAAATTACATCCACCTCCCCTGAGGTTTGGCGAAATTACATTTTAACCCACCGTTTTTTGTAAATTACAAAAACCCCCCTGAGGTTTATTCCATCTAACAATTTACCCCAGCCGTTTATGACCGTTAGGGTTCCGTTATTCAATTCCGATAGTACCCTTGACGGGTTTTTTTGTCATATATATAAAATATTTGGGGTTGTATGTTATGTATTACATCTTTGTGGGGCTAAAAGTAATAATATTGAAAAAATTGCTCCATTTTCCGACAAATTTTTCAGTGAACTTGAAGCGGGTCTTAAACTTTTCGACGTGGAAAACACATTGGTCAGGTTAATTTTGGGCTAGAGCAGGTTTTATACATTTTTCGTTTATCACTTGTAATTATTACATATCATATGGGGTTATTGTAATATACACAAAAAATTGTGGGTTAAATTGTAATTTTTTCAAACCTCAAGGGAGGTAGATGTAATTTGCCCTATTTAATATCAGCAAAAAATAAAGGGCAAAACGGACTTTTTACACTTTTCGTCCTTCACTTGTAATTTCGCCAAACCTCAGGGGGGTTTTTGTAATTTACAAAAAACCGTGGGTTAAAATGTAATTTCGCCAAACCTCAGGGGAGGTGGATGTAATTTTCCCTAAATTCAATGGCTAAATAGTAAGAACACAATTTTCCTATCTATACTATATATAAAAGTATTAACCTTACGAGGGTTTTATACTTCTTGAAATTATTTGTGAGAATTAATTTATCCCCACCTAAACTAAGGAATTGAATAAAGTATATATGTGCATATATGTTTTGATAAAGTTTATTTTATACATGTAACTTCCATGAACAAATGTTGTGTTTATTTTTCATACGTATATGTGTGTGTGTGTTATAAATTAATTTTTCATGGGATTTTATCATTTTTGGTCCCATAAGTTAGGCGTTTTTTGATTTTGGTCTCATTCATTTAATTTTTCCACATTTGGTCCCACATCTCACAAAATTTATCAATTTGAGTCCTCCGTTATGTTATCCATCCAATTTTTAATAGAAAACATTAGCTGACTGTTATTTCTTGCATTTGAAAGGAAAAAAAAATTGCACTAACCCCCCTTCCAGTTATCTTGAAATAACATTGAGCCCCCTTGATGTTTTTGAACTTTACACTTGTCTCGAAATAGCATGGTGAGTGAGCTCGTGCTTGTAGCCTTTGGTTTCAAGATATTTCTAAATATTTTTTGTTTTTTTTATTCTTTATTGAGTGAATATTTCCTTTGAGATGACATGGTGCCGGAAACTTATTAATTTTCTTTTTTTTTTTTGAGGAAAGATTCATTTGGTTGGATTTTTGAGGAAAAAATGGTGTAAACCTTAACATTGTGAATCAAAGGGTGTGAAAATGCTTATAGTGGAGATCATATTACAAATAAAAATAGAATATTATCATAGTTCTTCTGACTTCCATTGCTCAAACAATCCTTCGCCTGGCTTACCATCATGAACAATATTGACTATAGGTAGGCGATGGAGGCTCATTTTTGATTGATTTTTGTTGCGGAAAAAAGAAATATACAAATGGAGATATTGTTATTTTGATAATGGTGGTTTGACAATAGGCTACATACAGCCTACCCCCATTCCACCATTGTTACGCCACCATTAAAATTCATTAGCTCCCTTATTCAGTTTCACCGAAATTTCATTTGGGCTCTCCGTTTTTTGCTTGTCTGATCTATTTTTATTTATTTATCCCTTGTTTTTGCATCAAGTTTCGATTTTTATTGAGAATTTTCATCTGGGGTGTGGTTTGAGAGTTATGAAGGAGATGAGGCTGTGTCAATGGAGTGTAATTCGATCCATTTTGGCCATTCTTCAATAGTGGGGTTTCAATGACTCCATTGTATGCATTTTCTGAGGAAAGATTTGTTTGGTTAGCTTATATATATATATATATATATATATATATATATATATATCAGAGGGTGTGGATGTTGAATTATGAATCAATCCTTGTCAAGTTATGTGTAAAAAAATTCTGTGAATGTAGGGAGACAATTGTAAGGTTTGAAAACTTTTAAGGGGTTTGCTATTGTTTGCAAACAGCTTTTTAAGGGGGTTAGTGTAATTTTTCCCCCAATGTGTTGAAGTTAACGACTCTGGTAATGTTTTTCATAAAAGATTTGATGGAAAACATAACGGTGGACTCAAATTGATAAATTTTGTAAGATGTGGGACCAAATGTGGAAAAATTAAATGAATGGGACCAAAATCGAAAAAGACCTAACTTATGAGATCAAAAATGAAAAAAATCCCAATTTTCATTTATATATATAGGTATTGTACGTACATATCAAGTATATATAAATTATTCACATATTTTTCATATATATATATATATATATTGATCCGGGGTCTTTTTTGTCGACCACGTGGCAGAGTTTGATACGCTCCGGTTGATATGATAGTGGCCCACCTGTCAATGAGGGAGGAACGCACGTGAAACTAATCGATTTTGCTCCAGCGTAAACTCTTCGACGTTCAAGTTAGTTTTAAGGTATTATGGAGAAGATGAATAGTAACGTGTTTTTTTTTCATATGTAATGCGTGAATAGTAATTGATGCCCCTTGGAGGAGAGCCTTTTTGCTATTTATATGAGAGAGTTCCCGTGATGTGACGTAGTTGATGGGGGGTAGTCAACTGATCTGATACATGGGTACAAGTGTACATGCTTTTTATCACTTCTTGATCCTCAAATGGCGGCTGACTATGCCTCTTATTAATGGGATTTTTACCTTGCATTTAATACATATTTTGGGCATTTATGGCCAAAGACCGTATTTATGAGGGGGCATTAAATGCGCATATGGCCGATGAGATGGACCCATGTGCTACAGTAGCAAGGTTGGTGGCGATAAGTGCAGTCCTATCAACCTTGCTAGCTGGGATTTGCCCGTTAGCCGCCAGCTATGGCTAAGGCTAATACCAGAATTTGTGCCCTCGACATATCGCGCCTCGAGGGCATTTCATGACTCAGAGCCTCTTGCTCCCTACAACACTAGCCATACGCTAGAGGTTTCGAGGGCCCAGTGGGGCCCTCTCGTGGTGTTGGAGCCACGGACTTAATGATGGGATGTGTCTGGGGGACTTCCTCCTTTCGTGACTTGCATTCAGTGACTCTCTCTTTCGCACACGGACACTCTCTCGAGGACAGCAAGTCTCTTCGAGGGCATCGATTTTCATACTTAGTGAGTATTTAGGCTTAGAACCTCTATCGAGAACAGCCTACTCTGTCGAGGCTGTTGTCATCCTCACAACAAATTCTAAATTAGTCTGGTTCAGCTGACATATACAGTTGAAGTGGCGTGTGGCATGTTATATTCATATATATATGTAAAGTATTATGTATATAACTTTGATATATGTTCTGAATAATTTATATATATTTTTTCCCAGATGTATGTGTATATAAATATGCGTAAATTTTGTATTCAGATTTCATATAATATATTGTTGACACATAATATATACATATACATATATATATATATATGTAACTTATATATTTGATTCTTTTTTATCCTAAGGTTTCTGAGGTTAATAGTTTTTGTAAAAGGGTTTTTGGTGCGTTGTTCCCATCCAGTATTTGTTTATGAATTGAACATATATATAGGAAGCGGGCTGCAAGCTACTTTATTTTTTTCATAAGATTCTTTATGTTAATTAAAATAATGTAAGGTTTATTTTCTTACTTTTCAAAATACAGGGAGTTCAATGCAATTAACTACTTAATTCTCTATCGTAATGTGCTCATAATTATTGGAAATGACTATTAATTGTGAAACAGAAGTTTATAACAGATTATTTGTCTTACTTTAATTTTTCAATGCATGGAATTCGACGTTTGCGACCATATTTTAGTTTGTTAGCATTTTAATTTTTAAATTTTCAAGTCATTTTTGTTACTTCTTATAATTTTGTATTTACGTCTTTTATTATCTATATATATAATGTCATCCATGATAAAATTATAAAATAATTATTTATTTAATCCAGAAATAATAGTTAACTCGATTGTGACACATAATAAAATTAATGATATGTATTAATTAACCTGCGCTAGGCTCACCGGTAACATGGCTACGCAAATCAGACGTTGAAATGCAAATTTCTTACACGACATTTCGGTTGTAGTGTATTCATTGGCCACCAATATTTATATTATTATATAAAGTGGGAGTACCTTTTAATAATTATTATTTGATTTCTCACTTATTTTGGTTTGTTAAATTTTTAATTTTTATATATTCTGTACTCTTTCTCTCTCTCTCTCCCTAACGTTTAAATATAACTCTCTCTCTCTCTCTCACCTTTTAATATTTTTCCAAGTCTGAATGTATGGGAAAGAACCTGGGGCGCTTTTAATATTTTCCCAAGTTTGAATATATGTGAAATAGCCTGCAACGGAGAACAACCTAGGCGGTTTTAATATGTTCCTAGGTTTGAATATTTGGGAACTAACTTGGAGCGAGAAACAACCTCTCACTTTTTAATATTTTTTCAGGTCTGAATATATAGAAAACAACCTGAGGCAACATTTTCCCAAGTCTGAATATATAGGAAATAACCTGGAGCTAATCTGGAGTATGAAAGTAGTATAATGGAGAGTCCAATTAATAATGTAGGACCTAACCTGCTCTAATACCATGTAACGTAGGACCTAGCCTGCTTTAACACCATGTAGAAATATTAAGGACTTGAACTTAACTTAATCCCAAAAGCTAACTTGTAAAGTGAGAGTTATCCAAGCCTTTATATGGTAGATTATATTTTAATATTTATTCAATGGGGGATAATTAACAAAAATTACCATTAATATAGAATTGAAGTGACCAAAACAATAATAGACAAGTTGCTAATTACTCGTCACAAACAAGATGGTTGCCACTCACCTAACCTGTACAGCTTAATATTGTAAGACATTAACATATTCCGAAAAAACCTAGCCTAGTATTTGGACTATTTTACATGTCATCACGCAGAGTAATTGTAAACTCGTCTCGCACAAAATGCCAAAATTATGACAGGTCGACGATGTTCTAAATTTAAGGGGGAACTATTCTTAATTAATTAAGGAGAAACGATTGTTAAAATTTATAAATTATTAAAATGATAATCTTACAGGAAATCATATTGATATTACTATCTCTTTCCATTATATTTTCTTTGAAATAACGATACTTCACTTAATAAATTGATTTTTTCTATAGTTTTGACTTCTCTTTAGATTGAGAAATACAATTCGTCTTTTATTATTGTAAGAAAAGTACTATTATACTTTTATTTTTTGTAAAATACATATTTAAATACTGTCTCAAAATATATCGTTTTAAAAGAATACAAAAGACAACTTAGAAAGGGAGATAGTCATGAAATATTTAAATAAACTAATGATGATATATTGAAATAATGAAGTTGATTATCATATTTATTAGATTTTATTTTTATCTTCTTATATTTACTAACTTGGTTGTAGATTTTAAATCTATTATATCTCTTGAGCTATTTCCAATAAAAAAAAAAATTGCCGAGTTATATAGAAACTAATGAATAATAATTATTAAAAGAAAAATGAATGTTATTTAATCATCTTGTGTGAGTAAGCATCGCAAATAATCCAAAATTCCAAATTTTAAAATTAGAGTATGAAAAAATATATATATACAAGAACATTTTACAATTCATTCTCCTAACATCATTTGGTGAAATAATTTAAATTATATTTGTGATTTTTTTAGACTAGTAAAAGATGAATAGCATACTTATATATTGATTGTCGTGGATGGATTCATAAAAATATAATTGGTGTTGAAGAAAAACAATTGAGTGAAAATTTGGCATTTTTTTTAAAAAAATAATGTAATAATATTAACATAATTTTACAATATGAAATTTGTATATTCTAACAGTTTGTAATCTTAATTAGTCAAAATTTATTGTGATTTTATAATTTCATACATATCTCTAAAAATATTGTGTTAAAAGACAAAACCTTGAACGGAGAATCACAATTTTTAACAAAACAAAATTGTAGAAGTAATATTCATGTTATTTATATTAAAATTACCTTTTTGATAATTTATAAACTTCAGAATTCTATCTCCCTAATTAGTTAAAGATTATTCCTTTTATAATAATTTTGAAACATTCTAGTCCTTTGATCATAATTTTTTCAATAATATATCTCTAGAAATTTAGGGGCCAACCATACACCATAATTCTTTTGACCATCCATTATATTAATTTGTTTGGTGGCAAATATTATTTCATGAGATATCATTCATAAAGTGTTTGGTAGTATAATTTTTCTTATGTGAATTAGAAAGAAATTACAGAAAACCCTTAAATTTAGGTTGCATCATATAAATTTTAAAGTAATATATTAAATTATAATTATTATCAATTCAAATCAAATCAATTGGATTACACATCCCACTAGGGGGTGGGATGGGATATTGCATAAGTTGATGGATAGAAAATCTCGGGTTTAAACTTTATAAAAGATTAGAAAATATTATAACAAACATATTTATAATATGATACTTACACAATCTCATCATAAATCCCTACCAAATGCAACCTAAAACTTCAAGACTTGTTCTATTGAGATTTTGTTGATCTTGGGACCCCTTCCAAATGCAACTTTTGATTCAATGGTTGGATCTATTAGACCGCTTTAAATTTGAAAGATATTAATTTTTTTCTTTATTATTATTATTTTTAAAAAAAAATCACCATAACTTCTTAAAAGTAAACAAAATAATAGCATCAATGAAGAACTAATTATTTATATATTTTTATTTCTATATTCAAAAATTTTAAAAAAAATTGAAAATTAAACATACATATATTTTTTATATGTGCATATATTGAAAGGACAGCTTATTTAGTTACGTAATATAATTGTTTCATTATAAGAATATCATATTTATATTTATATTTATATATGATTATATTTGTACTACATGCATCTTTTATATATTAACAAACAAAAGATATATCTAAAATTTTTAACAAGGCAAGTTTGGGACCGGCTAGAATTTTACAATCAAAATTGAGAGTCACCCCGGACTTGTTTAGATGTTTAACTATAAATTTATAAATGTTTCGAACAATGTTCATTAGTTGGTTGTTTTATTTTGATTTTTGTGATTACTAAGGTTTGCAATACATTTCAAGTCATATGTTTTACTTTTCTACTCCACTCATCTGAGCTGTTAAGTTTGATATATAATTACGCATACTTATCATGTACTTAAATAATGTAATACATTTTCGAATAAAAAAAAATGAATAGAAAATCTGATTTGTATTAATTAAGATGTCCATTAATTGATTACTATATAAGCACAACTCTCTACATGTTCGTAAAAATTTCTAATATTTTCAAAAATCAAATTTCGGATTAATCTGTCATAATTTCAAAAGCAAACCGCATTATTAATCTTAAACAATTGTGATTGAATATCGTACACGTTGAAATCCGTTCAAAAAAATCTAATATATATTTAAGATACTTCCTAAGGATTTTAATTTTTTATATAACAATCTACTAATTAAGTGTGATTAAAATGTCTCCAGTTAACTATCCATTAATTTACGTACACTTAATTATGTATAAGCTAGAGCAGGGTTTTTATTTCTGTTGCATTACTTTGGTAGTTTGGTTATTCAAAAATAGAAATTAAATATAATGAAAAATACCTAACAAAATAGAAAAATGGACCGGTTTTGTTAGGGGTATATATCATTCACCCTACCTAAATTAATAATCGTATATATGACTTATCCTATTCAATTGAATATTTTGATCAAATTGCCTTTAAATCTATAGAAATAGATAGATATGCTTTTCTATAGTTCACAAAGTATTTTAAGTGATTTATATTTAAATTTAATTTCAATTTTTTTTAACTAAATTGATTGATTCATATTACAAAAGAATTAAGCAATAAATGTGATTCAGATACTTAAAACTAAAATAATAAAAGAATATATAAAATACAAATTGTTAAATAAGTAAAAATAATTAATTCATATAGATTCTTTGATAAAAATAATTTTTGGACAATTAAGTAAAGACAATTAACTCGATTTTTTTTTTTACCTTGGTAATTGTTGTCTTAGTTTTTTATTTTAAATTATTTTATTTTTACTTAATACTAATTTTATGAATCTATTAAAATAATTTAAAAAATTGCTTTAATAATATAGATACTATCAAAATTTTAGTATGTCATTAAATTATAGTATTTTTTTATTATGTACACGTATCGAATGTGCTAATATTATTAAAGAAGAATAATATGAGAGATGGGAATGTAAAGTAATCAAGCTTGAGTCAAATTAAGAAAAATTTTCGAGCTCGAATCAAGTTAGTCATAAATATTGAAGTTGACAAGCTCCAAATTTAAAGTTTCGGGACGAACTTTAATTTACCCGAAAAAAGTATTAATCAATTAATTAATTTTTGATTACATTAAACAACATAAATACTCTTTCATCATTCCTATTTATTTAATAGTTTGTGTTATTACTTAAGTTACTATATATAGTTTTGAACTATCTTTAATATTACCACTAGGATAATATAAGTATTATTTTATTCAAATAAATATTTCGTTTCACTTTAACTTTAATAAAAATTATAATATTACTTTTTAAAAAGGGCACACATTTCTCATCGATCTTCGTGTGCATTTGTCGCATGTGCATACCATTTGCACAACTGCAATAATTCAAGGAAGAAAACTCATTGAGGATTCATATTAGATTGTGTTCCCACTAGCCAACTAGATTTAATATCTTAATAATTATTTTGACTTAATAATTACGTTAATAATAATTAATATTCTCGAAAATAGTATTAGATGCCAACTTTTTACAACATTATTTTACAAGACGACCCTTAGAATTCTTCGAATTATCAGAGGGGTTTAGTGATGTTTTGCTAAAGTTTTTCTATCTTAATAAAACTAATTATTTAAATAATTTAATGGAGATGATTTTGTAATGGATTAATTTGTCATTTCATCTCTTATTTGTGAAATTATAGTAGAAACCTTTTTGTCTTTAAAAGTCTATTACTAATATTTGCCCTTAGATAATATTTAATAGAAGAGAAAAAAGTCGGGATGAGATATGATGCAACTTTTAAATTATGAAATTCAATGTGACAAAATCGCGACAGATGAAATTAAAATTAAATATGAATAAAATTGTAAAAACAATATATTTTCCCGATAGTGTGTCTATAAATTATAGAGATATATTTTATACTTGATATCTATCAATCAAAAGTTTGGCATTTCTGCTAGAACATCTACCAATTGGTAAAAACAATCCCACACACCACGCCATGCTTCGGGAACTTTATTATATTTTTAATTTTATACTAAGTCCAGCTTGCCTTTGAGTACTGTTGTAGGTCAATTTCATTGGCCATTATATTGTATTAATTTTTTAATCCCTAGCTAGTTAAATATTTTTTCTAATAGTACTCTTATGTTGGCCTGATAAAATTTTTATATTACTTTTTAATTTGGATCAAATAATATAAAAAGACCCACTCCCATTATCCCATACTATTGCAGTCAACGAGAAATTGCTTTAATGCAACTTCAGCCATTAAAATCGCACCACTGGCCACGCACATGCTGAACGTTTTTCAGTAATTACACCGAGTTTATATATAGTAGCAGTTTTGGCTCACTCAATTTGTGTAATAAAAAAATATAATTTAATTACATACTTAAAATTATTTATAAATATATTCTATTATATTTATTAAATTACTAATAAATGACTATTTATGTAATTTAAATAAAATAAAACTAAGAAAACAAATGCAAATATATATATATATATATATACACACCAAAAGGCGGGATGCTAGGGAGAGAAAAAATAACAAACCAAAATGAGTGAAAGATCAAAGTGAATTATTAAAAGATACTCTTCTTTCATATAATAATATAGATAATAACTTAATTTTTAGTTAAAAATATATTTTAAAATGAATTTAGACTATAAATGGGTATAAATAGTTTGTTAACTATATATATAATGACGTGGAATATTTTCGATCGATTTTCTCGATTGGATAACACGCGCCATGTGTCATCCCCCTAGGAGCTCAAGCTGACAAGGCCTGTTTATCGACAAGGTCATGGATTGTCGACCGGGTCAGTGACCGTCGAACTGACCCTGTCGATATCTCCAATCGAGTTCTTTATCAATCAAGATAATACCGTATCCAATCAATTCCTATTGACATTAAATGCTCCGTTACCTCAAGGTGTGGGGCAACCACCTAATTACATACTTTATTAATTAAAAGCCAACTAATGCCACTAAGCCTTACTATTAAGCTTATGAGTCACCTGCATCAGCACATAATGACCTAATCAACCTAAGAGCCTCATAGGAGGGTAATTTAAACGAACATACTAGAAATACAAGGGTATTTATAGTAAGACCCATCTCATTAATTTTTTTTACCCACTTACTTTGTTCAAATCTATACTCAATCCAATCAACTGACTTAAGCATCGAACGATTTTAGGCGAGACCTATCTCTACTAGCTCACGTTGCTTTTCTTTTGTTTTAGGTCAACTTTCCGTTCAAATCCCTTCACTTTCACACCTGATCAGAATTTTCGATCAAAATCGATCAATTCTAAATTTGATCCGCATCATATAAATATACATTTATATTAATTTAAGGGCACTTTTGTTGAAATACATAATTGTTTGATTTGGGAAGGAAAAGGGGTGAGTGTTATATTTATTAAACTACACAAATAAACCATATATAACCAATAATTGAATAAGTGTATTTAATTATATTTTAAAATAAATAAATATTTTGATCAATTTTAATATAAAAATAAAATAAAATACTAATAATAATTTTGAAATGTCAATAATAATTACCATATATATTTTATCTATGTATATACAAACAACTGGCCAGTCAATCATTAGCTAAACAGCTCTATGCGTGTGTGTGTGTGAGAGAGAGAGAGGCGCAGAGAGAGAGAGAGAGGTGGAATGGCGGACGCAGCAGCAGTGGGGTTCCTGCTGCAGAACCTCCAGCAGCTTGTGATCCACCACTACAAGCTGATCAGCGGCGTCGCGGGGCAGGTGAAGCAGCTGCAAGACGATCTCGATACCTTCAAAGCTTTCCTCATAGACTCCGTCAAGATACGGAGGAAGGACGAGAGCCTGAGAGTGCTCGTCCGCCAGATACGCGACGTCGTGTACGAGGCAGAGGACATAATCGACACCTACGTGACGGAGGCCGCGGCTGCGGAGCGCAGTAGGTTTAAATCTGCTCCTAAGACACCCGCGAAGCTCCTCGAGATCGCCAAGACGATCGAGCCGATCCGCGAGAAGGTCAAAGCTATCAAGGGCGACAAGAGCGGTGTCGAATTCGCCAACCAGCTCAGCATCGAAGATGCCGGCCCTGAAGAGCAAGAGGTGACCATTTTTTTTTTTTTTCACTTATTGTTCATTCGAGTCGAGTCGTTGACTTTTATAGTAAAAATTGAAGTGATTTGATTATACTAAAATTATTACGATGGTTTATGCAGGGCTAGCTGCTTGTTGGATCTAGAATCTTTAAATTGAAAACTTTAATATTTTGATTTTTAATATTATGTGCTTATGTGACCACCCTCTTATCCATAGTCTATAAACATCTTGAAAATTTCGCTAAATATCAAAGAAACCGCAGAGTATGTTAAATATGAATCTTTTTTCTGTTATTTCATTTAGATTTCATTTTGACCTTCCAAGTTTGAAAATTTAACAATTTTAGTCCGATGTTTGTTGAGTTCTGACTCAATTTCACCCGATCCCGACCTCTAACGTGACACAATACGTAAAGATTCTAAAGTTTGAATCTAGATTTACTGAAAGATCCATCTTAAATTTTCAAAAATTAGAGATTGAATGATAAATCCGTCAAATCCTTCTCTAAATCGATATTTCCTTTTCCAATTCTTAACTGTGACATATATAGTAGAAACAGATTTGCCAAAAAATTTGTCATTCCGTTTACAACTTGTCAAAATCAGAGACGGGTAATTTCTGTCTCTGAAATTCAGCTTTTAAAAGTCTACTTGGTGAGTGTTTGGTTAAGCTTATAATCTCCTTAAAAGACATCCTATATGCTACTTGCTCCTTAAAAGTATTTGATAATTTTTTTTTCGATAAAGGAGCTCCTGATAGATAATTTTTTTTGATAAAAGTGCTTATAAGCTCCAAAAAATAAGCTATCAGGAGTTTATAAGCTCAATAAATAAATAAATAAACTCCCCTAACATTTTTTTCAAATAATTTATAAGCTGTAAAATGCTAAAAGATAAAATAATATAAATATATTTATTTTTTTAAAGATTAGAATATACTATACTTATATATATATATATACAAAAAATTTCAATTATATAAATTATATAAATGTTATTTGATTTTTTTTATTTATATAAATAGATTCGAATATTTGGATAAGCGGATTCGGATATTCAATCGGATATTTGGATAATTGTAAATTGAAATAAATATTCAGATATTCATAATTTTGTTAAATTTTCAGAAATATTAAATGGATTTGGATACGGATATCAAAAAATTTAATAGGATACGAATTTGGATACTGCATATGTGCTCTGTTTAATAAGTATTTACACCCCCTAATCATACACTATCATAGTTTAAAGGGGTAAATAACTATGGGGGTAAATTATACGTTGTCAATGGTTCAAGGGTGCAAAGTATATTTTATCCTAGAAACTATGATGAGATATATATTTATCATAACTACAAACAATTGAATTATGACACAGAGTTGAAGTAAACAAAAAAGACATTAATTGCCAAAATTAATCAAAACTTGCAAGGAAAGAGAAGCAACGGTTAATGGTTGTGCAGCAAAATATTAGAGAAAAGTACTTATGCTCTTGAAAGTTATAGTAGAACAATAATTAATATAAGATCAATATTAGAATTGCATTCAAATAAAGTGAGACGAGTCCCTGCGTTCTGACGAAAAACTAGAACCATATATTTCTAACATGATAGAAGAGAACTAATAAAAGATTATCTCTTTTAAATGTATTTTTAAAATGAATAATTTTTTTAAGTACTTCACTAGTAAAAATTCTTTTGTTTTAACACCTTCACATTTATTGCAGCTATATTTGTAAAAATTAGTCTTTTAGAAAAAAAAGATAGAATAAATATTACTCGCCTTTGACTGGCAATTTCTTAAAACTTTTGAAAATTAATCTTGGCATTAAAAATTTTCATACAGGCTCCTCAGATAAGAGAAGAAAATGTAGTCGGTTTCGAAGACGAGGCGGAAAAGTTAATAGGATATCTCACTGAAAATACCAACTGTCTTGATGTCATCTCCATCATTGGTATGCCTGGTCTTGGCAAGACAACATTGGCACGAAAGATTTTTAAAGATCCAGCAATCCAATACGAATTCCCCATCCGCATATGGGTTTACGTGTCTTCAGAGTTCAAAAGAAAGAATGTCTTTCTCGACATTCTCAAACAGTTGAGGACCAATCTCACCGAGGACGTGTATCGCAAGAATGATGATGACTTAGCCAAAGAAGTTGGTGGTGAACTGGAGCGAGGGAAATTCTTGATCGTCATGGATGATGTGTGGACAGCTGAGGATTGGAAGAAACTCGAGATTGCTTTTCCAAAAACTAATAATGGAGGTAAAGTCTTGATCACCAGTCGTCAAGAAACAGTGGGTCTGGCGGCTAATCTCGTTAGAAATCCCCACAAATTGCGATTCTTGACCTTTGAGGAGAGTTGTTTGCTGCTCAGTTTGGAGGCTCTAGGTAAGCGTGAGTTCCCTGACGAGTTGGAAGATTACGGGAAACAAATCGTGGAGCAATGTGATGGGTTGCCGCTTGCAATAGTGGTCGTGGGAGGTATTCTTGTCAAAAAAAGAAATGAAAAGAATGCATGGGAAAAAGTGTCTAAAAGGGTAACTGCCTATCTTAAGGAGGAGGGGGAGAAGTCACAGGGCCGCGTGGAAAAAATTATATCATTGAGTTACGATAAATTGCCTTTTCACTTAAGGCCGTGCTTTCTCTATTTTGGGATGTTCCCTGAAGACTATAAGATTCCTGTGTGGAAATTGATTCGTATGTGGATTGCTGAAGGGTTCATCGAAGATAAGGAAGGCATTAGCCAGGAGGACACTGCAGAAGACTATTTGCAGGAACTCATTAACAGAAACCTAGCAAGAGTTGAGAAGATGTCATCCGATGGTAGAGTTAAAACGTGCATCGTTCACGACATGCTACGTGACTTCTGCAAAACTGAAGCTGGAGTTAAAAGGGAGAATTTCCTCCAAGAAATAAGGATGCATGATAATGGTGTTTTTCAACCTGAAGTTTCTGAAGTGCCAAAATTTCGCCGCCTTAGCATTCATTCCGATATCTCAGATTTTTTCTCTTCAAAACCTAATGGTCCTAGTCTCCGCTCATTTGCATGTCTCTCCAAGGGTAAAGCCTCCTCTGAGAAAGAAATTAGCATTTCAACCATCGCTGCTATTTTCAAACTGCTTAGAGTTTTAGATGTCGAGCCCATTAGATTTAGTAAGCTTTCCAAAGAACTATTCCAATTGGTTCATCTGAGGTATCTCACTTTGTCCTTCACTTTGGCGACGCTTCCTTCGGCCTTTGAGAATCTCTGGAACATACAAACCCTTGTAGTTGATACCACATGTGGTACCCTTGACATCAAAGCAGATATCTGGGAGATGATTCATTTAAGGCACTTAAAGACCAATGCATCCACTACTTTGCCCAAGCCAGGGAAGAATAGTAAAGGGGGCAAACAGCTTCAAACACTTGGTACAATCTCACCAAAAAGTTGCACGGAACAAGTTTTTGACAAGGCTTGCAATTTGAGGAAATTGGGCATCCGTGGGCGACTAGCCTCGCTTCGGGATGGCAAGAGCATTGGATCTTTTGATAATTTGGAGAAACTGACTAATCTTGAAAAGTTGAAGCTAATAAATGATACGTCCTCGGATGGAAAATTGGGTGGCCTTCCTGCACATGACAAATTCCCAGTAACTCTAAGGAGCCTAACTTTATCGGGGACTTTCCTCGATTGGAGCCATATGAGAACCATCGGTACGCTAGAGAACCTCCAAGTGCTCAAGCTAAAAGAGAAAGCATTCGTGGGGAAAAACTGGAAGACCGCTGATCGCAGTTTTCAAAGTCTTGAAGTGTTGCACATTGAACGTACAGATTTACAGTTTTGGGGAGCTACGGGTCAGGGTCACTTCCCTAGACTTAAAAGCCTTGCGCTGCACAACTGTGAAGAGCTACGAGAAATTCCTAATCAGCTAGCCGATATACAGAGCCTCCAACTGCTGGACTTGCAATGCACTATACGTGCCACGGCCTCAGCTAGGAAAATCGAGAAAGCTAAAAAGGAGAATACAGACCAAGCAAGTGGATCATTCAAGCTCATCATTTTTCCTCCTGAAAAATGATCGCCCTTGGCTCTAGCAAGCTTAAAGGCCGGTAAGTATAGTACTAATTCCAAATAAAATCCTTGGTTTTGGATTCATGATAAGTGCTTTATATATTGCATTTTCTAAAATAAAGCTCTCTGTTACATATGATTAATTTGTTGAGTCTCTATGAGTTGATCTATAGACAGTTCTGTCATGAGAACATATTGACATATGCTTCTTGATAAAATTAAAAATGTGTAGCATTTTAGGAAAATATAAATAGCTAATACTTGTCCAGTTGTTCCATCTATAATAGATGATCGATGAGAGCGCATCATTACATCAAATCATACATATCTACAAGTATAGTATGGTATTTAATTTATTTCCCATTATAGTTATGTTATATTAAGGTCATGAATTTATGAACTTTGGTTCATTTACGGATAAGATACTCTAGAGAAAAATCGTATTTCATCTCCTATTCCATAATTCACATTCATTCCATGTGTATAAAACTATTTCCTTAATTGTACACTTGACTTGATATATTTACATTCATCTTATATCCATGTACTAAAATAGGAAACGAAATACAGTTTGAAATAGGATCTCATGTGGTTCATTTATCTCTTGGAACCCACATGGACCAACCACATATCGAGCTCATTTCCAGCGCTCTCTATTTGCTTAAGAACTAATAACCCGTGATGCGTGCAGGCATACATATACATGTCCTGCCAAAGGGTGTGGGGAGGATGTTTGATGAATGCGTGGAGACCTTTCTTCAAGTCGATGTTTTCTGAATAAATATTGCACTTCATTTCTATGTTGAATTTCCTAAATGTTGCATTGTTGTGAGTGAATCGTTATTGTTTGTGTCTGCACATTTACTTGTTATCGAATATGACTTTTTGTGTTTCATGACTACCAAATGCTTTGTTTCAGAATTTAGATCCTAATGATGTTGTTATTGAAATTGTTTGGACCAATCAGCAACCAATTTTTTGAGATCGGGCTTGTTTTCTTTTTTGTTTTTTTTTTTTTTGTTTTTTTTTTTTCTCGATGGTGCAAATGCATGGTAGTCATTCCACTACTAGTAAATCGCCAGTTGCTGATGCAAACGGTTGTCAGAAAATCGTCCGCAAGATGTTAGAAAAATAATTTTAATTGTGATCGCAAATTTTCATCGGAAAACACACTGTTGAATAAAAATTTCTAGCGACTTGCCAACGGGTAAATCATCGATACGCTCTTTGTAACTTTGATAGATTTTGATAAGTTTCCGAAGAAATTTTGTCGGAAATGTGCTTTTTAATAAATGAAAATTAAAAATTTTCCTTCGAATTTCCAACAATGTGTTCGTCAAAAATATTTGTTAAAAATTAATTATATTAGAAATTTTTGATGATTTTTCGATAAATTATTCATCGAAAGTTTTCTTTTAAAGTTGTCATTTCATATTAATTTTTGACAACTCATTCTGTTCTTTTTTTTTTTTGGCTAAATTATACTATTTTTATTTATTAAATATAACTCGCTCACCTCAATCGGGAATTGAACTTCGGCCTATTAACTGCAAAAGCAAGAATTCCCAATCGGGAAGTGGTTTGATCAATGAAATACTTTCTTCGTGTGAACTTTTCTTTTTTTTTTTTACCTATTACATGTTTTGGAAATTATCAAATTTATTAATCTAATTTTAACTCTATTAATTGCACTTTTCAACTATTTGCATTTCTTCTTTTTCATGAATTACTCCGCTAATCAAAATGAGAAAAACATAAGTAATTTAGTATTCTTTAAAATTTTGACATGAAACCCGTTCCTGTTAGTTTTCCTTCAAGATTTAATTATTTTTTCTTCAACAGATAAAAATGCTCATGACCAATATGAAATATTCTAAAAGGTCAATTATTCACTTGCATAATTGTTTTATATATTTTATAATTTTTATTTTTAATTTGATCATTAAGAATACTACATCACATGCATTATGCATGTCTATATTCAAAACATGTAATTACATAAATATATACCATTAAATGCATTTTTTTTAAAGTTTAAACAAGTTTTGTTCTTATTGATATTGTCTATTTTTTTTCTTTTATTTGCTTGATGCTTAATTTTTTTTAATAACATTAGCTAATTATTTTTGTCAATTTTTATTTTACTTTTGCTAAACTACTTTGTTAAAGTGATAAAACAAAAAAGTTTTCCCCTCAAAAATTGATAAATGAGCCACGTTACTTTTAAATGAATTAAAAAAGTTTTGAATGACGGCTATTATAAATTAATAATAAAACGTAAAAAGTAATAAATCGATTTAATGATTCGTTTTTTAAATTAAAAGAAAAAACATGAAAGAAAAGACATGACTGAAGAACAGACAAAATAAACTTCAAAAGTGCAATAGAGAATTATTGCATATTATGGATGTAACTATATGTGAGATTTATTGTTCTCGTTAATCAAAATTACAAATGATCAATTTTTGCCAAATATATACACACACACACACACAAAATGATAGGGAACTGAAATGGACCTTTTTATAACAAAAAATATTGATCATTTGCATCTTTATCGTTTGAAGAAAATAATCTTTCTTAAAGAAATAAAACACTATAAGAAAATGAGTCAATTGGTGACAATATAACAACTGATAATGGAAAGATTGTCACATTTTTTCGATTTTAATGTCACTACTTAGACACATTTAGTGACAACAAAAAAACTATTTTGCCACAAAAAATAGCTTTTACAATGTCAATAGTGATAAAATAATGTCTAAATTGTCATAATTAATAATCGGTAACACACTTATGGTAATAACCCAATGACAATGAAATCTTGTCGCAAAATGATAATTGTAATTTTTTTTTGGGGATTTCTACGAAAATCGTTCTCTAAGTATGGTGATGGGTGTCGAATCCACCAAAAATAAATCCTACTACTCTAAACACAAAATAAATTTGTAAATAGGGTGAGGAGGGTCGATCCCACAGAGAATAATTACTTGATAAATTCCCAAGATAACTAAGTGAATAAAAACTAAAAATAAAGATTGGGGGATTTTTAATGGAAAATAATAAAATAAAATAAAAAAACGAAAAATTAAATAGAGAATAAGTCAATATAAAAAAAAGCTCAGCCAAGGGTAATTTTTCACACAACGTTTTAAGGATTGATCATTGATTCAAAAATAGTTCTTAAATTCATGCACTAGATTAGTTATAGCCTTTGGAAACGCTCCTTCGGCCAATCATTCCTTAATATTAGGCTAAAGATGCAACGCACTATGAATAACCCCTAATTAACAGACAACCCTATGCACGCGATAAAATTTAATCAATTAACAACATTAGGAATTAGAAGGATTCCATCTTAACCAAGAACCTACAACGAGTGATCCTTTCAGCTAGATTGTATGTTTTCTATAGCACAATTTAAAAGCTCCTAACAATTTACATCATGTTATTTTCCACTTGTGTTGGTTCAATTAAACAATTACGGATTTAATCTTACCAATTGGATATATATTATTCTATCAATTGCACAAATAATAAAATAACATTAAAGGATTGATTTTTCCAGAAAGAGCTCAGAAAAACATATAAATAACGCATCAAAATAAAAAAATAAAAAAAACAAACCAATTAGATCTCACAATCCCAACTTAAAAGTTGGCTTGAATTAACCCCTGACTGAAGAAAAAAGTTTAGCCACGCCTGGTCATGGACAAAACTTAAAGAAAGAAAATATAAAAACTGAAAATTAAGAGCTAAAACTAAAACGAGAAATAAAGATGCCTAGACAATACTATATAATCATGTATATATAGGGATCAAATCTTAGATTAAATTCCTAACATGTCTAGGATAATTCTTTGGAAAATTCTAGGAATCATAACCAAGTAGGGAATTTGTTTCCAAGTCAAACTTTTGTCAAATGAGATTCTTCCCTTCTATCCCCCCATAGAAATTTCAGCCCATAGGGTGTGAGCACATCTTATGCCACAAGCGCGATTATTTTCATATTTAACCTTTCAGCTTCCTTGTACGACATTCCTCTACACTTTTTACCACCTTTTAGGCCTTTCGGATTCCTTTTCATCAATTTGCACCTATGCCAAGTAATAATTAACTTTTGTGAAATTTTAACCAATTTAAAATCCAAAATTAATCAAAAGAAGCATAATTGTGACCTAAAACTATGTAAAGATAACATACCATCATATGAGGTATTTGAGTTTTTATCCTTTATGTTTAAGTTTTTCAATTTTAGTCATTTATCTTATAAAAATTTCAATTTTCGTCCGACTTTGAATTAAAACTGTCGATGGAGCTGACATATCAATAAAATTTGGGGTTTTTGTTTTTTAATTTGCAGCCATTTTTGCCGACATGGCAATGATATTGGCACTTGTTTGTGTTTTTATTTACCACATGACCAAATATGAGCTTCACATAAAACTTTATTTGTTCATGTGGATTATTTGTGAAAGAAAAAAAAAATCAAACAAAAAGCCATTTCATAACATTTATATATTTTACCATATATATCTAAAATTATTTAATTTATATAAATTTTATAAATTTAATATTTAAATATTATTAATTTTTATATAAAAATATTATATAAATTTAATAAAATTACATATTGTAAAGTATAAAAAAAATAATAATATAAATATAAAAATTTAATACCCACCTTTTTCTAAAAAAAATCTAAATTATATACATTTATATATATATATACACATATCTAAAAAAAATTAATTAATTACATAATTAAAAAAAAAGTTTTAACCCACCTCCTTCTTCTTCACCCATCCACCCACCCCCGCACCTACTCCCCCAGCACCCGCAACCCTCCCCACACCCCAAGTTACCCCTCCCCCCACCAGCCGCCACCCTCCCCACACCCCAATTTCTCCCACTTGCCCAATCCCCCAATTCCCCCAACACTCCTCTCTCTCTCTCTCACTCACTCTCGCTCTTCTCTCTCTCTCTCTCTCTCTCTCTCTCACTCTTGCTCATCTCTCTCTCTTCCCCATCTCTCTCTCTCTCTCTCTCTATATATATATATATATATATTTGTAAATATTTCTTTTTTCATTATCAAATTGTCGTTACAAGGATGTTATCAAATATCAATAATGATAACTAAAATATTAATTTTTATCACTATCAAATGATATTGTGACAATATAAAAAGTATTTTTACTAAATATATTCAATAAGTGACAACATAAAATGTATTATCAATTAATACACTTGTTGGTAACAAATTTTATATTTTTGCTAATTATACTCTTCCTTGTAGTGAAAACTAACGCGAATGATGGTTAATTATGCCAATCTTTTACAAATATTGGGGATGCTTGCTTATAAAAAAGAAAAAGTGTGGGAAAGATTAATAAAATTTTCACTAATTAACATCGACAGATGAAAATTAAAATAAAAATACAAGATAGTAAAGTGGTGCAATTAAGAATACAGAACCAAAAAAAAAATGAAAATAAAAGTGAGATAGAATCACAATAAAGAGGTTAGTGGACTTTGCCATATATCTAATTTATGAATAATCAGTTTGACTTACTAAAATAAGTTCAAGCTGGTAGAGTCCACAAAAAATTATTTTATTGACAGCTAAGTGCCATGGTGCACATGTGAATTGAATTGAACGAGTCATTCAAAATATCGTCTTCGTCTCATTTAAATTAAATTAATAATGAAATATTTTATTTGTAAAACTAAAAATAGTATCCATATAGTTTTGAACGACATAATAATTTTAAGTTTAATGTGTCGTAGATCTCTTCATATTACTATTGTAACTACATTTGCTACTTAGATACTGATGGCAAATTTGTTCATAAGACTGGATTTTAGTAAAATTTATTGCGCAATTAACATTTGCTTGTAGAAAAGCAAAGTGCTGCTGAAAAAAATTCACTAGGGATCAGTACGGGGTTAATCTTTTCGTTAATTAATTCAATGGATTTTTTGTTTGTAAAAATGATTTTTGTTTTCAAAAAAAAAAAAAGATAAACTAAATATTTGGAAATCTAGAGAAAATAATTGATACGAACTGTATATATATAACACAAAGTTGACCCTAACAATGAAATCACGTTTGTTAAATGTCCCACATCGGTTAAATACAATGATGTAGTGTGATTTATAATGGCTTATGCAATCCTCTCCTCATTAGCTAGCTTTTGAGGTGAGTTAGGCAAAAGTTCATTTCTTCAACATGATATCAGAATTGGCAAAGTTCTTGCATTCAAGTCTTTTCACCCGCAAATGTTCATTCCTCAGGTTTCTCGCATGTATACGGCCTTGGGCGTGAGGGGGGTGTGTTAAATGTCCCAAGTCTTTCCACCCGCAGATGTTCATTCCTGCAAACTTCATGCTCCAGGTTTCCCGCATGTATCCGACCTTGGGCAGGGGTGTGTTAGATGTCCCACATCTGTTAAATACAACTTGGGCGGGGGTGTGTTAGATGTCCCACATCGGTTAAATACAATGATGTGGAGTAGTTTGTAATGGCTTGTGCAATATGAATTCACATTTATTTAATTTGTCTTGCACATCTTAATGGTTATTTTTTAGTTTTATTTTTTGACTATATTGCTCGGCTGCTTTATCAGCAATTATTATGGAAAAAAATGCAAGTTGATGTTTGTTTAATGGGGACTTCTAATAAAAGGTAGCTTTGTACTACCTAATATTAGGTATGGTCTTAATTAATTGCCACGTGTACTTAAATTTATTTTTAACATATTTATATATTTTATTTTAACCTATAACCAGCTATATAAGTCACAATTATTTATTTTGAATTATTAAAAATATGGTAAACATCTTTTCAAATCTCCTCAATTTAAGGGATTAATGAGAAGAGAATCCTAATAAGTAGGAAAGTTAATCAACGCTAATTAATTCTCTCCTCTCTCTCTCTCTCATCCCCCCCCCCCCCATCTAACACATATAAAGGTTAATTATATAATGGAAAATGAGTGGTAAATATGTACATATATCAATTATATTATAATGAAATTTATAAGTAAGTAGAGTATCAAATTAAATAATAGTAATACCTTATGTTAATAATTTTATTTTCTAAATTAAAAATTGAAAGATTTTTTTTATTAGTATAAATTCATAGTTATCATTTGTATCAAAAACAAATTCATAGTTATCATTATAAAATATTTATTTACTCAGTTAAATAAATTAAGTAATTATTATAAAAATTATTGATTTATGGGAGTTATGGAATTTTAATTATAATTTTAGCAAATTGATATAAATTAACTAATGATAAATAGTGATCTGGAACATTGATCAAAAATAAAATAAACTAAGAAGATAGATAAATATTGTTAAATTTATAATTAAGAGATGGATATATCATTTTAAGCATCAATTTAATTTCGAATTTAAAATACATTTTAAGCGCCAATTGAATATTTTAAGAAGCAATCAAATTTTTGTTGTTATATTCAATAAAAAAATATATTTCAAAAAAATTAATAACACATTACCATAAGAAATTTGTTGAAATTAATATAAATTATAATATTTTTTTATTAAAATTTGTATGATAAAATGCTCTACATGTTATTATGTTTGGTGATAGATCAAATGCTAAAAAATATCTAATAAAAATTAATAGAAAAAGCTAAATGATAAATGGATAAAATAGATTTAATATAATGGACCTCACACATATAAATACTATTTAAATTTATAGGTAAACAACAAGTAGCAGGTCATGGCAACCTGCATACTAAGTTACAGGTAAACGTAACCTGTAAAACAGGTAACAGATACTCTAATAAAATAAGGATACCTAACATTAAATTTTTTCTATCCTACCTAACAATAGACAAACCCTTGTTTAATTGCCCTTCATTTCTTTTATTTCTTTTTTCAAACAAATTGTTGATTTAGCATTTTTTTTAGAATCCCAACACTATCGCTCCACTCGCGGTTACATAAACAGAGTATTTAATTCGCGGCAACATTCTAAGTATACACTCACGATTACAAAATAAAAAAACCAAAAAAAAAAAAAAAAGGAGATTTAACATGTTTGAGGGTGCCAATACTATTATTTTACCGTGGGGTCACAATATTTTGCGGCAAATTTTAAGCAAACACTATTTAGCATGTGGGGTGTTGAAATTACATGACGATTTTAAATTCTGAAATATTTTTTACATACATGCACATCTTTGAAGATTGAAGGTGTTGACAGTGTTATATATGACGACTTTCTGATTCAATTTATGCTACCAAAGTTGCCTATGCTTAAGATGTGCTTGTTCTTATTTGAATATTAACTGGTACAGCTCCTAGCACGAGTTATTGTAACTCATATTCTTAATATATGACCAATATATTATTATATTAGTATTAATTAGAATCTCACCTGATTGAAGACAGTTTCTAGAATGATAACAGTGTTTTATATTCTCTACCAATAAAATTTTTTGGCGTTTTGTGCTGGACCTAAGACTATGACTAGTTATAGAACTACCCACTTAATAAGCACTTTTAATAAGTACAAGGATAAGTACATAATTAAAATACTTTTTAAAAGTGTAATATCATATGTGTCAAATTTGAACATTTTTTTTAGTAGTGTTACTGAATTAATTTATTTAGTAGGGTCAATTTGATTGGTGCACAAAAATGTAGCTAAAAAAAATTTAGCCTATTATACTTCGTCTTTACAAATAGTATATGTCAGGGAGGGTAGTCGTCTATACGGTGCCCACGACACGCATTCTTGGACTTAGTTAGACCCAATGGGGGTACCAGATACGGAAGATTCATGGACCACAAATAAATAAATAGTATATGTAACTAAAGTGAAAACTTTGATTAATTACAGAGGCATCAATGCAGATCGGCTTTTCAGATTTTACACAAAGTGTACAACTTGTTAAAACTTGAGTAACAATTAACATTAATGTCCTCTCAAAGACTTCCAGAATTCACTAGCTAGTCAATGAACCTCTTTCACCGACACATGGAAGCTACAAACAGAAGATTGTTATATTTCAACTTGCATGTTTGGAAAACTAAGAATAAGATTAGTTTAATCGCATAATGTAATCGATCATTAATTAGACTTTGGATTTGATTAATACGCAGGAATCTTCTGATTTTTCATACCACCTTTTCCCTAAGCAATTGTTGAGCAAAATACTCGTGGAGTTCGGCTATAAATATCGACGTATTGAACAACATTTCATTCATCTTCTATTACTTCTGAAAGTAATTTCACTTGCACAAACAATTATAATCATTATTCATATTCTCTCTCTCTCTCGCTCTCTCTCGCTCTAACTGCCCGTAAAAGACCATTACTTTGAGATGGCAGCATCAGCTTATGCAGCTGTACTTTCTCTTTTGGATGTTATAGAAAACATCCAACGTCCTGCTCGCCATCAGCTGCATTTTGACAGAAATCAAATGAAAACTCTCCACAGAAAGGTTAGTTTCTTGTTAGATTTTCTTGAACTTCACTCACAAATATTTTCTACAGATAAAGAAGATTTGGCAAGGCAAATTGCTGTTGTTGCTGATGAAGCCGAACAACTCGTTGACTGTCATGTCGTGGACCAACTCAGTCAAAGATCTGCTGATGAAGCTGATATGGGCCTCTCTTCCTTCTGCGAAGATATACGCAAAGTAATTGAAAAAGTTGAGTCCATCGAAAAAGAGTTGATGATGCTTAAATATCAAGAAAGGGCCATCGAAGTACCACAGCCAAGAGTCTCTCTGCCTGCTGCCAGCTCATCATTAGCACCTCCTTCTTCAAGTGGCAAGAATACCATGGTGGGATTTGATGAGCAATTGGTTCAAGTGAGGGATCAGCTCATAGGAGACGAACTGAGTCTCCACATTGTCCCCATAGTCGGTATGGGGGGTATCAGTAAGACCACTTTGGCTAAAAATGTTTTTGACAATCAGTATATCGTGGACCATTTTGATATACGTATTTGGTGTACAATATCTCAAGAATACAACATGCAAGAAATTCTTCTAGGCCTTGTATATTGTAAAGAAGAACTTGGAAGCCGCCAAAAGAAAGAAAGTAGTGAAAGTGTAGCTGAATTAGGGCAAGTATTGTACCAAATGTTATTTGGTCAAAGGTACTTGATTGTCATGGATGATGTGTGGAGTATTAATGTTTGGCATGATCTAAGGTCATTCTTTCCAGAGAATGGGAATAGAAGTCGAATTATTGTGACTGCTAGGTTGTCTAATGTGGTTGTTTCCTTAGGCTCTAAGAGCCCTTATTTGATGGACTTCCTAGATGAGGATGAGAGTTGGAAGTTATTATGTGAAAAAGCCTTTCCTCAAAACGCATGCTCTCCAGAATTAGAAGAAATTGGAAAAAATATTGTGAAAAGTTGCAAAGGACTTCCTCTTGCAATTGTCGTTATTGGTGGGCTGCTCTCCAATCACATTGTTGCGGAAACGTGGTGGGGGTGGTGTAGAAAAAGTATTCAAATTTAGGAGAGGGTAAGTGGAGAGAAGAACACACTCTAATTATTTTCTCTACTCAATCAACACTTCTATTTCACTTCGTCACTTTACTTACAAACTCTCTTACAACTCTTTTACTTTCCTAACTCATTCACTCACTCAATTACATTCACTCACTACACACACTCCACACCAAATGCACAATACATGACCTCTATTTATACTAGTCTCCTAATAAGTGACATAACTATTAGACTACTAGTTGCATAGGTTACAAAACTTAATTGTATGAAATAACGTTTGTAACTCCCGACCGTTTTTGCCACCACTTTGCCACCACTATGAATGGCTCTTTGACTCCTCAAGAATCAAGATTAAACTCTTCATTTCTCAACACACCCCCCTAAGCTTGATTCTCTCATTCTGAGACAATTCCTCAACTTCTCGAACACTTCTCGTTTGAGTGGCTTCGTAAAGATATCAGCAACTTGATCTTCGGTTTTGACATACTTTACTTGCACATCTTTCTTGACAATGCTCTCCCGGATGAAATGGAATCGGGTGTCAATATGTTTACTCCGATCATGATACATCGGGTTCTTTGCTAAAGCAATTGCTGACTTGTTATCGACATAAATATCTGTCGAATCACTTTGTTTGACACTGAGCTCGTTGAGCAAACTCCTTAGCCATATTGCATGGCACACTGTTGATGTTGCAACCACATACTCAGCTTCACATGTTGACAAAGTCACTATTGGCTGCTTCTTTGAACTCCAAGTAAAAGCAGTTTTTCCATAGAAAAATACAAATCTTGTGGTGCTTTTACGATCATCAACATCTCCTGCCCAATCACTATCGCTGTATCCAACCAATTTCATGTCATTAGTGGCAGGATAGAATAAACCATAACTCATTGTACCTTTGATATAGCGAAGTATTCTTTTCGCTACATTGAAATGATACGTTGTCGGGTTCTCCATGTACCGACTAACCATTCCGACAGCATAAAGAATATCTGGTCTTGTGCACGTCAAGTACCTCAAACTTCCAACTAAGCTTTTGAACAAGATGGGATCAACTCGATTTCCACCGAGGTGACTTGACAACTTCTCTCCCACTTCGATTGGGGTGTTGATTGACTTGCAATCCTCCATCTTGAATTTCTTTAACACTTCTTTGGCATAACCTTCTTGCGAAATAAAAATTCCAGTATCGCCTTGTTTCACTTCGATTCCAAGGTAGTATGACATCACTCCAAGGTTTGTCATCTCGAACTCCTTGGACATATCCTTCTTGAACTCATCCATCATTTTCACATCGTTACCTGTAAATATGAGGTCATCGACATACAAACAAACTATTAAGATGTTACCATTTTCCATCTTGACATAGAGAGCATGCTTATGGGGGCATTTCTTGAATCCTTTCTCTTGAAAATATTTGTCTATCCGAGTGTTCCATGCCCTCGGTGCTTGCTTTAGCCCGTATAAGGCTTTCTTCAACTTCAACGCCTTGTCTTCTTGACCTCGAATAGTGTAACCCTTCGGTTGTTCAATGTAGACCTCTTCGTCAAGGTCACCATTGAGGAAAGCGGACTTTACATCCATTTGATAGATCTTTCACTTATTTTGAGCTGCTAACGAGATGAGAAGTCTTATGGTTTCTAACCTTGCAACTGGGGCAAAGACTTCGTCATAGTCAATTCCGGCTCTCTGCTTGTAGCCTTTTACTACGAGCCTCGCCTTGTAGCGCTCCACTTCTCCTTTTGAGTTTCTTTTGATTTTGTAAACCGATTTCACTCCAATGGGCTTATATCCTGCTGGTAGCGAAGTAAGCTCCCAAGTATCATTTCGTTTAACGGAATCAATCTCCTTATTCATGGCCATCCTCCATTTAGGGCTTTCCATTGCTTGTTCGAAATCAATTGGCTCCGTCTCTGCAAAGAGACAAAATAATGTATTGTTTTGGTTCAATTCATTATATATTTCAGCAAGCGATCTTTTCCTTCTAGGTTGACTGCTGGATTCTGCTTCAGTCGAAGTGGAATTTGATGTTGATTGGCCAGTCGGAGTGACTGGTTCCTCCTCTTCGTCTTCCTTTTCATTCTGACTCGGTTCCACTTCGAATGGATAAAAGTTGTATTCTTCTTTCTGTTGTGAGCTCCAATCCCACGAGCTCTTCTCGTCGAAGTGAACATCACGACTCACTTTGACCTTATTGTTAGTTAGATCATACAGTTTGTAACCTTTAGAGTTTTGATCATACCCAATAAAAATATACCTCTTACTCTTATCATCCAGCTTACTCCTTTGTTGATCTGGAACATGCATATGGGCAATGCTTCCAAAAACCTTCAAATGGGATATATTCGGCTTGTATCCATTCCATGCCTCCTGTGGCGTTTGATTCCACAAGCTTCTCGTCGAACTCCTATTTGACAAGTATACAGCACACTCTACAGCTTCTGCCCACAACTCTTTAGGCAAGTTCTTGCTCTTCAACATGCATCGGGCCATGTTCAAAATGGACCAGTTCTTTCTCTCCGCTACTCCATTCTGCTGCGGGGAGTATGGATTCGTCATAGGGCGTCGAATACCCTCTTCGTCACAATATGCCTTGAACTCTCGCGAGGTGAACTCTCCACCTCGATCGGATCGAAGTGACTTTACTTGGTAGCCACTTTGCTTTTCAACAAGCACCTTGAATCTTCTAAAGGCCGAGAATGCTTCTAATTTCTCCTGGAGAAAGTATACCCATGCCTTCCTACTATAATCATCAATGAACAAAATGAAATATTTGTTCTTACCAAGTGACGTCGGAGTGATAGGACCACATATATCGATGTGAACTAACTCTAATGGTTTTCTTGCTCTTGTTTGCGACTCCTTTGGAAAACTGTAACGGTGTTGCTTTCCGACAAGACAACCCTCGCACAACTGATCAGGGTGGTCAATGGAAGCAAGTCCTTTCACCATCCTCTTCTTCGACATCAACTTAAGGCCTCCAAAATTAAGATGTTCCAACCTTAAATGCCATAACCACGATGTATCTTCTAAACACGCCTTCAAGCATTTCGCCACTTCGTTCTTGATTTCAATAAGAACATCCTATTGCTTTTCATAGGCACACGAGCTAACAATACTCCTTTGTCATTTCGCAAGTACAGGGTCATATCTTTCATGTGTATATCGTAGCCTTTTTCCAAAAGTTGGCCTACACTTAAGATGTTTGCCTTCATCCCAGGGACATAATATACGTTCGAAATGAACTGATGATCTCCATTCTTCAATCGTATTAAAATTTTACCTCGTCCCTTAATGGAAATTTTTGATGAATCTCCAAATGAAATGTTTCCTGTCACTGAATTATCCATTTCGACAAACATGTGTTTGTGACCACACATGTGATTGCTAGCACCTGTGTCAAGGTACCAAGTGCTCTTTTCGCCTTCACCTTGTTGGTTGTGTGCCAACAAGAGAGCGATATCACCATCAACTTTCTTTTCTTCAGCAAGGTGTGTCTTCTTCTCCTCACTGGATTCACTTCGACACTTATAGGAATAGTGTCCTCGTCGATGACAGTTATAGCATTCAATGTCTCTTCGATTTTGCCACTTCGTTTGAAATCCTCTACCTCGAAATCCACCTCGTATCGGAGTGGATTCACCTTGTTTCTCTTCATTTTGATTGGCAATGTAGGGACTTCGTCCTCTGCCACGACCTCGTCCATGACCGCGATAAGATGAGCGGCCACTTCGTCGATTGCTTCTATCAACGTCATCTTTCTTTTCGTGGAGGTTCATTTTGGCTTGGAGAGCTTGTTCAATTGGCTCTTTGGCTCTCTTTTTCATCTTCTCTTCGTAGACTTGTAATTTGCCTACTTACTCATCAACTTTCATTTCGTCTACATCATTAGACTCCTCTATGGCAACAACGATATGATCAAACTTCGAATTGAGAGATCGAAGTATCTTCTCAACAACTCGGGCATCTTCTTTGTTTTCGCCATTGCTTTCTAGTTGATTTACGACCGAAAGTACTCTTGAGATATAGTCAAAAACTGCCTCATTTTCCTTCATTTGCAATGATTCAAATTCACCTCGTAAGGCTTGTAACCTTACTTTCTTCACTTTGGCAATACCTTTGAAGGTAGTAGCTAAAGTGTCCCAAGCTTTCTTTGCAGTAGTGGCTTCTGCAATTTTCTCAAAAATATTGTCATCCATCGCAAGTTGGATGAACGAGAGAGCTTTTTGATCTCTTACCCTGGCCTCCTTTGCATTTTTCTTTTCGTCTCCGCTTGCAGTTGCTAAATCCGCAGGCTCTTCGTATTCCTCTTCGACGGCATCCCAAACACCTTGGCCTCCAAGAAATGCTTTCATTTGGATACTCCATTTTTCATAATTTTCGTTTGTGAGCTTTGGGAATGGGAAAACTCCTGTAGTTGCCATTTCAACGTGGCTCTCAACTTGGCTTTTGAACGTGGCTCTGAACGAGGCTCTGATACCACTTTGTTGCGGAAACGTGGTGGGGGTGGTGTAGAGAAAGTATTCAAATTTAGGAGAGGGTAAGTGGAGAGGAGAACACACTCTAATTATTTTCTCTACTCAATCAACACTTCTATTTCACTTCGTCACTTTACTTACAAACTCTCTTACAACTCTTTTACTTTCGTAACTCATTCACTCACTCAATTACATTCACTCACTACACACACTCCACACCAAATGCACAATACATGACCTCTATTTATACTAGTCTCCTAATAAGTGACATAACTATTAGACTACTAATTGCATAGGTTACAAAACTTAATTGTATGAAATAACGTTTGTAACTCCCGATCGTTTTTGCCACCACTTTGCCACCACTATGAATGGCTCTTTGACTCCTCAAGAATCAAGATTAAACTCTTCATTTCTCAACAAAGACAAGAGAGCATTGGGAGTTCATTCTAAAAAATGTGAACTCCTCTGCCAACTTAGGAAATGATGAGCAATGCTTAAAGATATTGTCTTTGAGTTACAATCATTTGCCCATTCATCTTAAACCTTGCTTTCTATACATGAGAGTTTTCCCTGAAGATGAAGAGATTGCAGTCTTTGAACTAATTGAATCTTGGGTTGGAGAGGGATTCTTAAGACCAAAAGAAGGTAAAACCTTAGAAGAGGTTGCCCTGGAAAACTTGAAGGGTCTTATTGATAGGAATATGATCTTGATTGAAGAATCAGGTCGGACCCCAGGGGAAATAGAAACATGCAAAGTTCACGATCTTTTAAGGGACTTAAGTGTTAGAGAATATGAAAAAGAAAATTCTTTTCGCATCTCAGTAGTACAAAAGATTAATTCGAACTATTGTACTTGCTTCATATGTGGTCATCGAGAGGCATCCACAACGATATACCTCCCTAAAGTCCTTACCGCCTCACTACCAACATCACTTGCCAAGTGTTTTATGTGTAATGTTTGTAGCACCCAATGTTCACAGTATAATAGATTAAGATTGGTGAAGGCAGTTAGAGGATATTTGGGTAGTCACAAGGAAGAATTTGAAGATAATTTCGATGGTGATGATGTAGAATTTCTACAACCCACCAGACTGCGGTACCTCAGGTTAGATGAAAGCTACAACTTGGAATCTACTTTGTTACCTCTACTCTGGAATCTGAGAAGTTTAATCCATTATCGAGAATCTTCAACAAAGTTGCCTAACAAAATATGGGAGATGCCACAACTTAGACATCTCAAAATCATGCGTGCTATCTATGTTGATCCTCCGGTTACTCAAACTGGCAGGAAAGACTCTATAGTTCTAGAAAATCTACACGAAGTTTCGCATTTAAGAAACTTTAAGTGTTCAGAAGAGATCATTGAAAGAATCCCGAATCTGAGGATATTGAGAATTTGTTATGGCAAGACAAACTCAGAAGAAGCAGGAGCCTATATGTTCCACAATCTTACTCATCTACATAAACTTGAAGAACTATACTTGAAATGGAAAGGCACTAATTTGGAAGAGATATCTTTCCCAACTTCACTAAAAAAGTTGCATTTGAGAAAATGCAACATTCCTTGGGAAAGAATGACGGTTATAGGCTCGTCGCCCAATCTTGAAGAGCTTAAACTTTATGGCGTCTTTGGAGGGCCGGAGTGGAATCCGGTTGAAGGGGAATTTCTTCGATTGAAGTTTTTGTCGATTATTGACTCTGATCTTGTGTGGTGGAATGCTGAGAAAGACCACTTTCCTAAACTTGAGTACCTTGAACTAACAAGCATGCAATGTTTGGAGGAGATCCCTTCAGATTTCGGAGAAATAGAGACACTGCATTTGATTGAATTGTTTGGTTGCAATGAATCTGCTGTCAGTTCGGCCGAAGAAATGATACAGGAACAACGGAGCTATGGAAATGAGGAGCTTCAACTTAATGTTGTGGATTATGAATTGTATGATGACTCGGATTTCGACTCGGATGTTGACTACAGCTCGGAATAACATGTATTTCAGAGGTAAATATCCCCTGCTTTTACTAGTTTAGTGGTTTATCAGCACAAGAGATTACACATTCAACAACTAATGCTTTGGAACATATTAAAAGTGGAAGAGTCCATTGGTTTCTTGTTGAAGGAAATGCTATAAATTTCTTGTTTGACCCATATTAACCTATAATGGTGAACTTGACCATGTTTAATCATAAAAACGTAAATAAATATATAAAAATTGCTGGTGTTTCCATGTTTACTTTTGCTCTTTAAATTTTGTAATAAAAAATAGTAATTCTCAACTATGTGGTTCATTTTGTCTTATTTTTATTAACTCTCTTCATTGTTGTTGTTGTTGTTGTGTGTGTGTGTGTGTGTGTGTGTGTGTGTGTTTCTGCAGGGAGGGAGCCTTGTTCGAAGTCGGAAAACAGAAAGGAGTCAAAAGGGTCTTCCCCATTTCCTTGGCTCAACCATGCATGGTGAAATTTAAAAGAATATAGATAATAAGTATTTCTTGTATTTGAATAAGAACATAGGAGATGTTGTTTGTTGCTACTTGCTAAGTCAAAGATTGAGTCTAATGAAATAATTTGTTTTCTTTCTTCTTTTTTTTGTCTTTTTTTTTTTTTTGAGTGCAACAGTTACAAGTTCATAGTATAAATATCAAGCATCATCAAGTATCAAGCACATTACCAAATATCAAATGATATTAACAATTATTAATCGCTACAACAATATTTATGAATAGATAATGAAATTACTATAAAAGTAGAACAAACATTACTATAAAAGTAAAATAAAAGACCAACACACAATTCTGTCGGAAATCGAACTCAAGATGGATCGTCAACTTCGCAAGTTAATTTTTTTTCTTTCTAAGTCTTTATGAAATTAGACTTCGTTTCCAGTTAAATTAGAGTTGCGGAATTTGGTGCCATTGATTATCAAATTGTTTCTGCATAATCTTTTGATAGGTTTTGTTGCTTAGATACGAGGCTTTTTTTTTTTTTTTTGCCTTTTTGATGGTTAGCTTAGATTGAGTTCCTTATGGCTGGAATTAAACATTCCATTGCGGTACCTTATTTTCTCTGTTTTCCTACCCCTGTTTTCCCTTTTCTCTTTTAATGGCACGGAAAAAAATAAATTCATGATATTGTTTTGCATAACATGCTCATATTTTCTTATGATACATTCCCAAAGTGTGTAAATGCTTATCGATATCTATATATATTATAAACTCTCGAATATCTTGGAATGATGCGTTTATTCTTGTCTTGTGATGATTAAAATAACTTTATACATACGGTAACAAAACATAATTATACATAGCTTTTTGGTAATTTTAAAAATTATAGGTTAAAAAAGACTTGGACTTTTAGTCGGACTCAATACTTTTCTTTTCCTTTTTCAATTCCATTTCTTTGTGAAGTTATAATTAGAATCTAAACATTAAAGAATAAGGATATAGGACTTTAAAACAATAGAAAGTGTTTGGGGTCCGTCCTTCACAAGCCATATTTTTAATAATAGATTTTTTTTTAAATCAAATAATTTTTTATTTGAATAAGTGTTTAAAAAGTACTTTTATTTAAAACTACTTTAATAGCTTCTAAAAAAAGTTACTTTGAAGCTTTTTCTCTAGCTTTTATTTGTTTGAAAAAAAAAACCCATCTAAACATAATTTTTTTTTTTTTAGAGAAGTGTTTTTTTTTCAAAAAATAAATACTACCCCTCAAAAACATAATATTGTATTTATGTAGTAGCAAAACAAACACTGAAAAACGTAATTAATTCTAGAAGAACAAAAACAAAAAGAATATGGCCAGAATCCCTTTTGCCAAAGTGCTCACTATTTGAAGCATAGTATATTAAGTAAATTAATTTTTTATAGCACGTTTGTGTAATTAATCGTATAGTAGTTTTTTTATTTATGCATTATATACTATACTATTATGCTAATGGGGTCATGCGATCCCATTGAAATATTTTTTTTTAAAATTATACAAACACTTTTTATATTAAATATTAACTTATATGGTATCATGTGATCATTTAATCTCTAAATTTTAAAAATCTATGATTCACCCATTATCTACAGTTGAAAATAATTGGCACAGCATATTTTGACCCAGTGATTTACTGATTCACAATCGCCACTATTCTTCAATCATCTCTTACCAAACAAATATCTATGTGCAAACTGTTTTCCCCTGATTAGCCTCTTCTGATGCCAGTTCCATGCAGTGGAAATTTAATTTGCCTCATGCAAATTGTGCTCGAGCTAAAGATAAACATGCTGTATTCACTCATCTCCACACACACACACACACACATACGTGAAAACTTTGTTGAAGGCTCCAATCAGTAGTCACTAAACATTAACAAAATTTCGATGACAATATCATAGATCATGATATAACAAAAAAGTAAAATTTGACACCAAGGATACTCAAACATCAAATCGGGATACACACTGAGGTAGAGTAACAAACAAATAACAAGTCACTCACAACGCAAAATATGACTAGGAAGTTCATCATAATACACAGAATGAAGAGCAACATTTGTCATGCAATCACAATCATAGAAGGATAAATCCAATGCGACACGAATTTATACGAATCCCAGAGAACGATCTTAAACTCACCTGTCAAGATAGAATCAAGGGTGATCATTCATTACGAGGAAAAATGGAGAGCTCAAATCCACTAGCTTTGGCGTTTTGCTCTTCCTGCAGCTTCATTTGCTTTGATTGGCAAATTTTCTTGGCTGAGGCCACTGCAAGTTTAGTATTGTACAAGTCCAACAGATGAAAGCTTGGTATATCAGCCAACCCGAATGGAACTTGTTGAAGCTCGTCGCAGTTGTGCAGCTCGAGCTGTCTAAGACTCGGGAAGTAATGGCCCGAAGCTGTCCAAATAGCTAAATTTGTTCGTCCGATGTGCAATACTTCAAGGCGACGAAAACCACCATCAACTGTCTCCCAGCTCTTTCCCATGAATGCTTTGTCTTTTAGCTTGAGCACCTGGAGATTCTCAAGCAATCCTAGGGTTGACATGTGATTCCAAATGAGAAAAGTCTTACATAAAGTCAACCTCCTCAGCTTCGGTGGGAATTTGTAGGGTGGAGGGAGGCTGCGCAATTGGCTACCCGAAGATGCACCCACAAGTAGATCATTTAGTAACTTTAACTTTTCGAGATTATCCAATTTCTGCAAATTATCAAATGATCCAACACTCTTGCTTTCCAGAAGTAAAGCTAATCGCCCACGAATTCCTAGCTTCTTCAAGTAACGGGCCCTGTCAAAAACTTTCTCTGTGCAACTTTGTGGTGAAATTGTACCAAGCGTTTGAAGCTTTTCACCTCCTTTACTACTTTCTCCTGCCTTGGGCAAAGTAGCGGATGCATTTGTCTTAAAATGCCTCAAGTGAGTTAGCTGCCAAATATCTGCCTTAATGTCAAGGGTACGAGATGTTGTATCGACTATAAAAGTCTGTATGTTCCAGAGCTTGGAGAAAGCGGGAGGAAGTTTATCCAAATCAAAGGACAGGTGGATATACCTCAGATGAACCAATTGGAATAGGTCACTGGAAATTTTACTGAATTTAATGGGCTTGACATCTAAAACTCTTAGCAGTTTGAAAGCGGCAGGGATGGCTGAGATATTTTCTGTGGGCAATGCGATTTCTTCCGTGGAGAAACAAGCAAAAGAGCGTACACGAGGGCCATCAGGTGTTGAGGAGATAAAGTCGAACACATTGGTATGAACGCAAAGACGACGAAACTTTTTTACAAGAGAAATCGAAGGTTCAAAACCTCCATCGGCGGGTTTCTTCATTTCTTGGAGGAAATTCTCCCTTCGGTCACCAGCTTCTTTTTTGCAGAAATCACGAAGCATGTCATGAATGCGGCACGTTTTAACTCTGCCATCTGGCGTCACCTTATCAATTCTTACTAAGTTCCTATTGATAAGATCCTCCAAATAATTCTCTGCAGTTTCCTCCTGACTAATCCCATCCTTTTGTTGAATGAATCCTTCTGCAATCCACATGCGAATCAATTTCCACACAGGGATCTCGAAGTCTTCAGGAAACATCCCCAAATACAGAAAGCACGCCCTCAAGTGATAAGGCAATTTGTCATAACTCAAAGATATAATTTTCTCCATGCGCCCCTTCGGGTCCTCATTAAGATAGGTACTCACACTTTTAGACACTTTTTCCCAGGCAATCTTCCTGGCTTCTGGTGATGCTGAAATTCTTTTGGCAAGAATGCCCCCTATGACCACTAATGCAAGCGGCAACCCATCACACTGCTCCGCGATTAGATTTCCGAGAACCTCCAACTCTTTAGGGAACTCGCGCTTACCTAGAGCCTCCAAACAGAGCAGCAAACAACTCTCTACATGAGTCAAGAAACGCAATTTGTGAGGGTCTCTGTTGTGGTTAGCACACTTGCCCACCTCCTCCTGACGACTTGTGATCAAGACTTTACCAATATTATTGTTGATTGGTAAAGCAATTTTGAGTTTATTCCAATCCTCAGCAGTCCAAACGTCGTCCATAACAATCAAGAATTTTCCCCGCTCTAGTTCAGCAGCAACTGCATCGGCTAACTCAACATCACTTTTTTGGTACATATCCTCACTGAGATTGGTCCTCAACTGTTTCAGGATGGCAAGAAAGACATCCTTCCTCGTGAACTCTGAAGAAACATAAACCCAAATGCGGATGGGGAACTCGAATTGGACATCTTGATCACGAAAAATCATCCCTGCTAGCGTTGTCTTGCCAAGGCCAGGCATACCAATGACGGAGATGACATCAAGCTCCTCAGTTTTTTCAGTGAGATATCCTATTAACTTAGTCGCCTCATCTTCAAAACCCACCACATTGACCTGTCTTATGTCTGGTACCTGTTAGGAAATTTGTCAGACCAACATTCATTAAGGTTAGAAAAAAAAAATAAAAATAAAAACTAGTGTTCCAGAAAAGGAGAAAGAAAATAATGATCCATATTTCATCTTCTAGTCTATAATTCATATTCATACCATGTGCATAAAATTACTTCAGTTTGCAATCAAAGATCTCACGTGTGAAAAAGTGGAGATAATTTCTAAGCATCACAATGCATGACTTACAGGGTTGAAGTAGTCCCTTCAGGGACATCCAGTAAAATTGTAACCATACAGAGAAGATCAGCATGGCCCTTGTGCAAGGATGACGCGCATTGAATACAATTATTACCCTTAAATTATACAACACACGTACCTAAAATTAGCTTGAACACAAGAATACCCTCTGCTTCATTGTATAAGCCTAAGACCATTTTTACATAGAAGCTTTTAGTTCCTTTTCCGGATTCTCTTTTATTCTGTTTTGTTTAGTGCAAATTATCTGTGAAATTATCAACAAAAAAAAAAAAAAACATTGTCATGGATCTTTCTTTCTCTCTTTCTTTCTTTCTTTCTTTTTTTTCCTTCGTTTTTTAAATCTTAATATTGGAAATACAAAAAGGTCAGAAATTTAAATTTATTTCAGAAATACCCCTCAAAAAAAAAAACTACCGAAAACATCAACATTTTACAATTTCTTCGACTAAAGCGCTGATAGTAAGTTTGGCCAGAAGTACTAATTGTCCGGATTTAATAGAGATTAATAAGCTCGATAATCAAATTAACTAAATTTGGCCAGAAGTACTAAATGCCCCAAAAAGTCAACTCCAAAGTCTTGCATTCAAAAAAATAAAAATAAAAAATCACCTCCGTCTCGTCAGGGTCTCCCCCGTCTCCGATGTTGATGTTGGCGAACTCGATCCTGCTCTTGCCGCCGTAGATGGCGTTGACATCGCGGCTGACGGCGGCGACTCTCTCGGCGATTCCGTGGAGCTCCACCGGTTTCTTGAAAGCTCTGACAAAGTAGTTCCTGGACTTGGTCTCCGCCGCCTGGGTCACGAAGGCGTCGATGATATCCTCGGCGTCGTAGACGACATCGCGTATCTGGCGGACTAGCTCCTGGAGCTTCTCATCCTTGCGCCGCTTCTTGGTGGTGTCCTTGAGGAACGATTTGAAGAGCCGGAGATCTTTCTCCAGATTCTCGACCTGGTCCTCGGCGCCGCGGATCAATTTGACGTGGTGGGTCAGCAGCTGCTGGAGGTTTAGCAGCAGGAATTCCACTGCTGCGTCCGCCATTCTCTCTCTCTCTCTCTCTCTCTCTCTCTCGCCCCCCTTACTTTCTCTTTCTCTCTCTAGATTTACTCTCTTTTTGTGAAGATGCCAAAGGTACTGAGCTGGTGATCATTTGGATGTACATACGCGGACAGGGGAAGTGGAGCCCGGATCGGACAAATTAAGTATTTAGAGAGTGATTGGCTAAATTTATAAATTCTTCAAAATATTTAATAAGATAATTTTTTATGAATATAATTTTATAAGATATTTGAGAATTTATAAATTTTTAAAATTTATTTGGTAATATTTTAAATAAAAAAATTTATAAATTTAAAAAATAAACTGTTAGGAATTTATAAGTTAAAAAAAAAAATAATAAAGTGTCCCAATTTTTTTTAAAATAGTTAATAAGTTGTCTAATATCAAAATATAAAATGACATAAATATTTTTTTTTTAAGGTAACATTCTTATTATCTTCAAAAATTATTTATTTACATAAATTAATTTTATATTATTATTTTTTTTTCAAACTTTTTGAAATTTTTAATAAACTCTTAAATATTTTACAAGAAAATTTTAAATTTCTTAAACCCAGAAAAGCACAATCTCAAATCTCAATATGTGTTTCCATCGTACAAGTTCTTCGTAGTGTCGGTTGTTTCTATGAAGAATTTCCCAAAAATTTTAAGTCGACTTATCACATTGATATAAATTGAATATTGTCTTCTTTTTTTTTTAAAGATAAGTTACACTTTACACTCTTATACTATGATGTATGCAACACTTACATCCCTGTACTCTAAAAAATATTACTTTCCCCCCTCAAATTTATTAGTTAACATAAAATACTTTGAATTTGACTATAATACCCGTAATGCAATATGAATATGTTTAACTAATTATAAAATTTAATATAAAACATTACTTTTTTCTTGTATATTATATTTAAAGAAGGTCTAAAATTTTTAATATATTAATATCTATTTTTCAAAAATATAAACAAATATTTTCGGAACTTATAACTAATTAATTAAGTTTACTTAATCGAAATATTTTGTTTTCAAAATAATGATATTTTAATTATTCAAATAGTTTAATGCACAAATTGTCATGCATAAATTATAAGAATCTCAATATTTTGGAAGTGAAACACTTCAATAAATTATTCTAACTAAATACTATTAAATTATGCTAATAAATTATTCTAACTAAATACTATTAAATTATGCTAAGATACTTGAATTGGTATGTTAATTTAATAATTATTCTTTCTTCTAATATATATTTATAAATATATTTTACTTTAAAAATAAATATCTTTATATTAAAATTTATTTGATATTCATGAAATTTGATGTACAAAGAAAATAATTTAAAAACAGTCATTAGCGTAAAAATTTTATAGTAAGGTAATATGATAAAATAGCTACATTTATATTATAGTAAGGGGTATTTTTGTCAATTTTTAGAAATATTATTTTGACTAGTCAATTGAGGTGGGTAAGTGATTATTTTTAAATTACAAGGGGGTAAGTGTTACATATACTATAGTATAAGAGTGCAAAGTGTATTTTAACCTTTATTTTTGGTCGAAATAAATTGAATATTGTCTACATATGGTTAAAAGCATGTTTTTTTTTCCTCCGATAATTAGCATAAAAAAATTAAACTATATTCACAATTGATGGCCACGACATCTATACTAGTACTTATTTGAAGGGGCTTTTTTCACTTAAATGTGTAATTATCTTAAATCCGTCACAATTGGTTAAAATTATTTTTTATTTAATTTATTTCCCCTCTATTTTCATCATTAATTCAATAATGGTTTTCTTCTTCTTTCTTTTTCCATCACACTACTATTATTCCAAGGGTGAGGAAGAAAATATTTCATTAATTTATTAATTTTCTTTATGAATTTTGAAAAGATTCACAAATATTAAAAGGAAAAGGGATTTTTACAAAATTCGTCTTCTAAGTTTGTGATGTTAGAGTTTTCGTCATTTATGTTTTGATTTTATTTTTTAATTTTAGTCCTTTATCTTACAAATTTATCAATTTCAATTTGATTGTAGACTACTTCAATCTCGGAGCTAGCATGACTTAATAATTGACCAAATTTTTTCACCAATACTGATATGTCAACTAATTTTTGGATTTTGCTAATTTTTCCTCCGAAATACTTATATGAAAACACCCATTATTTGGTTTTAAAAAAAGTAAAAAGGGCATACACACACACACACATAAATATTCATATATATACATGTATATATGCACACGCGTGCACATGGATACGAAGACACACACATAAATATACATATATATACATGTATATATGCACACGCGTGCACATGGATACGAAGACGTGTGCATGTGTGTGTGTGTATATATTCACACACACACTAGAGAGAGAGAGAGAGAGAGAGAGAGAGAGAGAGAGAGAGAAGAGATTTAGAAAGAGAGAGGGGCTGGGCGATGGATTGGAGAAAATATGGGGAAGAAGGGGTGGTTGGAGAAATTTGGGGGAGAATGGGGTGGGGGCGGCAAGCTGGTGGTTGGACAGGTTTGGAGAGGTGGGAGGTGGGGGGGGGGGGGGGGGGGGGGGCGCGCTGGGGACAGATGATGATGAAGAAGAAGGAGGATTTTTTATTAAAAAATTAATTAATTAATATATACATATATATATATATAATTTTGATTTATTTTTTCATATTTAATTTTATATTTTGTTTAATATTTTTATAATATTTAATTTTATTAAATTTGTATTTATTTAAATTTATTGAATTTATATTATATCTTGTTATATATAAATATATATCTCCCAAATTTAAAATATTTATATAAATATTTTTAAATATATACATAGTAAAATATAATTTAAAAATATAAGGTCGCATTTTATTATTTGTTTTTTTTTCTTTAAAAAAAATGTTACTTCATCTCTATATAGGATAATGCACACCTCATAGCCAACATTATTGTCAGATCACCATACATGGTGGGGAAATTAGAAAAACTCCAATTTTTCATGCTACATTAGCTTTGGCCGCAAGAATAGTCTAAAATTGAACTAAAATTTTAAAAACATAGAATGATAAATGACTAAATTTGAAAAACACAAATATACAGGATAAAAAGTCAAATATCTCAAATTTAGAGGATGATTTTTGTAATAATTCCAAAAAAAAAAATCTTACTTAATAGGGTATAGAGAGACTATAGGCAAAAAAAAAAAAAAAAAAAAAAAAACAAAGATTGGAAGCTCGTTCTATAAAAGTCCATTAATTAAGCATGACATATTGAAAATCAAAATTAATTACCATGAGTATTAATTGAAAAGGGTAAAACAGATATTTTCCTAAAATCTACTTTGGCGATAGAAAAAATTGTTGCACCATTATACTCGCCTTAAATTAATTCTCTCTCCATCCTTTCTTTTTTTCCAATTCTTTCATTATTTTTTAAAGGTAAAATATTATGTTAATAAAGATAGAGAATTAAACTAGTGAAAAAAAAATTTCAAAACTTTTAATACAATTTGGATCATATTCTACTCTTAACTAAAGTAATATTTGTTTTTATCATCCAAAAATAATGCTCAATCTGGTTTGTAAACAATATAAAAATATTAACCCGCTTCTACTACGTACATCCTTCACCTCCAAAATGTCACTACGAGCTAGAAAACAAGGCTTAACCGTGTTTATTTGTACAGTTTTGGTTCTATATATATATATATATATATATATATATGTAGTATTATGACTTTAAATTCAATTTTAAATTGTTTATCACTTTTTTTTGGTGACCCTAAATTGTTTATTACTAACTATAAAGAATATAATCTTTTCTCTAATTCTATCTTATAGAAGAAAATAACGGATTAAGCAATTTCATTAAAACCTAAAGTAATATACGGGTATAAATATAATAGTACTTAAAATAGTAAAGATAAAAGATCATTCTAATTATGAGAATTAATGAATTTAATAATATAAATGAAGCTTGTATATTTGGAATAAAATAAATGAGTACACTTTCTTTTTACTACAATTTAAATAAGTGTTTTATTTGAAATATTTAACTATGATATATTTTCATAAAAATATTTTCTGTGAATAAAAATGAATATCATGTTATAATACTTTTTGAAAAAGTCTATTAGAAAGAGTATATATAAAGTCAATTTAGTAAAAATATAGATATTAGTTCATCTTTATCTGAAATAGTTTAAAGTTTACTTTAGTTTGAAGAGTCAATAACTAAGTTCAAATGCCGAAGATATTTTATTTTTTATACAAAAACATTGAGATAATTTTTAGATAAAAAATAAGTTAATTTATTTAGGGTGTAAGTTATTATAAATACTTTAAAAATTATCTATATATATGCATAGATTCAAGGGCATTGTTGTCCTAAATTTGTTTTGAGGGTTAAGTGTTTAATTTATCAATTTAGAACGATAAGTAATAGGGTTAATTTCACTTTGCATTCCTATATTATAAAATTTGTATCAAATACACCCTTGTACAATAAAATTTATCAAACACCCGTATCAATTTATAAGAAATACATTGATGGACGAAAATTAATCCTTAAGTTAAATAAGAGGACTTATGCATTTTCGCCCCCATGATAATTATATTGCACTTAACTACTTTCTACAATTGCATGTTATTAATTTGACTCCAAATTTCATTTAATCCATTTTTAATTAAATAAAATAACTTTTAATTAAATTTAACTAAATGAATAGTTGTAGATGTATTTGAAAATTCTTAATTATAATAAAATAACCTATAAAGCATTTTATTTCTTTTTTTCCCCCCAATTTCTAGTTTACTTTAACGAATAAATAGTTGAAAATTAAAACTTAAATTAGTCAATATGCTTGAGCTATGTCAATAAATTATTTCATTATGCCAATAAAAAAATCAACTAATTTGAACTTAATTTTTAGTTATTGAAAAATTATATTTAATTAAAGATAAATTATGAAATGTCTAAATTATCCAATTTTTGTTTATAATAATTTATCTAATGATTAAATAATTCAAAAATTAATTAAGTTCGAATGATTTGATATTTTAATGGTGGTCTAATTAAATAATTTTATTATAAAATTTTTATGCACAACTCAAGCATGACTAATTTAATTTTCAATTTTTAACTATTTATATGTAAAAGTAACTAAAAATTAGGGAAAAAAAAGAAGAGATAATATTTTATAATTTATTTTAATGTAATTAATAACATTCAAGTGAAAAGAAGTTTTTGATATACTTCAACAACTATTTTTTTAAAAAAACTTAATTAGAAATTATTTTTATTTAATAAAAAATGAGCTAAATAAAATTTGGGGTCAAATTAATAATATGTAATATTATGGGGGATATTTATCATAGGGGCAGAAATGTATAAATTATTTTATTGAACTTAAGGGTATTTTTATCCAGCATTGTTTTTATTTTAGGTCGAGGGAGGTTTGTGATACATTTTAATACAAGAGGGTATTTGATATGAACTCAATAATATAGAGGTGCAAATTGAAATTACTGCTAAATACTTCACATGATAGTTTCAGAGGGTAAAATGTATTTAGCCCCAAGAAAAACATAAATTAGTTTTATTATATAATAGCCAAATGGCTGTGACCATCTACAGTACACATTAATTAATAGCAAGTTGTTACAAGTTAATAGGCATAAATAAGCCGGTAGCACATTGGTTAACAGTCACCTAACGTGAACAATGATAACCTATAATAAAATATAAGAAAAATTGCTAAAAACCCCTCAAAATTTATTTTCATATTCAAAAAAAAATCCTGAAAATATCTTTCAATCTGAAAGACTCGTTCTGTCAATTTTTAATTCCTAGAAACCCAATCATCAACTTTTACCCTATTTTTGGACAAAATTATCCTTGACTTTTCTTACAGTAATTTTGTTTATATTTAATCACAAATTGATTTTATTTATCTATACCACTTAATTTACATGTATAACAAAATTTTAATCAAAATTATTTTTTTTGAAGATTTTAATCTTTTCATTTAATTTGTTTAATTTTGAAAAATTAAAATATCTAAATTATCGCTATATATCATAATTTATGGAAAAAAAAAATTCTAGTTCATATATATAATTGGAAAAAATGCTATTCCAAAAAATTATTTTTTTAAATTTATCATTTAAATTAATCAATTTAAAGAAATTAAAGAAAAAAACATGATATGAAAAAACAAACTTTTATGTTTTTAATATAAAAATTAAGGGCAATTTAGATAAATGATAAATAGTTGGATTTTTTAAAGATACAAAATTAGTAGAATGAGTTTTCAAAATTGAAAATCATTTTCATGATTCTTTTAAATAGAAAATTTTACTTTAAGGACTTTTTGGTATTTTCCACTAAAATATATTAATAAAAGTCCAAAACCCAAACTTGGTATTAGCCATTAGGATATTGTTTACAATATTGCACATGGGTGGGGCTGGCGTGGTCAAGCACAAAACTCGAAAATTCTGACTAGTTCTGCTTACCAGAGAATATAAAAATATCCAAAATTTATGGATCTATGTCTCTTCGAGTATATGTGATTCCTTTTCAATGGCAAAAAATTTTATGCTATCAATAAAATAATTTTTACAATAGCACAAGTGACAAAAATCATGTGACAAAAATTGCATTTAGGATATTATTTCTACACTTAGTAACATCCCTCCAATGACTAACTCTTAGTACTATTAAGTTATAATGTTATATCGTGGTAAAACGAAAATTATTATCACCTATTAAATATCATTTATAGAAAAATAAAATCCATTACTTAATACAAATTATTGCTAATAATTTTTGTATAATTAATTTGTATTACTTTTTTTTTCTTGTCTCACATCCTATTCAGGGCTTGTTTGAATGAATTTTAAAAAAAAAATTAATCGAACGATACTTTTTATATACATGTAATAAATTGAAGCATATATATACATGTTATTATACCACATAAGATATTTAGACTTAAATTCTACTTGATATGTGGTTAAGTATTGATTGAGTGTTAAATTAATCAACTAAGTAATGCTTATTGGAAGTACCATAGGCACGTGTCGCCTGCTCGGCTTTGGCCATGGCTACAATTCACAGGCATTAGGACAAATTGTCTCGATCTTATCTTTTCGTAGGAACTTCATCCAAGTGAGTATAATTTCTTTGAGTGCACCAATTAACACCCAAAACAAGATATATAATGTGAGTGGCCAAATGTGATAGCGAGCATATGTCAAGAACCAAAATATGTGATGGACGAAAAGTGAAAATTTCCAACTTTTTTAACAATTAACTTTAGTCTTTTTAAATTAGTCATTGCAGCTAAGATTCGTGCATGCGTGAACCTCTTTCGCATAAAACACATGGAAAATACAAACAAAATGTATTTGCATTTGAATAGCATAGCTGTCGTATTTTCAGCTAGCAAGTTGGACATTAAACTAAGAATAAGGTCAGTTTAATCGCATAATGTAAAGAGCATCAATTAGAAGGAGGATTTGATTAATATAATATGAATTTTCTAACGGTTTCTTTCACTTTTATACCTAACCAGTCTTTTGCAACCAAGAGAAATGCTTCTTAGACATATTAAGCAAAATACCAGTGGAGTTTAATCTCACGGTTCGTTTGTCTTCAAATTTTTCTAAAAAGTATTGACTTGCACAGACAAAAATCACTCTCCATATTGAACAAACATGGCAGCATCAGCTTATGCAGCTGTACTTTCTCTTATGCATATTCTAGACAACCTCCAGCACTATCCTGCTCGCCATCGGCTCCATTTTGACAGAGATCAAATCAAAGCTCTCCACGACAAGGTTAGTTTCTTGTTGAATTTTCTTGAAGATTATTCTCAAAGATTTTGAGGCAAATCGCTGTTGTTGCCAATGAAGCAGAAGATGTCGTTGACTGTCATGTAGTGGATCAGCTTCGTCAAAGATGTGCAGATAAAGCTGATATGGGACTCTTATCCTTTTCTGAAGATATTGGAAAATTAATTGAAAAGATTGAGTCCATCAAGAAAGAGTTGCTGATTTTTAAAGAGGAAACAACCATCCAACCTAGTGTTTCTCGGCCTTCTGAAACATCAACACCTCTTTCCAGTGGCAAGAACACTATGGTGGGATTCGAGGATCACTTTGCTCGGATCATGGATCAGCTCACAGGGGACAACTCTGATCTCCAGATCATCCCCATTGTAGGTATGGGATGTATCGGTAAAACCACGCTAGCTAAAAATGTTTTTAACAGCCAATATATTGTGGACCACTTTGATATACGTATTTGGTTTACAATATCTCAAGAGTATAGCGTGCAAGAAATTCTGCTAGGGCTTGTACATGACAATGGAGACTTTGCTAATAGGAGAAACAGGGAGAATAGTGAAAGTCTAGCTGAATTAGGACAAAAATTGTACCAAAAGTTATTTGGTCGAAGGTATTTGATTGTTATGGATGACGTGTGGAGCACAAAAGCTTGGGATGATTTAAAGTCATTCTTCCCAAATAGTGGAAATCAAAGTCGAATTATCGTGACCCCTAGGCTGTCAAATGTGGCTTTTGATTTAGGCTCTTACACCCCTTATTCAATGGATTTCTTAGACGAGGGTAAAAGTTGGAAGCTATTTTGTGAAAAAGCCTTTTCACAAAAATGTTGCCCTCCTGAATTGGAGGCAATTGGAATGAATATAGCAAAAGGTTGCAGAGGACTTCCTCTAGCAATTGTTGTAATTGGTGGGTTACTTGCAAAGTCCACCATGACACGAGATTATTGGGAGGAAGTTGCGAAAAAATGTGAACTACTTTGCTAATTCAAGAGATGAAGAGCAATGCTTAATGGTACTATCTTTGAGTTACAACAATTTACCTATTTATCTTAAACCATGTTTTCTTTATATGCGAGTTTTCCCTGAAGATTATGAGATTCCGGTCTCGAAGCTGATCAAATCTTGGGTTGCTGAGGGATTCGTAAAACCAAAAAGAGGTAAAACTTTGGAAGAAGTTGCAGAGGAATACTTAAAGGATCTTATTGATAGGAATCTGATTTTGATTCATCAGTTGGGGCGCAGCAGGAAAATTAAAACATGTCAGGTTCATGATCTTATAAGGGACTTAAGCTGTAGAGAATATCAAAAAGAGCATTTTTTTCGTATCTCAAGAGTACAACGGACTCATTTAATAACGGATGCAAATATTTGCTTTCTATGTTGTGATCGAAATGCATCCGTAAAGATAGATCTCCCTCAAGTCCTTGTTGGATCACAAACAGCATCAGTTCTCAGTTGTTTCGTGTGTGAGGTTTGTGGAAATATATTTCCACGACTTAATAGATTAAGATTGGTGAGGGCAGTAGATATTCATGAAATTTGCGGCCGTACGGTCGAATTTCTGCAACCTACTAAAGTGCAATACCTTGATCTGAATTCTGATCATGAGCTGGTACTTACTGCATTGCATCTGTTGTGGAATCTGCAGACTTTAGTTTTTAATGTATACCTTGAACCGCACTTACCTCCGGAAATATGGGAGATGCCACAACTTAGGCACATTAAAATCAGGGGAGCTTTTTTACAAGATCCCGCGGTTACTCAAATTGACAGAAAAGATTCCATTATTCTTAAGAACCTACAGACACTTCAAACGATAATTGACTTTAGGTGTTCAGAGGAGATTCTCTACAAAATCCCAAACCTAAAGAAACTGGATATTATGTATCTTTGTGAAGAAAATAATAGGTCGGGCTATCAGCTCCACAATTTGTCCTATCTACATAAACTTGAATCATTTTCCTTGTGGTGCCGAGACTTTAATTTGGACGAGATAGCCTTCCCACATTCACTCAAGAAGTTGTCTTTGGGATGGTGTGCAATTACTTGGGAGAAAATGACAATCATTGGTTCGTTGCCTAATCTTGAAGTGCTTGACCTAATTAAGGCTGTCAAAGGGCCAGAGTGGAATCCAGTTGAAGGGGAATTTCTTCAATTGAAGTTGTTGTCAATTTGGGGTCTTGATCTGGTGCGGTGGAACGCTGAAAATATCCACTTTCCTAATCTTGAGAGGCTTGAGCTTGAAGATATGCAAGATTTGGAGAAGATCCCTTCAGCCATTGGTGATATAGCGACGCTGCGATCAATTCATTTGAAATTTTGCACAGAATTTGTTGTGAATTCGGCCAAAGAAATAATAGAGGAACAACGGAGCTTCGGAAATGAGGATCTTCAACTTCATGTTTTTCCTAATTAGATAAGGCATAATGTCTTCGATTTCAAAAGGTATTTCCAAAGGTAAAATCCTCCATCCCTTTGATTCTTTACCAATCAAGTACAGTTTGTAATTTTTTCTTGAATTGACTTTATTACTAGGATAATACATGGCAAGCTGGTGCTCTCTTACATAGATAAATTAATATGATGTTTTTTTTTATCATAGAGCAGTACGATGCGTAACCAGCTAGTCTTCACTTTTTCACCTCGTCTAATTTTGAACAAAGAAACCATTGCAATTAATGCTTCATTTCTGCTGGTGTCCGAGCTCTGTTTTTCATATATATCTTGACATTAAATCATGTACTCATTGAAAATACATCAAGCAAATCTATTACTTTTAAAACTATGCCGCCAGCTAGTCTATTTATTATAAAGAAATAAATATAAGGCTATCATACTTTTTATCTTAGACATTGTTTGTAACAAGATTACCAACAAAAAGATGATTAACTATTAGGACTCTATAAAGCATGCATTACCCATTCATTTGTCTATCATGAGTTTAAAGTTTCACTAGAATTTCTATATCTGTTGTCTTCGCTCTTCATTTGGACCTTGAGATAATTAGAGAGAGCCTACACACGCACACACACACGTACTTTATTTTGTGCGGCGCACGCGAAAAATACAAAACAAGAAAAGAAAAATGGAAAAGCAGCTGTTGATTATGCATTTTTGTGTTGTGTTATCTCAATTCATCATCTTCACTATTTTTTGCACGCGTGTTTACTGCAGGAAGAGACCTTGTTTAAAGTCGGTTGAGAGAGGAAACGAGTCATGCATTTTCTCATTTCCTTTGGTTGAAGTATCGAAAGATAATGTCGCTAGTGTCAAGCTTAAATAAGATGTATTTGTTCTAGTTTGAATAAGAATGTAGAAGAGACTTGTGGTTTGTTTTCACTTGCAATGTCAAAAAGTCTGATGAAACAATTTGCTCTGTTTTCTAAGCCTTCGTGAAATAAGACTTCATTCTCAGCTAGATCAGAGCTGTGGAGTGTGATATTTATTGATGGATCAATATGTTTGATTGCATAATCCTTTAAGAAGTCGTTTACTTTTGTAGTTAATGCTAGTTTGGTTAATTAAACCTCCATAAAAACCCATTTTAATCTAGTGAACCCGGGTTTGCAATTGGTTAAGGGGAGTTTGAGTAACTTATTTTTTTGCCAGGTTAAGTTTACCCCTCGTTTTGGCTTACTTCGGAAAATACGCTCATGCCCATAACTTGAAACAATTTACATGCCTAGCCACAAGTATACCCAAAAGCTCTCTTCTGATTATGAGAAATGGGAGGCAGCAGCATATTTAGTTGAATGAGGGCAAACACGTAAACTCACATGTTATAGATTAGTGGTTACTTAGAAAGTAAACATCAGTTTTCCTCAATATTAGGAATGGCAAACCGCCCATTTAACTGGCATAGCCTAACACCTATTATCTTAAACAATCAAAGTAAACGACTCCTAACAGGTTCTAAAAGGGTTACTTTATTGCTGGGTGCGAGTTATTAATGGCTCAAAATAGACATTCCGTTGCAGTGCCAATTCTCGATGTGCCACTGTAGTTTCCCTTATATTCATTGTTACATATCAAAAAGATAAATAAATAAACAACCATGAAAATTGAAGAAGTTATATATCCATGCATGAAGAGATTATCATTTTATATTAGCCAAAATCTTTAACTTTTAACAACACATTAAGTTCTTTATGATTAAATTGAGATTTACAGTTCGTAATCGTTAGAAGAAAGTTAATACTTGTATTAGAAGAGAACTAGAACGAGAACGTCTTCTGGTTGCCTTATTTTCTTACGGTTTTACAGTAATCCCCTGTTTTATCTGTTATGTTTTTATTTTACCTCTTTTCTGATGGTTTTCAAAATGGCACAAAAAGTAAATTCTCCGGTCTGTTATGAATTTATCATAGCGTTCACATTTTCTAAAGATCCATCCGCAAAGTATTTAGATCCTTAATTGATACAGGACTTTTAATTATTAACAAAAATGTTGTGATATATAAATTATGAAAAAAAATTAATTTCTAAAAATCAAACAAAACTAAGCAAAAAGATTGAATGTTTTTGATAAAATAAATTTCTACATATAAATTAAGACAGTTAAATAAAGCTAACTTGTAACTAAACATCAATAGGAAAAATACAGAAAGTTCAAGGATAATTTTCATCAAAATTTGAATTAAAAAAAAAAATACTGATTTGGATTTTTGAAATGGAAAGTCGGTTGCAAGTTTTGTGGACTGAAAATTAATTCTATGAATTTTATTGGATTCGTAAATTTAATTGAAGAGGTTTTTAGTAATTTTTCCTATTTATACTTTTGTGTCAACTTCAGCAATCTCTGAATATCATTATAAAAAAATACTTCTTCACTAATGAAAATTTGTGATGGAGAGATTTTATTATATATAGTAAGGTATTTGTTGAATTATCATCTCGTTTAAAAGTTTCTTTTATTTGGTCTGGCTCTGATACCATGCTAAATGACCATATCGTCTAAAAACTTAAGTTGTTAAAAAGTGAGAGTCATTATATATTCATTTAAATTCTCCAATAGTATTTGTGATATATCAACGACAAAATTCATTATAAACAAAATTAAATAAACAATCAATGACAAGTCATTATTAACCGAATCGTTGTAGATGAAATTCACAGAAATTAAACTTATAATATATTGATTTGTCACTGAAAGAGGTGCATTCTTGTAGTGTATTAATTGTGTTATTAATCATGACTTTTAGCAATAAAATACAAGTGCACCTGTTACACCAACTATTTACTCTTATCTTAAACCACCTGTCTAGCTTACACAACCAAATTCATCATTAAAGGACTAAGTTCCCTTAAAACAAACACAAATACAACACCAAGTATCATACATAAAGTCCAAATACAAACAACAAATATTCCAAGTATAGGCTGTCTCAAATTAGTATAAATCCCAAGATGGATTTTCATGTTTATATTCTAGAAAATTGACAAGGCTCGACAAACAATAGCATGCTCAACCTCTCTCGAGAAAATACCCTTCATTTTATTTATTTATTTATTGTTTCTTGATATTTGTTAATTATAAAACAGGTTTGCTTTTAATGCCAAGTATTTGTTGTGAGATATTTCAGACATGATTAGCAGAGGGGGCTGAAGAAGTTATCAGAAAATCAGAGACCAACCATTAAAGATATTAGAGAAACAAATCACAATAGAGCTATTATGATTTGTTTCTCTAATAAAAGGGACAAACAGAAGATAGAGACAAAAAGAGTTATCATATTCTCAACTTGGATGTTCGAAAACTGACAATAAGATTAGTTTAATCCCATAATGTATTTATTAAACTGAGGATTCGATTAATATCATGGGAATCTTCTGACTTTTCCCTTGACATTTTACCTAACCAATATTCAGTAACACTCGTGGAGTTCAATTATATCTAGGTATTGTACAAAGTTTCATTTGTCTTTAAATTTTCCTGAAAGTTTTCTTACTAATTTCTTTTGACAATCAATCACTTGAGAACCACTTTGATATACGTATTTGGTCTACAATACCTCAAGAATATAGCGTGCAGGAAATTCTCCTAGAGCTCATACATGGTGATGGGGAAAGAGAGTAGTGAAAGTCACCTCTTGATTGTGCATTTTTATTTAATTTGTCTAATCATAATTAATCTTCTTCGCTATTATTCGCGCACGTTTATACTGCAAGGAGTTGGCCTTGTTTCAATGAATCGATAAATGCCAAGTATAAAGATTCCAAATGAATGTACAATTAAGAAAATAATTTTATACACATGATGTGAATATAAATAATGAAATAGGAGATGAAACATCATTTTGGAATAGGGGATTCTATCTCTGTTTAAAGCATGTTGAGAACATAGTTCGCCGGAACGTCGTTATAATGGTCGGAACGGCCGGAACGGAACCAGAACGACGGCCTCCGTTCCACTGTTCCGGCCTATAGGTTGAAAAATTTATATTATCATAACTATCTAATCATGTAAAAAAATAATAATATTACTAAAGTACTAATTATTTTTAAATTTCTACGAACATATTTTAGTTTTTGAAAAGTTAAATACCATTATCGCATATTTATTTGCACATATTTTAAAGTTATAACTTAACTATTATTGTTAGATAATTATTTTTATATATAGGAATAACATATTTATTTTTTTATGTGACTATTTATATAATATATACTTTTGTATATAAAGCATAGATATATATTATATAAACTTATATAAAATAATAAATAATAAATATATATAAAATCCTAGCGATGCATACTCGAGTTTTAAAATAAAGACCCGGGACACGTCCCGGACCCAGAGTGTAAAAACCCACCTCTTATGGGGCGGGTCCGAGTCCAAGTCCGAATTCAAATCCAATCCAGATCCATTGTCATTCCTACCCGCAACACGTAATATTGAACATATGATAGAGTGGTAAAAACTATACAAGCATAGTAGCTCCATTAAGAAAGAAGGCCGAAAAAGATTCAAATTCCCCACAGAAGCACTACAAGCTCCATTTATTTATTATTTAAGCAAGAAAGAGAGCTTTGAAGTCCGAAATTGGACTATAAAAAAAGGCAATTTCAGATGAAGAAGCGCTACTAGAAATTTGTGATTTAGTGACGGAAAATTCATTCAATAAAATGGCCCCGAGTTCCGCGCCTTATCCTTTTTTGGTGGCGATGGATTTCTCCATCGCTAAAACAACGCCAAATTTCATGCCATTTTTTGCGGGTGGTGACGGATTGTTTTTGTCAATAAATCCGTAGTTATCTTGGTTTGGTTCTAGCGACCGCTTGTTTTGTAGCCAAAGCTGTCGCTATTTTGGTTGTAGCTTTGGTCGATTTTAGTGCCCCCTTTTCCGTCACTAAATCAGTTGTTATTCAGGCAATTCTTTTTTTTAATTTTTTGACTATTCTTTTTATTCCAACCATTGTAAATTGTTAATTTTATTATCCTATTGAGTAAAATGCGCAATATCCTAAATCAATTTAAATCTTCAAGTCAGGTATATAGGTTGATTTTATCAAATTAGTGATTTGTTTCCCAAAAAACTAATCAAACTGAGTTTTTATTAAACAAGTCAATTATACCAATTCAATTAATTTAATTGGTCAATTACACATGATATAAAAAAGACTTTATAATTTGATTTAATTATAAATAAATTTAAATGAATAAGTCAAAGATTTTGATTTATTTTATCAAATTATCTAGAACTTTAAGACAAGAATATATATATATATATATATGGTTTAATTAAATCTGCACCCCCAAAAATACAAAATTACCAATTGTACCACTCTTGTTTGAAAATTACACATACACCAACTGACCAATTTTGAAATTACGATTCACCCCTCTTCAATAGGGTTCATGCATGCGAAAAATTGTTAACGACAACGTAAGCAAAATTTTTATTGATTTATTTTAATTTAAGATTTTATATAATATTTTAATAAAATAAATAAATAAATAAAGGATGAAATTCTTGAAAAAGGTAAAGAAAATATTCCTATTATTATAAACAAAAAAAAAGAAGTTATCATTTGATTTTGTTATTGTTTTCTAAAAGAAAATGAGAGAATAATTTGTTAAGATAATTAAAATAAAAATAGAAATGAATTTATATTTCAATTTTATAATTTAAAATAATTATAAATATGCTTATTAAAATAAATATAAAAATAATGACAGATTTTGGGTTATTTCAAAATTTTAACAAATTAAAAGGACTTATTTGCAATATTAGATAAATATAAATTTAATTATAAGAAAATAGAGTATAATAGTTAATATACTTATCGGAGCATTTCAGTCATTGATCACTACTTTGAAGTCAAAATAGTGAAAAATCGCATGCATAAATGCAGTTTAAGCGCGTACCACTCACACTCCATTAGTGTGGTATAACGCATAATGCTTTTGGATCCAAAGGGGATTAACGCATATTGCTTTTGGATCCAAAGGGGATTTTTCATTTGTTTTTAAACTTTAGAAGGCTTTTAGCAACTTCGTAAAACTAAATGGGTGTTTTATGCAATTTGGCCTTTTATAAACAAAATAAGGGGTCACATTTAATTTGTAAATTAAAAAGGGAGTTTAAGTGTAATTTTTCTTAAAAGTAAATGATCGTTATGTTACCCCCAGGGGCGCAGATGAGATGGCAGGGGTCTCTTCTGGCTTAACTAAGGTCTCGGGTTCGAGACCTTGGGGACGCAGTTGCTTTAAAACCTGGGAGGGAGAGCTTTGTCGCCCTTTGTGGTCCTACCCGGCTCGAATCCGGATTTAGTCGGAGTCCAATGTGGCTCCGGACACCGGGTGGTTTAAACCAAAAAAAAAAAATGATCGTTATGTTTAAAAAAGGGATAACTACACTCAACTAGGGATGTTAACGAATCAGATTTGGTACGGATTTGGCTAGACCCAAGACCTAACCCGCCAGAAATTTCTGGATTTGAGACCCGTCTCGACCCGAACCCGGCGGGTTGGACACGTTGAACCCGTCGGGTTCATAAACCGGTCCCAACCCACCAAACCCGACCAGCGAACCCACCCCAATAATTAAAATTTTTATTTTTTAACAATTTTTTTAAGACAATAATTTTTAAATTGTATAAGAAACTTAATAAAAGAAAACATTCAAATGTTCTCAAGTGGACCTGCGAATGAAATAATAATAATCAACTTCAAATTTAATTTTTAAGATTTTTTAATTATATTTAATTATATATTTTATATTATACATATTAAATATATATATATATATATGGGTCGGATCCAGGTCGGGTTCAAGTGGACCCGAGATTCGACCCGAACCGGTGTGGGTCTAGAATCCTATACCCGCAACCTGCCCTGAACCCAATTTTCTAGGTCTAAACCCACCCCGAGCTGGTCGGTTCCCGATCGGGGACCTGCGAAACCCGACCCATTGCCATCCCTACGTTCAACTACCTCGAGATATGGTTAAATTACAAACAAAACCCTCAATTTCTCAAAATTACCAAGATAACCCTGAGATATGCAAATGTTATGCACATGCAACCTTCCATATATTGTCGTTAGGGTTTCTAACGAAAACCGTTAAGTTTTAACATATTTTTTCCATTTGACCCTTTTATCAAATTTTACCAAATTTTACAAATTGTCTAGGGTTAATTTCGTAACATTTTGAAATATATAAAGTATTTTTTGTAATAGTTTATACCAACTTAACAAACAAAGTCGTTGATAACCACACAAAAAAAAAGATACAAACCTTAGAATCCGCATTGAAATATTGGAATTTTTTTCAAAAAACACAAACATATATTAATTAATTTTCCTAATACACAAAATATATGATGTCTTAAGTATCATTTTAATGAATAAAGTAAAGTATTAAAAAACATCATTTTCGATGAAAAATATCATACATTACAAAAGATCTTGGGGAATTTTGTCTCTATCAAACCGTTACTATTACAATTTAGTATGCGAGCCCTAAGTTTATCTAGGTAATTTCCCAAAATTGAGGGTTAAATTTACAATTTTATCATAATTCAGGGTAATTTTGTGTAATTTACCCTTTTGCAATAGTAAATGATCCGATGGCATTTTTATCTTTCTTATATCTTTGTTAGTATTACAATTTAGTATGCATACCTTGGATTTATCTTGATAATTTTCAAAAATCAAGTGTTTAATTTGTAATTTAACAATATCTCAATGTGGTTCAGTGTAATTATCCCTTTGAAAAATGACTGTTTATGACTTTTTTTTTAACGATTTGAGTTATTTTCTTTTTATATATGCACTATTGCAACTTCATGTGTTATGAATTTAGTTTAGAGTGTAAACACATGGCCTCTTCTAGTTATTCTTTTGATGTTATGAGGTTGAAATACAAGAATGATATATGTATGCAGCTTGAATCGTTAAGTTGGTTGCTGACTAATTAGTATAAATATTGTATCATGTTGTTGCCAATGATATAGCTAGTATCTCTCCTATTTCTATATTGATCTTATGACGGTTGGATCCCATTTATATATATTGTTTTTAATTGTTGATTGTGTAATTCTATGCGATGTTCATATATACAAACTTTATCGCAGCGCTAAACACAGAATTCTCTCAAAACGAAATCAAAATTCACATAACTATGCCAAACAAGGTACACAACAATTTGGGCTTGTCAGCAGTCACCTCTACAATGTCTTCCTTAATTGTGTAATTTTGTGGATTAACACCCTTGTTCATCCTTTTATCATTGTTGTAATATATCAGTAGGCTATGTGTGCCCTATTTTGTCACATTGGTATGACCAAACAAAACTATAAAACTTCAATTAACATGAAACAAATTTTAATTAAAAATTCACTTCAGATGGGTGAATTCATAATTTCAAAATCAGCCGGTGGGTGTATGTGTAATGTTTCGCATGGGATGGGTAAAATTGATAATTTCATATTTTTCCAAGCATGTAGAAGTAATTAGCCCTATGTATCTATTTATATCTGTACACACACACACACACACACACACACACACAGACATATATATATTTGACTTTTTCTGGAAAAAAAAGGATAAATGGCTTCTTTAAATATATTTTTATGAACACATATTTACTTACTAAATGAAAATATATACATTGTTTTAATTTGATACTTAATATTTTTATACTTGTTAAAATATTTTTGGGGGGTAAAAGGAAAGAAAGAAAGAAAATTTACAATGAAAATCCGATTCAACTAAAAACATTATGGATACCCCCTTAATAACATCACAAAACAACTGAATGGGCATTTCTCTCCAAGCAAAAAAGCTAAAACTGTGATGAGGTCTATGTAATTCATCCTTTTTATTTTATCCAAATAATTTAAAATCTTAATTAGAAAATTGCATATTACATTTAACTAGCTCCAAAAATATTTTATGAGATTTTGTTAAATAAATTAATGAAAGAAATATTATCATATTTTCTGTATAATTGCTCAGCCTCATTTGAAATTGTGAATATAGGTCACAAGATTATTATTATTAATTTGCCACCTAGTTCCCTCTTATTTAGTCAATTTGGAGGTAAAATTTCCCATTCTATATAGATAAAAACAAATGATCACTAGCTTTCATTTGTTTAGAGAGAGAGAGAGAGAGAGAGAATGGCGGATGCAGCAGTTGACTTCCTTCTGCAAAGCCTGGGGCAGCTGCTGCGAAGCAAATACAAGCTGATCAGCGAGGCCAAGGAGAAGGTGGAGAACCTGGAGAAAGATCTCCGTCAGTTCAAACTCCTCCTCAACGAAACCACCAAGGAGCAGCGCAGGGACCAGAAATTCCGGGAGCTCGCCCGCCGGATACGCAGCGTCGTCTACAGAGCCAAGGACATCGTCGACGCCTTTGTCCAGCAGGCCGAGGAGAGCAAGAGCACCAATTACCTCACAAGAACAGTAAAGAAGCCGCTGAACCTCCTCACCATCGCCGAAGATGTGAGTCCGATCATAAGAGAAATTAAAGCTATCTTCGGCGACAAGACCGGGATTGACTTCACCGACCTCCCTATCGAAGATGGAGACAGTTCTGAAGAAGAGTCGGAGGTGATCTCTCTCTCTCTCTCCCCCCTCTGAGATGAGATCAGTGTTTAGATGAAACTTGAAAGAGTCGGACTCGACCAAAAGATTTTGAAAGATGAATATTAAGTGCAATTACTCGAAAAGTAATGCAAAATAGAAGCTAAAAGTATTGGAATTCATTATAGAATGATCTCGCCAAACAAAACTCAATACATTTGTTACTGTAAATTAAAATTTTTAAACTTAGATCTATCAATCTGTTTGGGCCCAAAAATGAATTTTATATAAATTTAGAGTGGGCTGATATTGGGGCCTTTTTGCCACGCCGAAGTAAATCAATAAGGCCCACGCCACTTCGACGCGTCCACAGAGCCCATGTTGGAAGCCCAGGTCGAAATGAAATAATGGCCCATGGCCCAGCCAGCCAAGAATATAAAATAGGAAAAAATAAAATAAATACAGAAATAAAGTCAAAATCAAATCCCTTACTTCTAGGGGTTGTTAGAAGAAGAATAACAAAATGGCTAAAAATAGGCATTATTGTATTTTGCACATGCCTAAAATAAAGGCCATCTACTTCTGGGAATTTTGAAATTTAAATATGGCACAATTGCCATAAACTAAAAGTAAGGGCGGCCATCCATTTTATGGCTAGGTTCGAATAAACTTTCCAGCTCCAAGAATAAAGGATGGCGGTTGCAGCTTGAAGCCTATAAAAAGGGACTGCATTCAACGGCAACGGGGACATAAAACAGGCAATCAACACAACAACAAACACAACAATTCTCTCAATCAAGAAGTCATCACTTCTTTGATTTTTTAGTCTAAATAAACAAAGAATAGCTTTAGTTCAAGTAGGTAGAAAACCGATACGGGTGTTTGTAGCCATACCTCATTCGGCTCGAAGTGAGGATATCAATGCACTCATTCCGTAACGTCACGAAGTCGTAGCCATCACTCACTCGGATTGGGCACGGTTCGAGGTGAGATATCAATGCGACGGAGTGGTATCCAACATTCATATCGAGCGCATGCATGAAGAGGAATACAGACGGAGTCAATCAATGCTCATCGGAGTGAACAGCCTTTGAATACACCCACAGGTAGATATGGCCGGAGTCATCAATGTGGTCGATTTGTAGCTAGAGTTCTTAGGGACTGCTCAATGCATCTCTGTCATAAATATGGCCCGAGTCATCAAAGCGTGTATCTGTAGTCGAGTCCTGTAAAGTCCATTTGGCGAGTAGCCATAGTCTTCGAATTTATTTTCTCTTCGATTTAAACTTTTCGACCCTTTTCGATTTTGAGAGTGCTAAATTGTTAAGTCCTACATTGAGTTGTAGGCAAGTAGAACCTCAGGGGTAGTGTTTGCCTACTCCGATTTAGTCGTTTTTCAGATAGAAGTCTTAGGCGCATTGCCTTTTTTACTTCGAATTGAATTACACTTTTATTTCACTTCGAATTGTATTACTTTGTCATTTCGAAACACAAGACTTCCACTTGTGTGCTTTCCGCACACTAGCACGCCTGCACCCAACACGAAGAAGCTCACTTCGAATTGACTGTTTTCTAATCGAACTCAGCCGGTTCGAACCCTAAGCAGCCACTTCGGCGCGGCCGGAGAAAATTTATGCAAACATCGCTTTCTGGCATGCCCGGTGGGACCGCACTTCAATATTCGAAAAGGTTTTGTCAACATTTAGGTCTTAGAAAGCACGTTTTATTTCGGTTAATTGCATACTTGCATTCTATATTGAAAAATCACAAAAAATTAAAAATTAAAATTCATAAATAGCAAGCTATGGCACCACCCCGCTTAAGGAGCCAAACTCGAGCCGACCCCAATTCAAACAGTGGAAGCGAGGCAGCCAGTGATCAGAACGAAGAGATGAGTGGACATAATCCACCTCCCAACATTCAAGCCATCATTGACAGGCTCGAGCGAAATCAGAAAGCGCCTGAAGAGGCGCCGATTCATGAAGCACCCGCCTTGCTGGCCAGAGTGGCCAATTGTGGCGAAGACGCGTTATATGTGATGGAAAAGTGGATCTTGGAATCCAACCGAAGATTCCAGGAGTTGATAGAAAGACAACGTAGAGAAGAAACGGAGAGGGCCGAGCAAATGGCCTCCATGCTAGAATCACTCCGGATGACAGATCCACATTACGGAATGAACTTGCGTAGCATAGCGGCAAGAATGGACAGCATTCCACCAGTGATAGAACCTCCGCTACAAAATGAGGCCGAACAACGACACAGGCCTGACCTTGCCGATGCACGGCCAGAACGATTTAACATTGAAGGTAATGATCGCCGTGGAAGACACCCCAACATGGATACTGGCAAAAGAGTGGCGTTCGAATCCAAAGGAGTACTCGTGGAAGGGGAGGGATCGGGCTCCCGAGATCACTTCGACGGACCTGAAATCCCCTATGCAATGCCACATGTGGCGGAAAGACCCCAGCCTGCCACCAATCGAAATGACAACACAGCCGTGTCTCGACAAGAGATATAGGAAATGTTGCAACATGAGTTGGCAAGGCATAAAAGATCAGCCTCGCCACCCAGGTATTCTCGCCCATATCCCCCTCATATTGATGCGATTCCTTTTCCCCCAGGGTTTAGGGTCCCAGTATTTACTTTGTTTAACGGGGATGGGTCACAAACCACCATTGAATATATTGTTAAATTCACCACACAGTGTGGTGAGATAGGAATGGACGGAAACCTAAAATTACGTTTATTTCCGAATTCATTAACTGGGGAAGCTTTTTTGTGGTACATCAGGCTGAGGCCTGGGTCTGTCCCTGACTGGCCAACTATGGAAAGTCTTTTCCATAGTCATTTCTATCGACTGCCCCCTGAGGTATCCATATCGGAGTTAACCAATATAAGACAAATGCCAGGGGAGTCAGCCGAGGAATACATGGGAAGATTCGTCCGGGCCAGGCACTTTTGCCCAGTAATTATGGCCGAAGAAAGCTACATAAGTTTGGCTATAAGAGGCATGCACCTCGAATTAAAAAAGAAAATGTTTGGCCAACAATTTGTATCAATTTTTGATTTAATCAGGCATGTCACCGAATATGAAAAACTTTTGAAAGAAGAAATTCGAAGGAGTCATCACGGCAAGGCCACTCATTATCAAGTAGGCCTAGACGAAGTTCAAGATGACTTAGTCAGTATCGAAAAAGAACAATGGGAGAACGAAGTGGGCCTAGCCCAAGTCGTCTGCCAAAAGAATACGGTTTGCCCAGCTTTAATAAAACCAAGGGCATTACAGCCTCACATCAAAATGCCTCCTGGCATGCTAAATAAACCAGAGTTTCGTTCTAAAACAGAAAGGCGTTGTGGTTTCGATGTGTCGAAAACTGAGGCTATTTTTGATCACTTACTGGCTGATGGCAAAATCAAAATACCTAATGACCATAGAATGCCAACGGCCAAAGAATTGGAAGGCAAAGTGTACTCTAAGTTTCATAATGCATGGACTCATAACACCAATGATTGTTTGGTTTTCAGGTGGATTATCCAGAGCTACTTGGACAACGGCACGTTGCGCTTTCTGCCGGAATGGATGAATAAGAAAATGGGAATTGACAAAGAACCATTCCAGGCGGAGGGAGTAAACATGGTCAACGTGCAGGATGACCTAATCGAAAAGGAAAACCAACAAAATAAGCAAGAAATGACACAGTCCGAATGGCAATTGGGCCTCTGCGCCAGATGTCATTCCGAAATGGCAACCATACCATGGGTTTATCCAGCGGGAACTTACTATCCTTGGGCCAATCCCATGGCCAGCTTTTCCATGATTCCACAGCAGCCTATGGTGTCGTATCCCCCTCACATGCTCGGGGGCATTGTGCCAATGGTGGTCCATTGCGAGAAAATCGGGATAAGAGAAATCGAAGTCCTCCCCGAAGGACTGACAGAAATGATAAAAGGAGGGCGCCTTCTAGCCCACCTCGAAGACATGAGCCAACTCGAGAACCGATTTATTCCAGGTTCATCAAACCGCCAGCAGTCCAGGAAGGACGTTGGACGGCAGTAAGGCATCCTAAGTTTCCTAACGGAAGAAGTCCTCGGGAGATGACACGAACACAGTACCGAAGATACTTGAGGCAGCACAAGGAAACTGAAATACTCAAAAGGGAAACAACGAAACCCATCAAGGGTAAGGCAGCAGAGCCAAGAAGCCAGAAAATCACTCCGACCGACATTTAATCGACGAGAAAGATTGCTGACCCAATAATGATGGAAAGTGATGAATCAAAGAATGGTGTCCCAAGCAGACCAGATGATGTCGGAGAGGAAGATTTACTGAGTGAATGGATCGTCAAGATGGAAGAACTAAACCAGGTCGACAAGGAATTGCCAATGGAAACTACGGACATACCGTCATCCAGTGGCGACGCTATCAACATGGAGTGTAACATGGTATGGGCATTCCTTTCCGATACTAATGCTAACAGTAATTCTCAGGATAACATAGGTGAAAGCAGTGAAGTTTGGGATAACAGTGAGCCGGTTGCTTTCTTTGTAAGTAATACTGAACAGACCATCCAGAAAAGTAAGACAGTCGAAGAGATCAAGGCTTTATTCCAGAAGCCACCGCCAAGCATGGCGAAACATGTAAAACCTCTTTTCGTGGCCGGCCACCTAATGGCAAGCCTACTGGAAGAATGCTGGTCGACAATAGAGCCGCAGTGAATATCATGCCTCTCCAAACCATGAAACGCATCGGAAAGGAGAAGGATGATCTTCTTAAGACAGATGTGGTGATCAGCAATTTCGCAGGGGAAAAAGCAGACATCATGGGGATACTGCCAATCGAAGTAAGTATTGGAAATAAGACAGTCACTTCTGCCTTTTTCGTTATAGATGCGAAGATTTCCTACAATGCCTTGCTGGGAAGGGATTGGATCCATTCCGCCATGTGCATCCCTTCGACGTTACACCAATTTTTGGTATTTTTGGGAGATGGCGATAACGAACTAGAAATAGTGAAGGTAGAAGAAAGGCCGTTCACGGCCAATGTGAATGTAGTAGAAGCTAGGTACTATTCCGACAATGTTGGACCGTACAGGTTTATCGGACAGGACAAATATGGCCGTCCGCTTTGCGCCACTTCGTCTATGGCGCCGGTTAGTTTAGAAGTAGCAATGACTAAGGAGGTTAGCAGGCCTTGCAACATCGAAGAAAGGCCGCTTTCTACTTTTCAAAATATTGATTATGAATAACGTCGATATAGACGAAATTGTAATAATTCCGGATAGCACCGAATCGTTAATAATAAATAACACTTTGGCCTTACTGGCCAAGGATCTTTCCGATTACTGGAGTTGTAATGCGGATGTAATTTATGAGCGTGATCAGGATCTCACTTCGACGGATGGGATCACGTTAAAGGAATTGAGTGCCGCTCCGGCAAAACTCGATGACGTTAGGATTCAGGTTCAAGATCCTGTTATCGAAGTAGAGCTTGGCAATAAAAACGATCATAGGCCCACATACATTAGTGCTTTGCTAAGCCCCGAAAATAAAGAGGCCATGATCAACATACTTAAAAAATACAAAGACTGTTTTGCATGGAATTATGATGAAATGCCCGGTCTCAGTAGGGACTTGGTGGAGCATCGAATACCCATTTTGCCTGGGTTTAAGCCACGCAAACAACCTCTTTGGCGCATGTCCGAAGAAGTCTGTGTATTGATCAAAGAAGAAATTCAAAGACTTCTTAAAGCAGACTTCATCGAAGTGGCCAGATACCCTGAATGGGTGGCCAATGTCGTGCCAGTCATAAAAAAGAATGGCAAACTGAGAATTTGCATAGACTTCAGGGATTTGAATTTGGCATCTCCGAAAGATGAGTACACAATGCCAATGGCTGACATGATGATAGATGACGTCGCAGGACATGAGTACTTAACTCTTGTCGACGGCAATGCAGGATATAACCAGATCTTCGTAGCCAAAGAGGATATCCCGAAACTGGCATTCCAATGCCCTGGGGGCATTGGTACCTTTCAATGGAAGGTCATGCCGTTTGGCCTGAAAAATGCTGGAGCTACATACCAACGAGCTATGAATTGCATCTTTCATGACTATATGAATGACTTCGTCAAGGTCTACATTGACGATCTCATCATTAAGTCTACCAGCTTTGCTCAACATTTAGAGCACCTGGTTAAGGCCTTTGAAAGGATGAGAAAATTTCAATTGAAATTGAACCCACTGAAATGCGTGTTCGGAGTAGCCGCGGGCCATTTTTTTGGGTTTTTAGTGCATAAGAAAGGAATCGAAGTGGAAGCAAACAAGGCAAAGGCCATTTTGGCCGCCCATCCACCTCGGACCAAGAAAGAACTTCATCAGTTTCTTGGCAAAGTCAATTACTTGAGGAGGTTCATTTCGAACCTTGCAGGTAAAACTAAAATTTTCTCACCCTTGTTAAAGTTAAAAGACCATGATCACTTCGAATGGTCAGAAGAACATAGGCAGGCATTCGATAAGGTCAAGGAAGCATTAACTTCCCCTCCTGTGATGACGCCGCCACGGAAAGGAGAACCTCTTAAGCTTTACATTTCGGCAGCTGACCAGACCATTGGGGCCTTTGTGGCTCAGGATGACGAAAATGGTCTCGAAAGAGCTGTATACTATCTTAGTAGGCATTTGAGCGATACAGAACAAAGATACCATCCGATCGAAAAACTGTGTTTGACTTTATACTTCGCATATACCAAGCTACGACACTATTTACTACCAGTAAAAGTGCTTGTAGTCAGTAGCGTCGATGTGATCAAATACATGCTTTTGAGATCAGTAGTGCGTGGTTGGATAGGTCATTGGGCCATCCACCTAATGGAGTATCAACTGCAATTTGTTCCGCAAAAGGCGGTGAAGGGCCAAGCCTTGGCCGATTTTCTCATCGACCATCCAAGTGTCGAAATAAATGATGAAGTAGTACGGCAAATCGAAATGCTATCAGTATTCATGAAGCCGTGGATCCTTCAGTTTGATGGATCACGAACAGACAAAGCATCTGGGACTGGCGTGGTTATCACTTCGCCGTCAGGAATCAAGACTGGCATGTCAGTCCAGTTCGATTTCCCATACACCAACAATATATCAGGCTAAATACGAGGCTTTGACCTTTGGGTTGGAATTGTTACGGGAATTAGGAGCATCCAATATCAGCGTAATTGGAGACTCCCAACTCGTCATCAAACAGGTCCAGGGAACATTCTAATGCCGGAATCCCATACTAGACAAATATATCTCCACGGTTAATGCTTTATTAATGGGATTCGACGAAGTAACATGTCAGCATGTGGCTCGAAGCTTCAACTTCGAAGCCAATGAGATGGCTCAAATAGCCACTGGAATAGAATTTCCCAAAAATTGTAAGACCGCCAATTATATTATCACAAGGCAGGACTATCCCTCTCATTTCGAAAGAACCAATGTGTGCGCCATAGAAAGCACCATGAGGCAAATCGAAGATTTGCGCGAACCAATATTAAGATATTTGAAGGATCCCTCCCAATGAACAACTCGACAAATCAGGATGAGAGCCGCCAACTACGTGGTTCTGGGAGGTAACTCGTTGTATCGTCGAAATCAGGATGACGTTCTCTTGCAATGTGTTGGACAAGATGAGGTAATGAAGATTATGATGGAAGTCCACGAGGGAATATGTGGGGCCCACCAGAGTGGCCGCAAGATAGCATGGTTAATCAAGAGGTATGGATATTTTTGGCCAAAAATGGTGCAAGATTGCCATTGGCTGGCCAAAGGTTGCGAGAAATGTCAACTACATGGTCCAATTCACAAAGTGCCAGCAGAGGAAATGTCAACTACATGAATCTTATAATCAAGCATTAGCCATTTTGATGTTGGGCCATCGACCTAATAGGGGCCATTTTTTCTCCCTCTTCGAAGCAACATACCCACATTATCACCGCAACAGACTATTTCACTAAGTGGGTGGAAGCCATTCCCCTCAAGCAAACAGATCAAGGAACGGTAGTGCAGTTTATCAAAGAGCACCTAGTGCATAGATTTGGAATCCCGTAAACTATCGTAACAGATAGGGGGACCATGTTCACAGGGTCCGAAATTCAGGCTTTTGCCACAAAGTATGGTGTCCAACTTACGCACTCTACGCCATATTATGCACAAGGGAATGGGCAAGCTGAATCCACCAATAAAACTTTGAAGAATATCATTTCGAAGATGGTGGAAAGGAATCCTAGAACATGGCATTTGTTGCTCTCCGAGGCATTGTGGGCTTATCGAACGAGCAAACGCACCGGCTCAGGGACAACCCCATTCTAACTCACCTTCGGTCACGACGCAGTCTTGCCCATGGAAATCAACGTGAGGTCTGCACGGATAGCTCATCAAAATAATCTCACCAAGGAAGAATATCATTACAAGATGGTGGACGAATTGGACGAAATGGAAAACATCAGGATACAGGCACTGGACTCCATTGAGGCTCAGAAAAAAGCAAGTAGCCAGAGCTTACGATAGGAAAGTCAAAGCTAAGAGATTTCAAATTGGTGACCTCGTGTGGAAAGTTGTCTTCCCCTAGGAAAAAAGAGACGCTAAATTCGGAAAATGGAGCCCCAATTGGGAGGGTCCATTTTCGGTCTATTCGATAACTAAGGGAAGAGCCTATTTGCTAGAAAGTATGGACGGAAATTTGCTCAGGGATCCAATAAATGGAAAATATTTGAAAAAGTATTACCCCACGTTATGGGAAACATTGCCGTTAGAACGACGAATGAGCTTAAGTCAAATGGCCTCTAAGGGCAACCAAATTTAGGATGTTTTTTGCTTATTTTCTCTCAGATTCAATCATGTTGTTAACACACGCTTATAAGATTTCTTTTCCATATGTAAATGTTTTTTTTTTTGAAGGAATCTTGAAGTAGGCAAGTTGAATGACATGATGAAGCTAAATAAGGTCAAAAAAGAAATCTGGAATAATGTCAGTCAAAATCAAGCCAATGATGGCTTAAAAATTCAAAAAGCAAGAATAAAACAAAATTTGTTACGGCAACAAACTGCCATTTATAAATGGCGCACAGGCCATAAAAGACTGAGAAAGTCAGGTGGCTGGGGTATCTTTTTCCTGAGCTGTGCCACTCGGTCCAGCCACCTCATTGGCTGGATGGTCAGAAGTCGAAGTGGCTTCCGCCAGATGGCCGACCCCTTGTCCACCTGCCTCACTAACTCTTGGAGTCCCTTCACCCAAAAAATCAACCCGAAATGGTGCAAAGAATAACTGCAAGGAAGTGGTCACCTCATCAAGTTCAGCAGAAGCAGTTTCAACCTGACGTTTTCGCTCCAAATCCCTCTCCTTAGCCTGCTGATAGGCTTTGATTTGTGCATCAGAATCAGCCTTGAGTGCCTCGACTTCATCAGAAAGATGGAGCAATTGTTGATCTACTTCTGCAGTGAGTTTGCGCAAACGTTCCATCTCAGCAGCAAGTTGCTCTCGTGTGGCGGACAACCCCAACTGCCGCTCAGCCCTCTGGGTCAATTGGACTCGAAGAGCCCTCAGATTATCAACCAAGGGGCCGGTGGTGGAAACATGAGGAGCTTGGATTAAGGCATGACTGCTCTCACACTTCATCCCAAGGCTAGAGAGGTTCCATAGTGAGACGGGCAACCTCCTGAAGAATCTCGTCAATAAGATCCTTTCTTGTCCCAAGAATGGCCGGCGCAGGTTCAGAGTGCACTCCTGCAAGAATCCTCTTGAACTCTTGGACACGAGCGTGAGAAAGATGCGTGGCCACCTCAGGAACGGAGGCATCTCCCAAGATGGAGTCAAGAAGGTCCACTACCGCCTTGGCACTACTCAGAGGAGTTGATCCCGACAGCGATCGAGGAGAAATTGCCTGAATTCAAAACAGAGTAATTGGCTGACCAACTCAAGCAAGGTGTGCGAAGAACAAGGAACAGAGGAAACAACAAAAGAGAAGTTTTACCTGAGAACTACCAGTAGGAGTGTCTGGCAATGAGGAAGTCGTGGAAGGAGCTTGGGCAACAGACTGAACAACGGCCTGCAAGAATCAAAGTCAGGAAAAGATAGCACTAAATGGACGAGAAAGGATCAAAGAGATATTACCTCTGTCACCTTGACGGGGGGAGGAGGGGGCGGCATATCCTTCCTAGCAGGAGGACTAAGGCCTGGAATATCCACAAAGGAATATCCAGCTTCAGCAGGATCAGTGTGAATCCGGTTAATGGCCGCATCAACGTCTATTTCTTCAGAGGGTGATTCTTCAACGCTCTCCGTCTGAGGACCAGCAGAGGCAGAAGGGGTGCCAGTAGGAGAAGAATCAGATGAAGAAGCAGGCAACACAAGACGCCTCTTCGTCGCCATTTGCTTGATGCGCGGTCGTTTAGAGGCAGGATCAGTAGAGGTGGTGTGTTTACTTCGATTGGAAACCTGCAAAAAGAAAAAATCAACATGGTGAAAAATGAGCAGGAATAAAACGAATCAAGAAGAAAATACCTGATCAGAAGCGTCATCACCAGAATCAGACACTTCGATCACTCCTTCAACCTTTTTTGAGCGAATATGGCGAGTCGAACGGCGAATAACCACCTTGGCAGAAGAAGGCCCAGGGACAGGGCTTGGAGATGGAATGGGGATCCCAGCAAGGATAGCAGTGGCAGCTGACACCATAGCCTCCGTTTTCTTGCGAGAACCTGGAGACAGAAAAACAAGAAAATCAGGACATAATACAAGAAGACACCAAAGCAGAGGAAGCAGGGATGAAGGTAATACCTTCTCTTTCTATGGTCACTGCATTACTCCGAAAAGGAATAGCGAGTCCAAAGAACTCAACCCTACGAACTCCCACGGGGTCATCAGCAAACAAGCCGCTGAATGTAACCTCGTCATGGAAGCTCATGGGCCTTTCGAGGGGAAGGTTGGGGATGATTACCCACGGAACAAAATCAGGTAAAAGGGGAGCAGTCAAGCATAGTGGTTTGTAAAAAGTGGACCAATGTGGAGCACGGTCCTCTAATTACTTCCTAGCAGTGTCAAAGTGCTCTTTGGCTTTAACTATCAGTTTTTCTTTCTTTTCAAAAAATGCAATGGAGGCTTGCCTAATGCATCCGTCACGATCAAAAGGATTCCAGGTAACATTATAAAAACATTCGAATTTGTCAATACCTTTTTTGCCCACGATAGATTTGACGCGCACGTCCTCTGGAAATGGCACGTCGGTGGCCACCTTCATAGGAAGATTCGAAAAAGTGAAATGGGCTACAGCCGCATGAGCTGGCTCGATCCTTGAGCGCTGCAGGTAGTCATTCCACCAGGCCTGAAAGGCCAGAGTAGCCTTGTGATCCCTTGCAAAATAGATGAATTCGAACTCATCTAAACGACGCAGAGAACTGGCAGTCAGATCGCTGAAAACGTCGATGCCCCGGTTCTTGTATTTATTTAACTTAAAACGTGACGAGTTAAGCGTCACGATCGGAGCAGGAAGGGATTGGATAAGACCGAACTGATGGGCCACATAATGGGGGGCATACGGCAAAAGACGGCTAGAAACCATATTATCAAATCGAAAACAATATGGTAAGTCCCTGGCAACAAGAAACGAGGCCCAACGCCTCTGATCACTAGTTTGGAAAGAATGCGATCCATGGCGATAAAACGCCGGGTCACCACTGCAGAGTGCATCCCAAGCAGGGATGCTGCCGTCTCGAGGAAGGTAGAATCGAGCGAAGGTACGTTTGGGATGAGCTGCTGACACGCTGTTGCGCGCAAGAAAGGTGGCAAAAAGTTCCTTCTCCATCCTCATGCCAGTGGTCCTGGCACATAGATGAGGGAAGTATGCCTGAAGCCACATTTGCACCAACCACAGACCCCCATGGTAGATCTCCCTCTTTTTTAGGTCCTGCCTCACTTTCACTAATTTGTGCATTCCTTTATAAATAAAGGCCAATACCGCTGGACCTAGGGCCAAATCGGCACCCGCAACCATGGCCCCAGCAATATAGTAGAACTCCATGGTCTGTTGGCAAGATTGGCTGCAAAAGACATATCTGCACAGCCATAGTGCCAGAAATCGAACATGTTCCTCGTGAGAGACCGGGGTGGCTTTGTTGATAAAATGGGAAATAATATGCCCATAACTAGTCATGGGCTTACCATCACGCGAGAGATGAGAGATTTCTAACACATCGAGGTCGTCGTACCTCACGTCAACACCAACCGGACGACCAAACGAGTGGAAGCCGGCAAGCTGCTCCAAATCGAGGAGTGTAATGGTCATGGGACCAGCGGCAAAGTGGAAAGTGTTGTCGATACGGCACCAAAAGGGGGACGCTGCTTGCAGAAACCCCATGTCAAGGGAATATAGGAATTTCGAGACCTGAATGGGTTCGTAAATGCCAATGCTCCTCCATAATTGGCCATGAACTGCTTCAACACGAGCACACCAAGCTAAAAAATCGCGATGGACTGAAGAATTGGGCGACCACGGCCAATTTCGAACTGAGGTGCCAAAGACATGGCCCTCTGGATATGGCAGACTCTCTTCGAAGCGCGCAAGATCTCTGGGGTGGTCTCGGGGAGCTTCCCCACTTACAACGGGACCCAGAGAATAAGAACCTTCATATGGGAAAATGGTGGATTTCTGAAACGCCATCGAGAAGGATAGAGAAATTAGGGTTTTTTTTCAGATTTCGGGAAGAAAAGACGATGAAGGCGAACAACTCAGAGAGAGAGGAGAATTTTGAAAGTCAAAGTTTGATGGCTGCAAAAAGTACTGGTATTTCAAGGATAAGTACGTAAAGGTTTTAAGGGGATTGGGAACTAAGAAGCAAGAAATAAGAAGAGTCCCAGATGTGGAAAATACTGGGTAAGAAACGGCTAGTGTTGGGACACTCAAAGGGCGCCATCATGATGGCGCCAGCAACGGCCGTAATTCAGAAGGAGCAGAAAAAGAGAAAAATATTTGAATATATTCATAAAAGAATAATGAAGAGGGTTGCAGAGGTGCAATAGTGACATTCTCATAGTCTGACAATCGAACACTAGTGGCAACAGAAAGGCCATGGTGTTTTCAGCAATATGTTGTCAAAAGAAATGAAATTGCCACATTGAGTATGGCAAGCATGAATAAAAAGCCGCCAAAATTAATGGCGCTAAAGAAAATTTAGTCAAGTTATGGTCAAATCTCACTAAATTGGGGGCATTGTTTGGGCCCAAAAATGAATTTTGTATAAATTCGGAGTGGGCTGATATTGGGGCCTTTTTGCCACGCCGAAGTAAATCAATAAGGCCCATGCCACTTTGACGCGTCCACAGAGCCCATGTTGCAAGTCCAGGCCGAAATGAAATAATGGCCCATGGCCCAGCCAGCCAAGAATATAAAATAGGAAAAAATAAAATAAATACAGAAATATAGTCAAAATCAAATCCCTTACTTCTAGGGGTTGTTAGAAGAAGAATAACAAAATGGCTAAAAATAGGTATTATTGTATTTTGCACATGCCTAAAATAAAGGCCATCTACTTCTGGGAATTTTGAAATTTAGATAGTGACATTCTCATAGTCTGACAATCGAACACTAGTGGCAACAGAAAGGCTATGGTGTTTTCAGCAATATGTTGTCAAAAGAAATGAAATTGCCATATTGAGTATGGCAAGCATGAATAAAAAGCTGCCAAAATTAATGGCGCTAAAGAAAATTTAGTCAAGTTATGGTCAAATCTCACTAAATTGACCACAACTTGCGGGGGGCATTGTTTGGGCCCAAAAATGAATTTTGTATAAATTCGGAGTGGGCTGATATTGGGGCCTTTTTGCCACGCCGAAGTAAATCAATAAGGCCCATGCCACTTCGACGCGTCCACATAGCCCATGTTGGAAGTCCAGGCCGAAATGAAATAATGGCCCATGGCCCAGCCAGCCAAGAATATAAAATAGGAAAAAATAAAATAAATACAGAAATAAAGTCAAAATCAAATCCCTTACTTCTAGGGGTTGTTAGAAGAAGAATAACAAAATGGCTAAAAATAGGTATTATTGTATTTTGCACATGCCTAAAATAAAGGCCATCAACTTCTGGGAATTTTGAAATTTAAATATGGCACAACTGCCATAAACTAAAAGTAAGGGCGGCCATCCATTTTATGGCTAGGTTCGAATAAACTTTCCAGCTCCAAGAATAAAGGATGGCGGTTGCAGCTTGAAGCTTATAAAAAGGGACTGCATTCAACGGCAACGGGGACATAAAACAGGCAATCAACACAACAACAAACACAACAATTCTCTCAATCAAGAAGTCATTACTTCTTTGATTTTTTAGTCTAAATGAACAAAGAATAGCTTTAGTTCAAGTAGGTAGAAAACCGATACGGGTGTTTGTAGCCATACCTCATTCGACTCGAAGTGAGGATATCAATGCACTCATTCCGTTACGTCACGAAGTCGTAGTCATCACTCACTCGGATTGGGCCTGGTTCGAGGTGAGATATCAATGCAACGGAGTGGATTCAGCATTCATATCGAGCGCATGCATGAAGAGGAATACAAACGGAGTCAATCAATGCTCGTCGGAGTGAACAGCCTTTGAATACACCCACAGGTAGATATGGCCGGAGTCATCAATGTGGCCGATTTGTAGCTAGAGTTCTTAGGGACTGCTCAATGCATCTCTGTCATAGATATGGCCCAAGTCATCAATGCGTGTGTCTGTAGTCGAGTCCTGTAAAGTCCATTTGGCGAGTAGCCATAGTCTTCGAATTTATTTTCTCTTCGATTTAAACTTTTCGACCCTTTTCGATTTTGAGAGTGCTAAATTGTTAAGTCCTATATTGAGTTGTAGGCAAGTAGAACCTCGGGGGTAGTGTTTGCCTACTCCAATTCAGTCGTTTTTCAGATAGAAGTCTTAGGCGCATTGCCTTTTTTACTTCGAATTGAATTACACTTTTATTTCACTTCGAATTGTATTACTTTTTCATTTCGGAACACAAGACTTCCACTTGTGTGCTTTCCACACACTGGCACGCCCGCACCCAACACAAAGAAGCTCACTTCGAATTGACTGTTTTTTAATCGAACTCAGCCGGTTCGAACCCTGAGCAGCCACTTCGGCGCGGTCGGATAAAATTTATGCAAACACAATCTAAACACCATCTCAACTGATTTATCTTGAATTAGGCAAAGCTTGCGTTGTTAAATTAGTTTCCGATATGGCCCTCTTTGGACGAGTTTCGTTTTTTTTTTGGAAAAAGAATACTTATTTTTTGAAAAAAGAAATACCTTACCCAAAAAAAAGGGAAAAAAATCTATAATTAGTTGAACCTTTAAAAAAAATAGAAGTCAGGGGGAAAAAAATGTAATTTCAGGAAAGTTTCTAGAGAAACGAGCCTTTTAAAACATTTTTATTGTTGCTTACATTCACAAAATATATAGCCTTTTTTAAAAATAAACTTTTTGTTATAAACAACACGATTTGACAAAGCCATTTTTTTAAGCATATTCAAACGGATCCTATATCCTTGTGAAATCTTTTTATAGATCGAATGTATTTATCATGTGATTCAAATTTAAACACGTATTATATATTAATTTTTTTATCAAATACATATAACACATTGTTGTATTTGATTCACAAGGTAGATGGTTGAGACTTATACACCTAATTCATATAAAAATTTTCCTTATATCAGGCTAGAGTACTTTGGGCCAACTTTTGGTATCATGTCGAATAAGCATTCCTCCACCCTTGATTGAATTTTAAAAATGATTTATTTACAGAATATGATTGTTACGAAATCTAATCTCTCTAAATCATTACGTGACTTATAAATCTTATTCGATGTTTAAACATTGGCTAGAATTAATCCAACGAGAGAACAACAAATCGATAAGCCCCAAAACTAATTGAATAAAGTATTTGAGCAAACAAAAATAGTGAATATTCAAAACCTATATAATAACTCAAAGTAAGAAAAATTTAAACTCATGACACAAGTGATTAAAAAATTTTGTTGAGTTTTGGCTCTTGTTTAGTTAATCTTGATGGTTAAAATTTTTACACAGGCTCCACTGGTAAGAGAAAAGTAAGTGGTGGGTTTTGTAACTGAAGCTGAAACATTGATAGGGTATCTCAATGAGCAAACTAAGAAGCTTGGTGTCATATCCATCGCTGGTATGCCTGGCCTTGGCAAGACAACATTGGCTGGGAAGATCTTTCATGATCCAGCAATCCAACGCGAGTTTCCCACGAGCATATGGGTTTATGTTTCTTCTGAGCTGAATACAAAGCGTGTCTTTCTTACCATTCTGAAAAAGTTGACGACCGATGTCGCTCAGGACGTGTATTCCAAAACTAGCAATGAGTTAGCCGATCTAGTTGCTGATGAGCTAAAGAAATTAGGAAAGTTCCTGATTGTATTAGATGATATGTGGAAGGTCGATGACTAGAAAAAACTCGAAAGGGCTTTTCCAAGCGAAAGCGAGGGCAAAATCTTGATCACTAGCCGTCTTCAAGACATGGCGAAGTATGCTAGTCGCGATTGCGATCCCCCCCTCAATTTGCGAACCTTGACCCATTAGGAGAGCTGGTTGCTGCTCTGCTTGGAGGTTTTCGGTAGGGGTGAGTGCCCCTCTAAGTTGGTAGGGTTCAGGAACCTAATTGCAAAGAAGTGTGCCGGGCTACCGCTTGCATTAGTTGTCATGGGAGGAATTCTTTTGGAAGACAAACATGTTGAGAAATGAGAAATTAATCTTGATTTTGAGAAGTCAAAGACCCATTCATGGTGGTGGCAAAAACGGTCGAGAGTTACAAAAGTAATTTCAATAATTAAGTTTTGTAACCTATGCAATTAGTAGTCTGAGAGTCATGTCACTTATTAGGAGACTAGTATAAATAGAGGTCATGCATTAGGCATTTTGTGTGGAGTGTGTGTAGTAAGTGAATGTGATTGAGTGAGTGAAAGAGTTAGGAGAGTAAAAGAGTTGTAAGAGTGTTTTTAAGTAAAGTTTTGAGTAAAATAGAAGTGTTAATTGAGTAGAGAAAAAAATTAGAGTGTGTTCTCCTCTCCACTTCCCCTCTCCTAAATTTGAATATTTTTCTACACCACCCCCACCACGTTTCCTCAACAAAGTGGTATCAGAGCTTCCGCAACAAAGTGGTATCAGAGCCACGTTAAAAACTAGGTTGAGAGCTACGTTGTGATGGCAGCCACTGGAGTTTTCCCATTCCCAAAACTCACAAAAGCAAATTATGAAAGATGGAGTATCCAAATAAAGGCATTCCTTGGAGGCCAAAGTGCTTGGGATGCCGTCGAAGAGGAATACGAAGAGGTTGCAGATTTAGCAACTGCAAGTCGAGAAGAAAAGAAAAATGCAAAGGAGGCCAAGGTAAGAGATCAAAAAGCTCTCTCGTTCATCCAACTTGCCATGGATGACAATATTTTTGAGAAGATTGCACAAGCCAATACTGCAAAAAAAAGCTTGGGACACTTTAGCCAATACCTTCAAAGGTATTGATAAAGTGAAGAAAGTAAGGTTACAAGCCTTACGAGATGAATTTGAGTCATTGTAAATGAAGGAAAATGAGGCAGTTTTTGACTATATGTCACGAGTACTTTCGGTTGTAAATCAACTTGAAAGCAATGGTGAAAAGAAAGAAGATGCCCGAGTTGTTGAAAAGATACTTCGATCTCTCAATTCGAAGTTTGATCATATCGTTGTTGTCATAGAAGAGTCTAACGATATGGATGAAATGAAAGTTGGTGAGTTAGTAGGCAAATTACAAGTCTACGAAGAGAAAATGAAGAAGAGAGCCAAAGAGCTAATTGAACAAGCTCTCCAACCCAAAATGAACCTTCACGAAAAGAAAAATGACGTTGACAGAAGCAATCGACGAAGTGGCCGCTCACCTTATCGCGGTCGTGGACGAGGTCGTGGCAGAGGACGAGGTATCTATAGTGCCAATCAAAATGAAGAGAAACACGGTGAATCCACTCCGACATGAGGTAGATTTCGAGGTAGAGGATTTCAAACAAGGTGGAAAAATTGAAGAGACATTGAATGCTACAACTGTCATCAACGAGGACACTATTCCTATGAGTGTCGAAGTGAATCCAGTGAGGAGAAGGAGAACACTCACCTTGCTGCGGAAAAGAAAACTGATAGTAATACCGCTCTCTTGTTGGCACACAACCAACAAGGTGAAGACGAAAAGAGCAGTTGGTACCTTGACATAGGTGCTAGCAATCACATGTGTGGTCACAAACACATGTTTGTCAAAATGGATAATTTAGTGACAGGAAACATTTCATTTGGAGATTCGTCAAAGAATTCTATTAAGGGACGAGGTAAAATTTTAATTCGATTGAAGAATGGAGATCATCAGTTCATTTCGAACGTGTACTATGTCCCTGGGATGAAAGCAAACATCTTGAGTGTAGGCCAACTTTTGGAGAAAGGGTATGATATACAAATGAAAGACATGACCCTTTACCTGTGAAATGACAAAGGAGTGTTATTAGCTCGTATGCCTATAACAAGCAACAGGATGTTCTTATTGAACATCAAGAATGAAGTGGCGAAATGCTTGAAGGTGTGTTTAGAAGATACATCATGGTTATGACACTCACTACAGCAAAAACGGCATTTTCCGGCGGAAATATTCCGGGGGAATATTCCGCCGGATTTGGACCGGCGGAAAACCGGCGGGCATGGCGGAAAATGAAAAACCGGCGGAAATCCGGGGGACATTTCCCCCGGTTTTTTTATTTATTTATTTTAAAATATTAACCGGCAGAAAAACCGGGGGAATTATTCCCCCGGTTTTTTTTTAATATCTTTTTATATTTTTTTAATTATAATCCGACGGAAAATCGGGGGAATTATTCCCCCGATTTTTTTTCAATATATTTTTTATATATTTTTAAATAAAAAACCGGCGAAAAACTGGGGGAATTATTCCCCCGGTTTTGTTTTTATATTTTTTTATATATTTTTAATAAAAAACCGGCAAAAAAACCGGGGGAATTATTCCCCCGGTTTTGTTTTTATATTTTTTTATATATTTTGAAATAAAAAACCGGCGGAAAACCAGGGGAATAATTCCCCTGGTTTTGTTTTTATATTTTTTTATATATTTTTAATAAAAAACCGACGGAAAAACCGGGGGAATTATTCCCCCGGTTTTGTTTTTATATTTTTTTATTTATTTTTAATAAAAAACCGGCGGAAAACCGGGGGAATAATTCCCCCGGTGTTTTTTAATATTTTTTTATTTATTTTTAAATAGAAAACCATTTTTAAATTTAAAACCAGCAGAAAAATCGGAGGAATAATTCCCCCGATTTTTTTTTTGGAATTTTTTTTATGTAAAATCGATGGAAATTAATTTTTTTTATTTGAAGTTAATTAATTGTTTGAATTGTTTTAGAGTGTACTTTTATATTTTCTTTTAGTTTACAATAATAACCAAGTAAAATGAAAGCCAATTGTACTTTTAAGAATTATGATGTGTTCTTTAACAAATAAATAAGATAGAGAATTTTAAGTTTTGTTATAGGATCTGATATACAAAGTCCAAATCCAAATCCGATAACATAATTTGACAACTGCTCAATCCAATTTGAGAGATCCTATAAAATCACGATCTATAAATATATACTAAACTCAAATCTATCAAAGATCCGAAAACACGTCAACCAATTCTAGTCGATTAAAAATAAAATAATATTAAAAACCTAAAACATCAAATTAAAATGGGCATATATAAGTATAGTGATGGACAGAAAAGTGATAGTCGTTTAAGGATAGTATACATTCAAAGCATGTTTACTTGAAATTAAACGAGAATACGTTAATAGAAAAGTACCAAATATTATAATAAGTGCATATATTATGTGTAAACTAACATATATTACATTTTGCTTAAGAGGCACCTTTAGTATTATTTTATAGAAATTTTTACTAAGGCTGGGGTGTTTGAATTTTTATATTTTATATTTAAGTAAGTGAATTTACCTCCCCCACCCCCACCCACCCCCCCAATCAATTTTAATTGTTCTTTTATTGATTTGAAATGTTAAGATTATTTAAAATGTTCGGAAGATAAACTTAATTTACTGGACAGTTAGCTGAATAGTTGAATCTTTTTGTAATTTATTCCATAGTACATGACAACAGGTGTGTGTTGTCTCGTATCCCTCATTGGTATGTTCCTCAAAATGGACGAGATGGTAACAATCTTAAGTCATGGTATTTTCTTGCTAAGAAGTCATTTGATCGATATTTACATATTGTTATTCCTTTTTTTTTTACCTTAAGTTAATTGGGCATTGATTCCTTATGAATAGTATTATCTTTTTATCAAATACTTTTTATTTACCGAATATGTTTATGCCCAAAAATCATGACACAATAATACAAAATGTGATTTTGTTATGTTTTCCCAAGACATTTTTATTAAATTCTTTATAATTAAATCAAATATTTTCTTTTGAAACGTATATATTTTTAAATTTTACAAAAACAATTTTATCGTTTTAGACGATCATATCAAATGGATAGGACGTATTTTGGTCACGGATAGATTATAATGTGGAAAAAGTTATATGTGCCCGATATTTTTATATTCTGCAATCTATTTTAGTTATTACTTCTGAAAATTTAAATAGTTATATATGATTTAACATTTGTTGAAATATCGAAAGCATATGTAAAGATTTAACTCATAAATTAAATACATAATATGAACTAAGATACGAAAAATTAGTTCTACTATTTTCTTTTATGACTCTATGTAATAAGGCTATTATAGTTTAGTCCTTTTTTTACATCTTTGAATTGGAGTTGTAATACTAGCTAGGGTTATTCTCATTTCCGCTGTGATATTTGAGTAAGGTCTTTAACGAATATTTTTCGATCATCATTACTCTTAAAAAAATCATATAAGTTCTAATTTTTACCAAAAAAATTTATAATTTATATGCTCCAATAATAAAAATATCAAATGTAGTATATTCAAAATTACTTTATGAAAAAAAATACTTATATTTATAATTAATATAATTTGTGAAAACAAATTAATTTCTTTTCCCCCAAAAATCGGGGGAAAACCGGGGGACATTTCCCCCGGTTTATATTTTTAAAAATTCCCCCTTAAACCGGGGGAAAACCGGGGGACATTTCCCCCGGTTTTTTTTAAAAAATTCCCCCGTAAACCGGGGGAAAACCGGGGGAATAATTCCCCTGGTTTATTTTTTTAATTTCCCCCGTAAACCGGGGGAATACCGGGGGCCTTTTCCCCCGGTAAACCAGGGGAAAACCGGGGGAATAATTCCCCCAGTTTATTTTTTAAATTTCCCCCGAAATCGGGGGAAAATCGGGGGAATATTCCCCCGGTTTTTTTTTTAAAATTTTTTTCCCATAAAACCGGGGGAAAAACCTGGGGAAATTTCCCCCGGTTTTTCCCCCGGTTTCCCCCCCCCCATTTTCCCCTCTATCTCCTCCTCCTCCTCCTCCTCCTTTCTCCTCCATTTGTTTCTCTCTCAACTCGCCCTCTCTCTCTCTCCGACTCTCCCGCCGTCGACGCCCCTGCCGCCAGCCGCCGCCGCCGTCGCCGTCCGCTCCTCCGCCGCCCACCTCGCCCTTGACCATTTGACCGGTTTTGTTTTTTGAATGATAGTTTATTTTTTGTTATTTTACATATTATTTGTTTTGATATTGTGATATACAAATATATAGGATTTTTTTGTTAGATATGTTATAAAATAATGTATTTTAACAGAAATATTGATTATTAATATGTACAAATGTTAGAAGTCTTTCATGTATGGATTTATTGCTTTTTTAAAGTATATTTTTGCTGTAATGTATAAATATTGAAAGTGATATATATACAAATGTATATGATTTTTGTATTAGATATGGTATTTGTTCGTGTATTTTGACATAATTAATAGTATTTGTTATATGAAATTATTGATAATTTTTGATTGTGTTATTTTGTAATATGTAAAGTACTTTATTAATTGTTGATGTAAAGTATGAAAGGTGATTGTAATTTATTTATTTATCTTGAAATTGTAGGTATTTCGCTTATTCAACTTCGTTTGCGTAGCCGTGTAATTTGGTATAAATATCGAAAAGGTACGTATGGCTAACTTTTGCTAATATGAGCCATTGCTTGGCTATGCGTAGTTATAATTAGATGTATATGTATATATTATTAGATAGTTTGTAGCTATTAAGGTAGTACGAGATGTGGAGATGGTGGATGGGAATTGGGGGGAGGGGTGGAGCCTTCCCATTGTTTGCTGTGGTTTATACGTGCTTGCATGTTGTGGTGATATAAGGGGTGGTACGTATTTTTTGACAATATATAACTAGTAAATAACATATAATAATGCTTTATACATTCTGTAATATGATGCAGTTATTTTGTCTTTCGTGAAATTTTTGTATACGTTCTGTAATATGATGCTTGTGTTTGAACTTCTGTAAAATGTAAAATTTGTTACAATGAAAAGTTAGATGATATAGTTAAGAATAAACAAACCATATAATAATTAGTTAATCTGTAATATGTAGATGGATATACCCTCGCATAGAATGTGGATGTATAGAAGGACTGAGGCTAATTCTTCGGGGCTTTCAAACTCGTTTATTGATGGAGTGGATGGATTTATTGAACATGCTAAAACTTGTGAAGAGTTTATAAAGTTTCGAATGATTCGATGTCCATGTGCAAAATGCGTTAAAAAGTGGGTCGTTCTAGAACCGTTTAAAGTTAGGGAACATCTTCTCCGTTTCGGTTTTAAAACAAATTATTGGTTTTGGGTAGATCATGGTGAGGTAGGACCGGTTCAAGATAATGCATCGTTCGGTCAACCAAGTACATCTATAAATCTTGACAATAATCCCCTACAAAGATATGCAGATATGTGCTTCGATGCCGTTAGGGAAAATATTATTGTGGATGATATGGTTGATATGAGGAATAACGATGGACCACTTATTGTGGAAGAGGCGCCAAATGCGGAAACAAAAAAATTCTTCGATCTCTTGAGTGAATTTAACAAACCAATTTGGCCTGGTTGTAAAGATCACTCCCCTTTATCTGTTGCGGCAAGATTAATGAGTATCAAAACTGATTACAATGTTGCGCGGGACGGTATTGATGAAATCATACAGTTAATGTCTGAAGTAATGCCTACCCCGCATGACCTCCCAACAAACTTTTACAAGGCGCAGAAACTTGTAAAACGATTGGGTTTGGTTAGCTACAAAATTGATTGTTGTGTCAATGGATGCATGTTGTATTATAAAAATGATTCTGCCGCGACGGAATGTAAATTCTGTAGTGCTCCTAGATATCGAGAAATTCCGACTAGGAGTCAAGGCCGACGTAAACACATCCCCTTTAAGCGAATGCATTACCTACCACTAATCCCACGATTAAAACGTTTGTATGCATCTTTGAGTTCAGCACCACACATGCGATGGCATGTTGAACATCGCCGACCGGAAGGGGTTATGTGTCACCCAGCTGATGGGAATGCATGGAAAAGTTTTGATGCAGTTTATCCTGATTTCGCTGCTAAACCTAGAAATGTTAGACTTGCTTTGTGTTCTGATGGATTCACACCGTATTCTCAATCAGCATCGCCATATTCATGTTGGCCGGTAATTGTAACACCGTATAATTTACCACCTGAGATGTGTATGTCAATGCCTTATATGTTTTTGACATGCATAATTCCTGGGCCAAAAAATTCGAAATTTAACATTGACGTGTATTTTCAACCACTTATTGATGAGTTGAAAGAACTTTGGGATGTGGGTGTTGAGGCGTATGATGCATCAAAAAAACAAAATTTTTTGATGAGAGCTGCGTTAATGTGGACAATTAATGATTTTCCTGCGTATGGAATGCTATCCGGTTGGATGACTGCTGGTAAATTAGCATGTCCGTATTGTATGGGTTACAGTAAGGCCGTAACATTGAAACATGGAAGGAAAAATACATGATTTGATTGCCATCGACAATTTCTTGAAATGAACCATCCTTTTCGACGGAACAAAACGAATTTCAAGAAAAATAAGACTGAGTTCGACCCGGCACCACCGAAAGTCGATGGTCATCAAATGGCAGAACTTGTACAATGGTTACCGAAAATTACTGAGCACCCGCATATGAAAAAGTTACCCGGGTATGGTATAACGCACAATTGGACAAAACAAAGTGTATTTTGGGAATTACCGTATTGGAAAGATGTTTTAATTCGTCATAACCTGGATGTCATGCATATTGAAAAAAATGTATTTGATAATATTTTTAACACAGTAATGGACATCAAAGGAAAAACTAAAGACAATGCAAATGCACGGATGGATATGGCCGAACTTTGTAGGCGGCGTGAGTTAGAATTGGTTCCAAAGTCAAGCGGGCAATGGGAAAAGCCAAAAGCTAAGTACACCTTCACGCTAGACCAAAAGAGAGCAATATGTGAGTGGATTAAACAACTAAAAATGCCAGATGGGTATTCCTCAAATTTAAGTCGTTGTGTAGACTCACAAGTAGCCAAAATTCATGGCATGAAGAGTCATGATTGTCATATATTCATGGAACAATTATTGCCTATTGCATTCAAGGAATTGCCCGATGATATTTGGAAGCCATTGGCTGAATTGAGTCAATTTTTCAAAGATTTGTGTTCAAGTACATTGAGGTACGATGATCTTGACAAGATGGAGAAAAATATTCCAATAATTTTATGCAAATTAGAACGAATATTTCCTCCTGTATTTTTTGATGTAATGAAGCATTTACCTGTTCACTTGATCGATGAAGCTCGGAATGGTGGTCCAGTGCAATTTAGATGGATGTATCTGTTTGAAAGGTAAATCATTTATTTTTGGCTGTACATTGCATAACTTAAATTATCTTATGCATTGTTATTAATTACATAAAAAATTTTGTTAAATAATGTTATAGGTATTTGGGCAAGATAAAAAAACAGTCAAACAAAAAGCTCAAGTAGAAGGGTCTATATGTGAGGCCTATCTCAGACGTGAGACTGCTAATTTTTGCTCCTTCTACTTTAATTCGCACGTGCGGTCAATGAGTACGCGCGTACCACGGAACGATGATGGTGGTGTTGATGTTTCAGTACCATCAACCCTGTCGGTTTTCAATCAACCAGGTCGTCCATTAAGAGCATGTAAGGAACGCTATTTTGAGAGTTTGTAGGAGTATAATTCTGCTAAACTACATGTACTGTTAAATTGTGATGAAGTCAAAATATATATCAAGTAAGTATCACATTTAATAAATTATACTTATTTTATGTGATTATCAAAAATTCTGAATTAAATCTTGTCAAACGTAGCTATTTTCGACAACATTATATGATCACAGAAGTTGACGCAAGCGAGCGGATCGAAAATGAATTCGCAGACTGGTTCAATTCGCACGTAAGTTTTAATTTAAAAAAAATATAATAAAATTATTGCACAATCAAGTGTGAAAAGATGCATGAACATTGTTGTTGACGTTAATTATATACGTTTCATTATATAGGTCCTTGAACTGAATAATGGAATGTTGTCAATATTTTTGAAACAACTTGCACTGGGGCCTAATTTCTCTGTCAGGACATATCCGATATATATTGTGAATGATTTCAAATTTCACACACGATCATGGAGTGAGGGTAAAAAAACAATGAATTGTGGCGTATGGTTGAAAGGCGGTTACGATGGCGATTCCGGCGAAGATGACTATTATGGAATTTTGAATGAAATTCTTGAATTGGAGTATACGGGGGAACCATTAAAAAAAGTGGTATTATTCAAGTGTGATTGGTTTGACCCCACTCTACATAGAGGAACGCGCATTGCACACCCAGAATGTAGTATTATCGAGGTCAAACAGACAGGCAGATATAGAAAATATGACCCTTTCATAATCGCCCAACAAGCGCGCCAAGTTTATTTTGTTGTGTATCCAGGTCGTATTCGTGGCAAGACCTAATGGTTCGCTATAATTAAAAGTAAAGCTAAAGGCAGAGTTGAAACCCCTGGTGGTATGGAGGAGGCTTACCAAAATGATATGTGCCAGGTTATGAACTCTTCTAGTGATGATGGAGTACCCACTTTGTGTGATGAAGATGTTGACTTAGATATTGTTCAGCTCGTCGAACTTGAGGTTCACGAGGAGGATGAAGAGGAAAATAATGATGTCCCGGCCGACGAAGAATATAGTGAGAGAGATGAGGATCATGAGGAAGACTTAGTATTAATGACCGATGATTCAAATAATGATAGAGACAGTGATTAGGGTTCATTTGATTTGTAATAGCTGATTGTTAATAATTGAATTCTTATGTAATACTTTATATTAATGTAAATTTTATATGTATCTTTCTAATTAATATTAGTATGCAATTGATCTATTAATTTATATTAACGACAATAATTTAGATGCAACCTCGGAAACGCTCTGGATCAAGTAATGCCATACGGGGTAGATTCAATTCTTCACAATCATATGTCCCCACAACTAGTCATTTATCACATGACTTAAACGATCCTCCAATTATCAATGAACACATGAACACAACATACCATCATGCTGCATCGGCTCCATTGCATTTTATGCCTACTCCATCCATTGGTGGACATAGTCCACCGATTAGTTCACCTAATCCATCTGCTCAGGATGCATATAGAATCCCGGATCCTCCAACCACACGACGAGCTGGACAAAAGCTTTTCTTGGAGCCGGCTCCGAATTGGTAAGTGAGAGTTTGAAATGTCAAGTTTAAATGTATTTTAATAACTTAAGCATGATATGACGTGTATATATATTGTATGTGCAGTAGCTTCGTCCCGGCCGAGCGTGGAGCTAACGCGATAGGTACCGTATTGAAAAGCCGAATGACTGAGTTCGTTCCTACATTCAAATATGCTAGCACACCGCTTGTTGATACGTGGTTTGAGGAGTGGAAGGTTCGTATTTTGTTTTGTATATTGATTATATGTACCACGTAACACGTAACACATAAATTTTTATGCATATTGTAATCTTTTAAAATATAACATATATAGAAATATGTTGAGTGGGATCCTGCACACGAGTATCATATGAAAAAGGCTTTTCGAAGCCGTGGTTCGAGAAAACTGTCGCAGCTATATGAGCATGTCAGGGAAGTTGGGACGCGACCGGCGTGGATAGTGCCCCAAATATGGGATCAATTGACCGCCTATTGGGCTTCAGAGACATTCAAAAAAACAAGCGAACAGAATAAAAAAAATAGAGAAGCGGGTGGTGGAGCATGTTATGGTGGCGGGCCGAAGTCACTTGCGACGAAAAAATTTGAGATGGTATGTTATTTATTATCAATTTTATTATAACTATTATTGTTATTAAAAATTTTATTTGTCAATTATCTAGGAGGCTGAGTGTGAACGTGAGGTCGGCTATCATGAGGTTGTACAAAAGTGTTATACGAGATCACTTAGACCCGACGAGATGACCCAGGGTGACGAGGATGAAGGGAGCACGGCCAATAATGTGGTTTGGCTAAATCAAAATGCCAAACAAGTCCACGTACGTATACAATATATTAATTTGCATATTTAATTAACTAATTATACATACTTGCATGACTTAAATTTTAATTGTTTAATCTAATTTATTTAATTTCGTGTAGGAGAACTACCAACAATTGTTGCAAGCCCAGGAACAATCAATAGCAGCAGGGTTGAGCGATGAAGCTACACAAGAGTCTCAACACGAGTTGTTTATGCAGGCGGTCGGACCCCCGAACAGAAAGGGTCGCCAAATTGGGCTGAACTACGTTCCTCGGGAAAAGAGGGGGCAACACTCATTGGGAAATTCCTCATCGCGTGCTGATCCTTCTAATTCCGGAGCACATGTACAGGCGTAGTTGACGGATCTCAGAAATCAAATTCAGACTTATATCTCAACTCAAAAAGAAGAGATTACTGAATTAAAGTATCAAAATAACACAATAATGTCAATGATGCAACAACTGTACACCGGACTTGTGAGCAATCGCCCGTCCGCCTCCGGAGCAGCTCCCCAGTCATCTCGTCGGCGTCGTCCCACGGGCAATACGTCCTACGACACACATCATGATCTCGATCAAGGATTTCCCGCTCAACACATGTTCGCACCGCAACCAAATACGAATCCCATGAATGTCGGAGATGATAACGAAAATGAGATCAACTATTTTGAGGATGACGATGAGAAGGACGAGTAGACACATTTGATACTTTAATTTGACGTATGAACAATGTTTTTATTTGCCGGACGAATTCGTATTTCATATTTGAATTATATTTCAAACAATATAGGATAATATTTTATATTTGTCAATTTATTTTAGCTTTATGTATTTTTATTTATTTTAGATGTTTGTGAATATTAGCATTTTACATTATTAGAATATTATAAATGAAATTTATAAATAAAAAAATTTTAATGAGCTGATTTGGGCGATCGAATTAAAAAAATTTAATTTTAAAAAAATCGGAGAAATTGGTTTTAATTAATAAATTTTTGGTTTTTATATTTGCGGGGGAAAATCGGGGGAAATTTCCCCCGATTTTTTATTTTTTTTATTAACCGACGGAAAAAACCGGGGGAAATTTCCCCCGGTTTTTTCAAATATAAATTTTTTTTATTATCCGGCGGAAAAAACCGGGGGAAATTTTCCCTGGTTTTTTCAAATTTAATTTTTTTTTAATTATCCGGCGGATAAAACCGGGGGAAATTTCCCCCGGTTTTTTCAAATTTAATTTTTTTTAAAATTATCCGGCGGATAAAACCGGGGGAAATTTCCCCCGATTTTTTCAAATTTAAATTTTTTTAAAATCCGGCGGAAAAACCGGCGGAATATTCCGCCGGTTTGACATCGGCGGAATATTCCGCCGGTTTTTCCGCCGGTCGATCTCGCCCGCGTAAACCGGCGGAAAAATCGGGGGAAAACCGGCGGCCCGGTGTATTCCGGCGCCAAAAAAACCGGCGGACCGGTTTCCGCCGGTTTTCCGCCGGTTTTACGATTTTCCTGCGGTTTTTCCCCCGGATTTCCGCCGGATTTTTCCCCCGCTTTTGCCCGTTTTTCCTGCAGTGACTTAAGGTTGGGACATCTCAATTTTGGAGGCCTTAAGTTGATTTCGAAGAAGCAGCGGAAAGCCCTAAATGGAGGATGGCCATGAATGAGGAGACTGATTTCATTAAACGAAATGATACTTGGGAGCTTACCTCACTACCAGCAGGATATAAGCCCATCGGAGTGAAATGGGTTTACAAAATCAAAAGAAATTCAAAGGGCAAAGTGGAGCGCTACAAGGCGATGCTCGTAGTTAAAGGCTACAAGCAACGAGCCAGAATTGACTATGACGAAGTCTTTGCCCCAGTTACAAGGTTGGAAACTATAAGGTTTCTCATCTCGTTAGCAGCTCAAAATAAGTGGACAATTTATCAAATGGATGTAAAGTCCGCATTTCCATTTCACCCAGGAGAACATTGCCAAGAAAGATGTGCAAATAAAGTATGTCAAAATCGAAGATCAAGTTGTTGATATCTTTACGAAGCCACTCAAACAAGAAGTGTTCGAGAAGTTGAGAAGTCATCTCGAAATGTGAGAATCAAGCTTAGGGGGGCATGTTGAGAAATGAGAAATTAATCATGATTTTGAGAAGTCAAAGAGCCAATCATGGTGGTGGCAAAAACGGTCGAGAGTTACAAAAGTAATTTCAATAATTAAGTTTTGTAACCTATGCAATTAGTAGTCTGAGAGTCATGTCACTAATTAGGAGACTAGTATAAATAGAGGTCATGCATTAGGCATTTTGTGTGTAGTGAGTGTAGTGAGTGAATGTGATTGAGTGAGTGAAAGAGTTAGGAGAGTAAAAGAGTTGTAAGAGTGTTTTTAAGTAAAATTTTGAGTAAAATAGAAGTGTTGATTGAGTAGAAAAAAAAATTAGAGTGCGTTCTCCTCTCCACTTCCCCTCTCCTAAATTTGAATATTTTTCTACACCACCCCCATCACGTTTCCGCAACAAAGTGGTATCAGAGCTTCCGCAACAAAACATACATAGGAACAAGTTTCGAGCAGGGCGAGTAGCTATCTTACTGACCCAGAGGGACTCATGAACAAGATCATATCCTTCAGTTATGATAACTTACCTGATTACTTGAGACCATGCTTTCTCTATTTGGGGGTGTTTCCTGAAGACTTTGCAATCCCTGTGTGGAAATTGTACTCCATTTGGATTGCAGAAGGGTTCATACAACTGAAGACCGAAGGCACCCTGGAGGATACATCAGAAAGCTATCTGATGGAACTTATTGGCAAGAACTTAGTAAAAATTGATAAGATGGCCCCTGATGGTAGAGTTACAAAGTGCCGCATCCACGACAGTCTGCGTGATTTCTGCAAAACTGAAAGCGGCATTCAGAGGGAGAATTTCCTCCAAGAAATCGACAAGTCCACTAGTGGAGATTTTGAACTTGCAGTTTCTGAATTTGAAAACCTTCGCCGCCTTTCTATTCATAATACAAATATCCCAGATTTTCTCTCTTCCGATCTATTGTGACTTTGTGCAAGTGCACGCAGTCGTGCAAGTAATATAGAAAGTGAGTAGAGTGTCGAATCCACAGGGATTGAGATTTGGCCCGTGAAATTGACTTGTGTTGCTTATCTAAATTGATCAAATTGAATAGTGGTTGTGATTTTCTAAATAAATCCTAATTTTCTTAATGAAAACGACTTACGAATAACAATAATACCAAATAATCAAGGCGAGAAAAACAAGTGTAAGGTGGTTTCATTCACGTAATTTGCTATTCTAATCCAATCCCCAATTTGAGTGGTTTTCGTAGTTGTGTGAAGCCTAGGAACGAATATATCCACAATCTCTCTCGAGCATTGCGGAATTAACTCATACAATTCCTCTAAGCCTAAGACTAACCAATTCTCATTCAATTAATCCCAACTTTCGAAGTATTTATACGAATTTTTAAACACTGCCTTAAGGCTCAATCAAAGTTAAATTCATTCTCATGCAACTTTAACCCAATTGATCTTGTCTAATTAGAGCTAATATCGTGAATCGTCTCTCGACCTCATCACGATTCCCAAATTCGATAATTAGGGGTGATCAAACCCTAACTACGTATTTAACTGTTAAACAAGAATCACACAACAAAGACAATATATGAAAACCAATTCAAACTCGTAGGATTTTCATAGAATAGCAAAAAATCAATGAATTACACCATCCTTACACTTAATTTAAATTAGTTCATAAAGAAATTGAACATAAGAACGAAGAATGCAAGAGAATTCATGGAAAGAGAAGAAAGGAACTTAATTGCTGGAATTCTCAGGCGTGGAACTCTCCTCGTTCGGTTGTTTCTTCCCTTCGTTCTTGTTTTGCTCCTCTTCCGTTCTCCACAAACTCCACAAAGATCAAAAAAATGAAAAAAAACAAAGTTCTAAACTCTAAAACCTCAGGAAAAACGTGAACAGTAGCCGCCTCCCTCTTTCTGGACTTAAAAAGGTGGAAAAACCCTAGAGACACCTTCCAAAATTAGAGTCCTAATCGCACTAGGAAAGCTGAAAATTTTCTGCCGCGGGTTTTGGGTACGTACCCGAAATATTTTGGGTACGTACCCAAATTTCCAGATTCATTCAACACTTCACTGACTGAATTTGGGTACTTATCCGGAATTCCTGGGTACGTACCCAAATTTACAGATTCATTTCTTCTCAAAATCTCTCAAAATCTCTGAAATTGGGTTGGTACCCAAAATATCTTACATAGGTAACCAACTCTTGATTCCACTTTTTCGTCTCCTTGATGGTATTTTTGCCATTTTACCTACAAAACATGATTTATCTCGAATTTAGGCATAAAGAAGTTCAAATGAACAAAAATACATGATAAGTCCATCAAAATAACCATAAAAATCACGTAGAATTACGGACTTATCACGATCCTTATGGTCCTCATATCCGCTCGTTTTTTTGTTTTCCAAAGAATGAATCCAACTTGAAGATAGAAAACATTTCAGCCATCCTTGTTGCTTTCAAATTGCTTAAAGTTTTAGATGTCTAGAGTATCAAATTAAACAAAATCCCTAGTAACCTACATCGGCTAGTTCATTTGAGGTACATGGCTCTGTTTATCAATTCACCAGTTCTTCCCCCATCCTTCTCTAAGCTGCTGAATATACAAACTATTATAATCGATACGACAAATACTACTCTTGAAATCAAAGCAGATATCTGGCAGCTACTTCAGTTGAGGCATTTAAAGACAAATGCAAGCGCTACCTTGCCCAAGCCAGGAAAAAGCAGTAAAGGAGGACATTACACGAAATCTAATCTCTCTAAATCATTACACGACTTATAAATCTTATTCGATGTTTAAACATTAGCTAGAATTAATCCAATGAGAGAACAACAAATCGATCAGCCCCAAAACTAATTGAATAAAGTATTTGAGCAAACAAAAGTAGTGAATATTCAAAACCTATATAATAACTCAAAGTAAGAAAAATTTAAACTCATGACACAAGTGATTAAAAATTTTTGTTGAGTTTTGGCTCTTGTTTACTTAATCTTGATGGTTAAAATTTTTACACAGGCTCCACTGGTAAGAGAAAAGGAAGTGGTGGGTTTTGTAACTGAAGCTGAAACATTGATAGGGTATCTCAATGAGCAAACTAAGAAGCTTGGTGTCATATCCATCGTTGGTATGCCTAGCCTTGGCAAGACAACATTGGTTGGGAAGATCTTTTATGATCCAGCAATCCAACGCGAGTTTCCCACGAGCATATGGGTTTATGTTTCTTCTGAGCTGAATACAAAGCGTGTCTTTCTTACCATTCTGAAAAAGTTGACGACCGATGTCGCTCAGGACGTGTATTCCAAAACTAGCAACGAGTTAGCCGATCTAGTTGCTGATGAGCTAAAGAAATTAGGAAAGTTCCTGATTGTATTAGATGATGTGTGGAAGGTCGATGACTGGAAAAAACTCGAAAGGGCTTTTCCAAGCGAAAGCGAGGGCAAAATCTTGATCACTAGCCGTCTTCAAGACATGGCCAAGTATGCTAGTCGCGATAGCTATCCCCCCCTCAATTTGCGAACCTTGACCCATGAGGAGAGCTGGTTGCTGCTCTGCTTGGAGGTTTTCGGTAGGGGTGAGTGCCCCTCTAAGTTGGTAGGGTTCGGGAACCTAATTGCAAAGAAGTGTGCCGGGCTACCGCTTGCATTAGTTGTCATGGGAGGAATTCTTTTGGAAGACAAACATACATGGGAACAAGTTTCGAGCAGGGTGAGTAGCTATCTTACTGACCCAGAGGGACTCATGAACAAGATCATATCCTTCAGTTATGATAACTTACCTGATTACTTGAGACCATGCTTTCTCTATTTGGGGGTGTTTCCTGAAGACTTTGCAATCCCTGTGTGGAAATTGTACTCCATGTGGATTGCAGAAGGGTTCATACAACTGAAGACCGAAGGCACCCTGGAGGATACAGCAGAAAGCTATCTGATGGAACTTATTGGCAAGAACTTAGTAAATATTGATAAGATGGCCCCTGATGGTAGAGTTACAAAGTGCCGCATCCACGACAGTCTGCGTGATTTCTGCAAAACTGAAAGCGGCATTCAGAGGGAGAATTTCCTCCAAGAAATCGACAAGTCCACTAGTGGGGATTTTGAACTTGCAGTTTCTGAATTTGAAAACCTTCGCCGCCTTTCTATTCATAATACAAATATCCCAGATTTTCTCTCTTCAGATCCTTATGGTCCTCATATCCGCTCCTTTTTTTGTTTTCCCAAGAATGAATCCAACTTGAAGATAGAAAACATTTCAGCCATCCTTGCTGCTTTCAAATTGCTTAAAGTTTTAGATGTCAAGAGTATCGAATTAAATAAAATCCCTAGTAACCTACATCGGCTAGTTCATTTGAGGTACATGGCTCTGTTTATCAATTCACCAGTTCTTCCCCCATCCTTCTCTAAGCTGCTGAATATACAAACTATTATCATCGATACGACAAATACTACTCTTGAAATCAAAGCAGATATCTGGCAGCTACTTCAGTTGAGGCATTTAAAGACAAATGCAAGCGCTACCTTGCCCAAGCCAGGAAAAAGCAGTAAAGGGGGAGAAAAGCTTCAAACACTTGGTATGATTTCACCGCAAAGTTGCAAGGAGGAAGTTTTCATCAGGACTCGTAAGTTGAGGAAATTGGGCATCCGTGGGCGACTGGCCTTGTTCCTGGAGAAGAATGGGTCGTTTGCTAGCTTGCGGGAGCTAGATAATCTTGAAACTTTGAAGCTTATAAATGATCCAGACGGGGATGCCCCATTGCGTCGCCTTCCTGAGCATTACGCATTCCCACTGAAATTGAGAAGCCTCACGTTATCCAATACTTATCTCGATTGGGTCCATATGTCGACCCTGGGACGTCTGGTGAAGCTAAAGGTGCTCAAGCTAAAAGTTAAGGCATTTCACGGGACCCGTTGGGAGCTGGCAGCCGACGGAGGTTTTTCCAGTCTTGAAGTGTTGCACATTGGGCAAACAAACTTGGCTGTTTGGGAAGCTCCTGAACTTTTCTTCCAAAGTCTTAGACGACTTGAGCTGCACAACTGTAAGGAACTCTGTCAAATTCCATTGGGGTTGGCTAACATATCAAGCTTCTTGCTGTTGGACTTGTACAATACTAAACTTGCAGTGGCCTCGGCCAAGAAAGTTCTTGAAGCCAAACAAACGACGTGCAGTGGATTCGAGCTCTCCATTTTTCCTCCTACTGAGTGATCACGCTTGATTCTGGGCTTGACAGGTAATAAGTATGTGTGTGTGTATATATATACACACACACACACACCCACACCCCTCTTCCTAATAAACATTTTGGCTCTTAAATTAGGATTAATTTGTGCTTCTATAACTGTGATAGCATAATACTAGCTTAATGTACATCACTTGTTTCTAGCTTTATAAGAGATTCACTACAAAAAAAAATTGGTATGGGTGACAAAAGATTAGGTAAATTATAACTAATAAAACCGCGTACTAGCTAATAATACCTTTTATGTTCTTACTAACGGCATCTATGGCGACAAGAATTATCATGTTACTGCAATTATTTATAATTAGCGACATTTTAGGTAGTGATAAATTAATTTTATATCAAAAAAAATTATCACTGAGATTTGTGACAAATTTTTTTTTCTTGTTACAAAATTGTGACAAAAGCAGTGTTGGTACTAATTGTCATTAGCGATATTTTAAAGACAATTTATGTCACCATTCATCTTGTTGAAAAAAAAAATAAAGAAAAGAAAAAATTGTGTGACAAAACAAAGTTTTTGTCATTAAATATATATAATTGATTGATGATAGTTTTTTTATAATATTCACTGGGTAAGTTGTTGTCAATTTCATTTTTCTTGTAGTGATTAGAGACGAAGTCTCATGCGCGGAGATCTTTTTTGAAGCTGAGGTGGTATGCTTGCTTGAATAAATGTACACTTCATTCTGTTTATTAAATATGTTGGACTCCATTGTCATCCTCCATGTTGGGAGCGAATGCGTACAATGAACGATATTGTTGTCGTCAAAATTTAGTAATGTTCAGTCACTCATCGATTTAGCAATGTGTGTGTGTGTCTATGTATATTATAGGGACGAAGTCAGGCAATCCCCCTTCAAGTTCACATCAAGTTAAAATTATATGTATTTTTTTGAAAATTTTAAATTTTACATTTTCTAAATCATAAAAATACTTTTAATATTTTATAATCCTTTGATCTTATCCCCCAATCATAAATTTCTTACCTTCAATTTGTCCCACAAGTCAACCTTTGAATATTTGTGTTAAAAAAAAACCGATCGATTCTAGTCCTGTATATTTGATTAAATTCGAATTTTAGTTCAAATTCATAGAAATTTTGTGATTAATGCTGATCATGTCACTCAATTTGACTGGAATTCAGTGATTGACATTGATGCGGCACAAAAATTAGGGTATTTTGTGATTTCCCCCCCCCCCCCCCCCCCCAAATCCCAATCTACTTAGTTGGAAATCATGTTTGCAATTTCTTTTAACAAAATAAAAATAAGGTTGGCCTAATTGATTACGTTAGTATAAAATTAAAAGAAAAATGGACAATATATACATATACTTAAATTTGGAATATATTTAGAATATTTATATTCAAATTTGGCACAGTTATGTACATGTTTGGTATATGCACAAAGTAAAATACATAAATTTATACTTTAAGCATGTCTTCATCTATAATATTTATACACATATGCCTATATTCAGGCAAAATTAGCTTGCAACTCATGCTATGCACCAAAGTCATAAAAAATAGTATTACTCTAAGTAAAATAAAATATATATAAATTAAATAATCGACATGTCTTCCATTTTTTAACGGATATATCGATTAATGATTAATCATGTGATAAAATTACGTTGTTTGGACTTTGGAGTTACTTTTATGCCTTTCTCGCCCGAAAAAATATTATTTATTATAAAGTTATTTATATATTTTGAAAATTATATTATATAGAGAAGTACATAAAATTCTTGCACATTTACAATAAAGATGTATATCTAAAAATTCTTTGTCGTATGGATTATAATTTAACAATATGACGTTTGCTTATAAATACTTATTCATTATGGTTGCCGTCCAAAACAGCGCATCCTATTGTAATAACTATACTTTGTAATATTTGTAAAAATTGAAAACAAATACTTCAAATATATATTTCTTTTAGTAGTTGGAGAGTTTTTGAAATTCTTATTTTTGCCATTTGTTTTTTTTAGAACAAAAAAAGAAGAAAAAGAGGCTAAATAGTAAAATCACTTCTAAACAAATTTTTAGTAGTTTTTAGTTTTTTTTTCTTTCTTTTTTAATATAAATTTGTAGCTTCGTCTATTTAAAATATTCTCAATTATTATTATTATTAATTTTTTCAAAATATCTAAAATATGTACTTTAAAAAAAATTAAACATTCGCACACATCCATGTACTGTAAAACATCCTTTTTTTCCTTTGTTTGTTTAGTGTTTTTTCTAAATGGGGTGAATATATTTTACTTTTTTTTTCATTTTTTCAATTGGTTTTTTTTTTTTTTTTGTGGTGCAGTATTGGGTGGGGCGGAGGTGAGGATGAGAGGGGTGATCGGGTGGGTTTATATTTATGTTCTGGTTTATTCCATTTTATAGTGAAAAAATTGGTCAGCAACACGTGTCGCCATTCCAAGTAAAATTTTGATCAAAAAATATAATTAGTGGCAACTTGTAAAAAGATGCAAACTTTATGTGGCAATCAGTAACACTTAAAATTTAAGTAAAAATATGCATAGTTCGGGTGGCAAAGTGTAATTAACGATATAGATAAATTTTGATATATGCATATGCTTTGAAATTCAGGCCAAATTCATATATACTAACTAACATGAATTTGGACCAAAATCCAGGAATTAAAGAATTTAAAATAGTAATTAAGATAATAACTTTAATCATACATATATATAACATTATACATAGATACTACATAATGTATAGGGATAATAAATAAGAGTTGATTAAGGAGAAGTACTAGTTAAGGTGAAGGATAATTATAATGCAAGGTTATTGAATAATAGAAATGGCTTCTATATGGAAACTAGGGGACTTTTATTTACCCATGCGACCATTTTTTGCCTATGCAATGCACAGATATTTGAAAAATATCACTAATCTCCTCAAAAAGATACCTTAATTTTTAGTTTGCTTTGTTCAACAAATATACTATCATTTTGATATAAAACTTAATAATTAAAATTTAGAACAGTAACCAATGAAAAGTTATTATAAGAAGTTTAAAGTTTAAAAATAAAATAAAAGTGGGATAAGACGAACATTTTTTGTACTACATTCATCCTTACTAAATACTACATATAGGGTTTGGAGCAAAAAGAAAAAAAGTGATACACACACTTACACATATACGACATATTTGTCATTGAATAAGATGATAAAATATTTATAAAGCACTACAAATCACTAAAAGGTCAAAAAAAAATAATAATAAATAAAAGAAAAGTACAATATTTGTTAAACCTTTAAGTAAAATCAAAATTTGAAAGAATAATAAAAGTAAATAATGTTAATCACATATTTAAAGAACTAAGTGTTGCCCATAGTTAGCTCAAAAAAAAAATGTTATGGCCGAAGTTATAACACAAAAAATCAATAGGTGGATGTGATTGAAATAAGTCATCTCCATTATCATTTTTTTTCCTTTCCAAATAGATTAATATATAGAGTCAAATAACAGTAAACAATAAATTCTTTTGGCTTTTTTGTTATGAAAATAGTCCAAAATAATGGTATGTATATACTCATATATATATGTATATGTATATATATATATAAAGAGAAACACAATAATTAGATGCATGACTGAATTTTTCTTTCTAAACTAAAACTAATTAGTAAATGAAATAACATAGAGGAATACTAAAACTAAGGATTGGGTGAAACCCAAAAGACTTGAAAGACTAAAAAATGTTAGTTGAAAACTGAATAATAAGAGAGAAAAAATATGAAAAAGCATAATTAAAGATTTAGATTAAAAAAAATAATAAATGACAAATTTTATCAAATTTTCAGAAAAAGAATACGTAGGTAGTAAGATTCAACAAATTCCATCAATTCAATAGAAAACACAAGAAGAAAGAAAGAAAATTTACTACTTATCACCTTACTATTGTACAAAGTCTAGATTAATGGTGGAAAAAAAGTAAAACTTCAAATAATATGCTAAGTGGTTGTAGAAATTGGTATGAAGAAATAATATATGAAAGTCTAATAAATTAGTATAATTAAATGGTATGGGGAAAAATTACAATTAGTAAATATTCACGGGCCTATACATAAAGGAGGGGAAAAGGGCAAAAAAAATCCAACTAACAATTGTTTTGCTTACATAGTAATGTATATGGCATTGGGAATAATAATATGAAAAAAAATACTTTCAAGAGAGTAATAATTTGAGAATTATTTTCAATTTGAGTAATATTTTGAAAAAGAAACCAATTGAAAGACTTGATATTGACCGTGATGGGGAGTTCGATGCCACCCAACCCAATTGCATTTGGTAACTAATCTTATTTTGCTCTCATTGATATTCATTAAATATTTTTAGTCAACCCCATTTTCCTTTCCATGAGACTTTCCTTAAATGATTTTTATCTTTTCTTTCCTTTTCTTTTTTTGTTTACTTAATATTTTTCTTTTTTATTTCTTCTTTATTAATTTTTTCCCCTTTATTTTATAAACATTAGAAAATAAAATTGATGTCACATATTTATCACATAGTTATATATATCATAAATTATAATATATTTACAAATAAAGTCAATGAATAAGCATTTGTAATTGTATTGTACAGATAATTATATCAAGCTATTCTGTATTAGAACATACATATAAATGAATTTGTCCATTATTTATTAAGAATTATTGATTGTGTATATTACTTTTTGCCTAATTTTATAAGGGGGAATAATTTTAATTAACTCTATGTAATTTGGTTGTAAATTAAATCATCTAATATGTACAAAAGACAAAGTCTGTCAAAACCAAAATAAAATACGTTCACTTTATAATTACATCCGTTAGAATTAAGGAGTAATTAAGACACAATAATTACTCTAAACCTTTTCACAATTAGACTTTGACTTTAGTTATCAATTATAGCAAAATAAGATTAATTACCAAATTTAATTCCCCACAATAGTTAATCTAAGTTTTTTTACAATTATACTTTAGTTGCCAATTATAACAAAATAAAATTACTTACCAAATATAATTGAGTTGGATGGCCACCCTTGTGGGTGGCATCGAACTCCCCGATGATGATTTAGGGAAAATTACATGACTACCCCTGAGATTTGGCCAATTTATAAAAAACCCCCTATTTTTTCAAAAATTATCAAAAACCCCATTAGGTTCTATTCATATTACAAACTTATTTCAATTTTCGAAAATACTCCTTCCTTTTTTTTGGATGATTTACACTGACCACCCTGAGATTAGGTTAATTTACGAGAAACCCCCTGTAGTTTCAAAAATTACCAAAACCCCCCTGAGGTTATACCAATATTACAACTAGTACCTACTTAGGTTGACTTATCAACAATATTAATTTTTTTTTCCTTTGTAATATTGCTATCATAAAATTTTCATGTAATAGATTTGAAAAAAAAATGTGATTACGTATTCAAATAAATATTCTGAATTCAATGTTATGAATTTATACTAAATATACGTAATATGTGCTAAATTTATATTTGAGAAAAATATAATTATATGCATCGTATATATCCATAATGTGAAATGAAAAATATAAACATTGATTGAAATAAAAAATTGAAATTAAATAATGCACTTGAAACTTTATTTAGCTTGAGGACTCTAACTCATTTCTTTTTAAATTTACTCCATATTAATGATAATATGACATACTTGATGTGTTGGTAGATACTTTTAATGTATTAAATTTAGAATATTTATTTGAATAAATAATCACATTTTTTTCAAATCTATTATATGAAAATTTTATGATAACAATATTACAGAGAGAAAAAAAAATTAATATTGTTGATAAGTCAACTTAAGTTGGTGTTAGTTGTAATACTGGTATAACCTCAGGGGGTTTTTGGTAATTTTTGAAATCGCAAGGGATTTCTCGTAAATTAACCTAATCTCGGAGTGGTCAGTGTAAATCACCCAAAATGAGGGAAGGGGTATTTTCGAAAATTAAAATAAGTTTGTAATATTGATATAATCTTAGGGGGTTTTGGTAATTTTTTAAAAAATAGGGAATTTTTCGTAAATTAGCCAAACTTTAGGGGTGGTAAGTATAATTCGCCCAATGATTTATAAGAAAAATTACTTTATAACAAATGATGCAATTTAATTATTTTAAAAGAATTAAAATTTGAAATTTATTAATTTATATATAGAGTAGCTCAAGTACAAATGACTCTGTAACAACGAAACTTTGGCATTTCCTGCCAGATCATTTTCCATTTTATATTACATTTTTTATTTATGCTAAGCTCCTGTACTAAGTGAGAAACTACTAATCAACTTGTCACCAACCTCTATTAATAATCCCTTAGTCAATAATGGCAGCTCATTAGCTCAACATGTGCGCACTTTTTATTTGCCAACCTAACCTATCCTCAACATATATATATATATATATATATATATATATAAAGACCTGACCTAACGGTCCTAACCTAAATGTTTAATTCAGAGTGCCGCTTGCTTTTTTATTTTCTCTTCTTCTTCTTTTTATGTTTTTCTGTGTTATTCACTTGGAATGTTAGCAAATGCTTTTGCTTTTTGAAAAAATTAATATTGTAAACAAGATTGTAAAAGAGTTGAGTAATAAAAGTGAATGGTTTAGAATAGTGTTTTAAAAAAAAAAGTGAAAAATATTGATTAAATTTTTGAAAAAAAATAACTAAATGGTGAAAAAAACAACCTAAAAAATATTTTTAACTTTTAACTTTTTTTTCCCAAAAGAAACAGAAAAAAAAAACATTGAATTACAGTTTTTTTTCTCCAGTATAAGCAAATATATATATATATGGGAAAATTACATCCACCTCCCCTGAGGTTTGGCGAAATTACATTTTAACCCACGATTTTTTGTAAATTACAAAAAACCCCTTGAGGTTTATTCCGTCTAACAATTTACCCCAGCCGTTTATGACCGTTAGGGTTCCGTTAGTTTTTGTACGTAAAGTTCCGATAGTACCCTTGAAGGGTTTTTTTGTCATATATATAAAATATTTGGGGTTGTATGTTATGTATTACATCTTTGTGGGGCTAAAAGTAATAATATTGAAAAAATTGCTCCGTTTTTCGACAAGTTTTTCGGTGAACTTGAAGCGGGTTTTCAACTTTTTGACGTGGAAAACACATTGGTGAGGTTAATTTTGGGCTAGAGTAGGTTTTATACATTTTTCGTTTATCACTTGTAATTATTACATATCACATGGGGTTATTGTAATATACACAAAAAAATATGGGTTAAATTGTAATTTCTTCAAACCTCAAGGGAGGTAGATGTAATTTGTCCTATTTAATATCAGCAAAAAATAAAGGGCAAAACGGACTTTTTACACTTTCCGTCCATTACTTGTAATTATTACAAACCTCAGGGGGATTTTGGTAATTTACAAAAAATCGTGGGTTAAAATATAATTTCGCCAAACCTCAAGGGAGGTGGAAGTAATTCTCCCTATATATATATATATATATATATATATATACATATACTTTTTTTTTTTGCAAACACCCCTTTAATCTTGATAAATTGTTACCTATCATTATATGCAAAGCTTCTTGTTCTTGTTCTTGTTCTATGTTTAGTGAAATAACGTTGTGTAAATATATTACGTGGACCATATTCCATTATTGCACCTTTAGCTCTTGACCAAGACTAACATGTCGCACGTAAATATAACTCAATGATTGATCATGTTGTAATAGCATGAGTAAAAGAACTCATGCATTAAGATTTAATAATATGAATTATATATATGGTCGTGTTATCAGAACAAGTCATATAAGATTTTTAAGTATCTAATTTGTGTGCAAACTTTCTGTTATGAATGATATTAATATATATATATATATATATATATGTACATAGTGGTGAAACCACGTATACTTAGAGGAGTGCATGTCCATCCCCTAACTTCAAAATTATCCCATGTATATATAGTTATATTTGAATGATCGTCCTAATTGTCTTTTAGATCACTTCAATTAGTAGATTCCTTGACTTTTTTTTTAATTTAATTATTTGTATTATTTGTAGGGCGAATTACACTGACTATCCCTGAGGTTTGGTTAATTTACGAAAAATCCTCTACTTTTTCAAAAATTACCAAAAACCCCCTAAGGTTTCAAAAATATTACAAACTTATTCGAATTTCTGAAAATACCCCTTCCCTTTTTTTGGGTGATTTACGCTGACCACCCTGAGATTGGGTTAATTTGCGAGAAACCCCCTATGATTTCAAAAATTACCAAAACCCCCCTGAAGTTATACAAATATTAAAACTAACACCTACTTAGGTTGATTTATTAACAATATTAAATCATTTTTTTCCCCTCTGTAATATTGTTATCATAAAATTTTCATGTAATAGATTTGAAAAAAAATGTGATTATTTATTCAAATAAATATTTTGAATTTAATGCATTAAAGGTATCTACCAACACATCAAGTATGTTATATTATCGCTAATACGGAGTAAATTTTAAGAGAAATGAGTTAGAGTCCTCAAGCTAAATAAAGTTTTCAAGTGCATTATTTAATTTCAATTTTTTATTTCAATCAGTGTTTATATTTCTCATTTCACATAATGGATATATACGATGCATATAATTATATTTTTCTCAAATATAAATTTAGCACATATTACGTATATTTAGTATAAATTCATAACATTAAATTCAGAATATTTATTTGAATAAGTAATCACATTTTTTTTCCAAATCTATTAAATGAAAATTTTATGATAACAATATTACAGAGGGAAAAAAAAAGAATTAATATTGTTGATAAGTCAACCTAAGTAGGTGCTAGTTGTAATATTAGTATAACCTCAGGGGGTTTTTGGTAATTTTTGAAACCACAGGGGGTTTCTCGTAAATTAGCCTAATCTCAGGGTGGTCAATGTAAATCACCCAAAAAAGGAGAAGGGGTATTTTCGAAAATTCGAATAAGTTTGTAATATTTTTGAAAACTTAGGGGGTTTTTGGTAATTTTTGAAAAAGTAGGGGATTTTACGTAAATCAACCAAACCTCAGGGGTGGTTAGTGTAATTTTTCCTTATTTGTAAGTATGTGCACCTCGTAATTCTAGGGTTCTGATTTTGCCAATATATATATATATGCATATAAGTTATAGTTTTTTAAAAATAATGTATAATTAACCAAGTATTGTTGCTAAAGCAATTCTAATCTAATCAGGAGCTACGAATCAGCATTGAAAGTTAAACAAGCACAAGTAAAATAGTTTAGACGACTTAGGTACATAAAGTAAACAAAAAAAAAAAGAATTGACCGATAACAATGTTGGTTTAACAAAATAATAAAACCAAAAATGAAGGCTCCTAGAAAAGCAATTAGGTAGATTTCTTCTTCTTCTTCTTCATTTTTTTTTTTTTTTTTTTTGTTGGATGAATTCACTTAGCTATATTATATTCCTTTTTTGGCTGAAGCAAGTCTCCAGATGCCAATGCTATTTTGAGTGTTGTTAATGATGTTCGATTCTTCATTTCTTTGGTTAGATCTATTTATTATCTAATGTAAATTTGCTTTCACTTATTGTGTATTTTTGTTTCTTCTTCTCCAAAAAAAACAAATAGTGAAACAATAAAGGGGATTTTGCTTAAGGGCTAATTATTACATATGGACTCATTTAAATATGCAATATAACAACTCGTATCCGCTTAAATCAAAACTTAACACTGAACCCCATTTAAGAATTTATACTACATAAAAACTTATTGTGATCAGGGTTCCGTCAACTCATCAATGAATGCATTAAAAAATTCTGTGGAATACCATTTTCGCCCTCCCCCTCCAACTTTTTTTCAATGGGTGCTCTTTGTAGTATTTAAATTTAATAGGGTACATTTTGTAATTAAAAAACTACTCCCACTTCTCCATTTTTGAAACACACAAAATCTCACACATGCAAAAGAAACTACCCTCTAAAACTTATTTCAATCCTTAAATTAGATACACAACTAGTTACCCACGATATGAGGAACAATTCTATGGGAAAAAACCGTCGAAGGCGGTGGAATCTCTACACGGAATTCGCTCACAACGTAATGTATGATGATGAGGACGTAGTCCTGCATAATGAACAGAAATACAGAAAATGAAGTGTAATTTTATTCAAGCAAGCCTCGACCACTTCAGCTTGAAGAAAGAGCTCCATGCGCCAAACATCCTCTCAATCTCTTGTAAAGCTTGAAATAAATTAGGTACATGCATATATACACCAACATTACAAGTTATTACAAATGATTGTATTAAGTGAAAATATTTTCTATTTTATCATTAATTAAATATTTTTGGTGACAATAATTTTTATATTGTCACAATATCACTCAATAATGAAAATAACTAATGTTAACAATTAGTGGCACATCTATAGTAACAACAAAAATTATTATTTAGATTTTGTGACAAGATGTCATTGTCACTAATTTGGTACAACAGATGTGTCACTAATTTTTAATGTTGCACTATGTTGTCACCATGGACATTGTGCAAACTATGTTTTGCGACAATATAAATTTATTGTCACTAAATGTATAGAATTAATGACAACGTTTTTATTATGACTTGTTATATTGTCACGAACTTACCCATTTTCCTGTAGTGATTATTGTTATGCAATCATAATTATATATATCCAATGTGGTAGGAATTAACAGGAATCCCGTGAGATGATTATATACTTACCTGTCAAGCCACAATCAAGGGTGATCATTCATCATGAGGAAAAATGAAGAGTTTGAATCCGCCGAATTTGGCGTAGATTTGCTGATCTTCCCACTGCTTTTCTTTCGCTTCACGAATTTTCTTGGCTGAGGCCACCGCAAGTTTACTATGGTATAAGTCCAAGAAACGAAAGGTTGGTATATCAGCCAGCGCAAATGGAACTTGTTGGAGACTGTCACAGTTGTGCAGCTCAAGGCGTCTGAGTCTGGGAAAGTGATGGCCTGAAGCTACCCAAATCGCTAAATTCGTTCGCCCAATGTGCAACACTTCAAGACGGCGAAAACTACCATCAATTGCCTCCCATCTCTCCCCCATGAATGCTCTGTCTTCTAGCTTGAGCACCTTGAGGTTCTCCAGCAATCCCAGGGTTGACATATGATTCCAAGTGAGAAGAGTAGTAGATAAAGTCAACTTCCACAATTTAGGTGGGAATTTGTAGGGTGGAGGAAGGCTGAACAATTGACTATCTGAAGAGGCGATGGCAAGTACATCATTTAGTAACTTCAACTTCTCAAGATTATCCAAACTCTCCAAATCATCAAATGATAGTGAAGCCAATCGCCCACGAATTCCTAGTTTCTTCATATTGCGGGCCCGTTCAAGAACTTCCTCCGTGCAACTTTGTGGTGAAATTGTACCAAGTGTATGAAGCTTTTCACCTCCTCTACTACTTTTTCCTGGCTTGGGCAGATTAGCAGAGGCGTTTGTTTTAAAATGCCTTAAGTGAATCAACTGCCAAATATCTGCTTTGATTTCAAGGGTACGAGATGATGTATCAACTATAAAAGTCTGTATGTTCCAGAGCCTGGAGAAAGCGCGAGGAAGTTTATCCATATCAAAGGACAGGTGGATATACCTCAAATGAACCAATTGGAATAGGTCACTGGAAATTTTACCAAATTTGATGGGCTTCACATCTAAAACCCTTAGCAGTTTGAAAGCGGCAAGGATGGCTGAGATATTTTCTGTGGGCACTGCGATTTCTTCTCTGGAGAAACAAGCGAAAGAGCGTACATGAGGACCATCAGGTGTTGAGGAGAGAAAGTTGATGACATTGGAATGAACACAGAGGCAACGAAACTTTTGTATGTCAGATATTGGAGGATAGAAATTTCCATCACTGTACTCTATTTCTTGGAGGAAATTCTGTTTTTGACTTCCAGCTTCAGTTTTGCGGAAAACACGAAGCATATCATGAATGCGGCATGTTTTAGCTCTACCGTCAGATGCCGTCTTATCAACCATTACTAAGCTCCTGTTAATAAGATCCTCCAAATAGCACTCTGCAGTTTCCTCGACGCTAATACCATCTTTTTGTTGAATGAATCCTTCTGCAATCCACATGCGAATCAATTTCCAAACAGGGATTTCATAATCTTCAGGAAACATCCCCAAATATAAGAAAGCACGCTCTCAGGTGATAAGGCAATTTATCATAACTCAATGACACAATTTTCTCTACACGTCTCTGCGGGTCCTCCATTAGATAGGTACCAATGCTTTTAGACACGCTTTCCCATGCATTCATCATTGCTCCGGGTGATGCTAAATTTCTTTATGCAAGAATGCCCCCTGTAACCACTATTGCAAGCGGCAACCCATCACATTGCCTAGCGATTGCCTTTCCGAGAACTTCCAACTCTTTAGGGAACTCATGCATGCCTAGAGCCTCCAAACAGAGCAACGAGCAGCTCTCTTCAAAAGTCAAGAAGCGCAAATTGTGGGGATCTCTGTTTCGATTAGCATGCCTACCCACTTCCACATGACGACTAGTGATCAAGACTTTACTCATATTATTGTTCTTCGGTAAAGGAATTTTGAGTCTATCCCAATCATCTGTCGTCCCCACATCGTCCATTACAATCAAGAACTGTTTACTCTCTAGTTCAGCCGCAACTACTTGGGCTAACTCATGATCGCTTTTGTGGTACGTGTCACCGGTGAGATTGGTCAACTGTTTCAAAATGTCAAGAAAGACATTCGCTCGTGTAAATTCTGGAGAGACACGAACCCATATGCAGATGGGGAATTCATATCGGATATTTGGATGATCAAAAATGGTCCGTGCTAAGGTTGTCTTGCCAATGCCGGCCATGCCAACGATGGATATGACATCGAGGTGTTGAGTTTGTTCAGTGAGATATCCTATTAACTTCTTTGCCTCATCTTCAAGACCGACCACATTGTCTGGTCTTACCACAGAAACCTGAGAGAAAGTTTTTAAAACCAAGATTGTTATTCCGCAGTTTTTATTATCGTATTCAAATTAAATGATTAATATACCACTTGGTAGTATACCTAAGTGGGCAGTTACAAATTTTGTCTGTTATAGTTATCAATGTATGCAATGCATATCTATTTTAATAGATGGTTGAAATTCTACTCAAAACATAGAAAAGAAGAAAAAAAATAGATCGTTAAAATGGTAAATAACAGCAGAGAAAAAATGAAAATGATCAAAAATTAAAATAAAGTGTACCATCATTCGAAAACGAATCCTTATCAAAAAGCACGAGCCAACCGCAGTAAATTAAGATGCACCGGCACTTGGTATCACAAAAGATCCGGATCCGCACAAGGCTTAGCATAAATTCAATTTAAATCTTGAGTAATATTTTTTGTGTAACATTTTCTCTTCATGCTTAGCAATACACACCATGTATTCGGCCAACTATTAAAATTAAGAAAGAGAAAAAATTGGGAGGTGTATACTAATGAGTGTTACATGAAAATATTCAAAAAAAAAAAAATGTCCAAATTCAATTTGATCAAACTCAATCAATGCGCTAGCAAATATTGTTGGGTTTTTTCTCTAATTTGTTGGTCTCACATATTAATTTATTGTATATTATTATCTCATTAAAAGGAGCCCAATTATGTGATCCATTTAAGAAATAAATTTAATGGGCTTATAGAAATATTATATTAAGTATGGGTCTTTTATGTGTAGAAGCTCAGTCACACTTTAATTATGTTTGATGGGCTCATAATTAAAGTGTGACGTATTAGGTATATTAGGGTATGGTCCCTAAGCCAGAAAAGAATGACGTCTTTCTTTCTGCCCCATCTAAGAGAGAGAATAAAGAAAACTCACGTCGTCTTTCTTGGCTTAGAAGGCCACTAACCCTAGATCCAGTTCTCTTCCGCACCTATTATGGATCGAGGTTAGTTATTTAGATTAAAAAGCATTATTTGATTATTTACTAAAGACCCTGTGATTAATCGATTCATATGAATCGTATTTTTGTTTTATATTATAGATTATTAGGTTTGAATCCACATTTTATTAAAGTTATTCAACAAGTGGTATCAGAGCAAGATTAGTAAATAATCAAATATGTTTTATTTTGATTTATTCGGTTATGATTTGATGTTTTGCGCATGCTTTAGTTAAATCTACAATATATATATTTATGTTGGATATATATTGTAGATGTATGTTCATATATGTAAATCTTATTTGATTTCATATTATTATGTGGTTTTATTTATGTATTCATCAAGGATAAAAGAAATCAATCCATAAAAATTTTTTTTTGGATGATTTCTTGATGATTCATAAAATCTGGAATACTGTTTTAAAAAAAAAACCAAAAAAGAAAAAAAAAGGGGGGCGGCAGTAAACAGAAAGAAAAAAAAAAAAAAACCTAATTCTATGCAAGTGGAAGGGTTCGAACGTGAGACCATGTGTTAGGGTCGTGAGTCTCTGGCCGCTGGGCTACCGTTCTGGTATCTGTAATTAAACAGAGAATAAAATATAAATAAAAAAAAATTGTGGTTTTTTAGAGTACTCAGCAGGATTCGAACCACGTATAACCTCTATGGCTTTATTTCATTCTATGTGCCAACAATAACAAAAAAAAAAAAAAAAAGGGTGCAACAGCCAAGGTTCGAACCCGCGCATCCTGGTGAGGCTTGGCCGCCGTTTACCGCTCGTCTACCGGAACAAGTCGTGCAGTGTAGCGCCTCTTAGTGGTATTTAGCAGAGATAAAACATAACCCTTTTAGCCAATGGGTTTTGAACCTGAGACCATAGAGTTAGGCATTCACTGATCTAACTGCTCGATTGTTGCCCAGTTTTGTAATAACATTGTGTGTGTGTTTATTATTTATAAGCGGTGCTTGTAGAACTTGAACCCTTGAACTAGAACGATATATCGGCTGGAAACCCGGATGGTCAGACGAAAAGAGTCATCTTTGATGACTCGTGTCTTGATATAACGCCACGTACAGTTCGAGTTCAAAAATTATTGTATATAGTTTGCGCACTACTTGACCATATTGCTATTACAATATAGTTTGTGTATTTAGCTTTATGTATAAAGTTTCCTTTTAAGTAGTGCATTTGGGATTTAGTTATTGTGCCTATTTTGAAATTGTATAGATTGAACTAATATGTTGCCAAAGCAACCTCTATTAGGTAAAATTTATCACTTTTGAAAATATAGGCATGTTTCATCTATACAAAAATAATCGGCCCAAAGCAAGATTATTTTGGCCAGATGGTTAATATTTATAAATATGTTGTTCATACTCTTTTATCTATGCGAAATAATCGGCCCAAAGGAAGATTATTTTGATATAATATTCATAAATATGTAAGTTGTCATATTACCTTCATCTATGCGAGATAATCGGCCCAAAGGAAGATTATTTTGGCCAGATGATTGATTCATTAATATGTTATTTTTGTGTTATTTCGGCTATGCGATATAATCGGCCCAAAGAAAGACTATTTCGGCAAGACAAAGGATAGTCATAAATATTAAAATTATCTTGGTTAACATGCTAATAATTTATCGGTCCAAAGAAAGGCATATTATTAGGCCATTTTCCAATTATGAAATATTTATGAATTATGTGATACCATTACGAGTTGTTATTTTTGTCCAATGACTAAATAACAATGTCGTGTTGAGTATATTTGGTAACTATCAATATTCATGAATTATGGACAAAAGCACCACTTACAAGTTGTTATTTATGTCAAAAGACTAAATGACAATGTTGTGCTACGTATCTTGAGATGGGCCCACTTGCATGTAATGTGTTTGATATATTTATTATCCACACTTGTACATGCTTTATACGGTTGATTTACTTTGAGCATATTTAATTTTCTTTATAGAGTCTTTAATATTTGCCATCATGAATAACATTCTATGTGCTTGATAGCACAAACCCTGAAAAATAGAAAAATGCACTTTATGATGTGCTTGGTTGCATAGACTTGACTATATATTAGGATTTGATAGTCCTGCGAATCTAATCATTAGTATTAGTACTATTGATAGAAAGTCGCATACAAGAAGTAGGATCAATTAAATTATATTAGTCCAATAGTCATGCAACATTTAAATTCCCAATATCCATAAGAGGTCATATTTTGAGAAAGAAAATGCCAAAGTTTCCAATAGAAGACCGATTCGTTCCAGCGAAAAGGTCGAAATGTACATTATTCTTAGAAAGCTCATTTTAATGCAGTATAAATGCAAAGAAAACATAAAGAAATACATCAAAGAATAGTCCAATCTTGTAACAAAACAAAGGTCCTTAAAAGTTTGAATGTTGAAAAACATTCTTGTGGACCTAGTTTCAGTTAAAAAAATAGATGAAGTACTAATTGGGCAATAATTTCTCAAGAAACTACCACCATTAAGAAATGAACAAAGACTTAATTTAAAGAAACTGCAAGACTTGTGATATTCCAACATAAAGTGCAAAAGAAACATAATTCAGTAATTATTTGTTACTTTTACAAGAAAGTTGGTCATATAAAGAAATATTGTCCGAAATAGGTCAATGGGTATGCGAACAATATTGACTTCTCAATTTTGTTTGCTTTATTAATTTGACTTTAGTGCTTCATACTTTAGGATTAATTAAGGTGTCTAGTGCCAATTGGTGTTGAAAGATACATCTATATGAAAAATGACAACAAGACTTTGTTGAAGGCTATTGGTGTCCATAATATTCTCCTAAATACTAGTTTGTGTTTGAATTTAGAGAAAAAATTTGATTATGCCATCAATGAGATGGAATTTAGTTCCTATTTCCTATATGGACAAATCCAGACCCACTTGTTCTTTTGGAAATAAGTCTCTAAATTTAAATATTAATGAAACTTGTATTCTAATTTGTTATATTGTGAATATTAGATGTCAACAACTTTAACAGAAATGAAAAGACATTTCTTTTAGAATAACTTTGGTATTAAAGTCAAATTGGATAATAAGAATTCATTTGTGTGATAATAGAAGCAATTAGGTAATTTCTCTGAATAGAGAATAAATATGCTTTTGTCAAGGGGAATTCTTGTTTTTTTCTTATTTAAGAAAAATAAGTGCAAAAGGAAGTAAAGAATCTTTAGAGTTGATGCATATAGGTTTTTTGTAGACTATTCCCTATGGTATCATAGAATGGATAACAACCGATATTAACTTCATTGATGATTACTTCTATGTGATTATTTGTACTTGATTATTGAGTAGTTGTAATCTTCAAAAATAACTTTTAGATGGGACACTAAAGTCTGCAGTTAATACAATAAAGTGAGTTACAAGCAAAATAGTAACAAAAATTCCATACAGGTTGTGGATTGCACAAGAAGTCTAGTATTAGACACTTGCATGTCCAGGGATGTCCAGCTAAGGCTAGGCCTTACAGGCCTAAGTAAGAATAAACTGAACTAAAGAATAATAGTTACTGTTTTGTAAGATACTCAAAATCGAGGGACTTTAAATTCTATGATCCCTCACACATGTCCTTTTTCGAAAGAGAAAATGCCATGTAAATAGAAGTTGGTGGTTATAGTGTGAGATATCGAAATAGGAAGGTTGTGTTTGAAGAGGAATGTGTTAGCATTCCCACTATGGTTACAGCTGAAAGGGATTGAATAGTTTACCCTAGTACTCTTCAGCTTGTAAGTTAGGATATTATATTAAACACAACTATATTTGAAAATGCCCATTAATCAAGTAGGGAATCATCATCTATTGAAACTGATGAACCCCAACAACCTCAAATCTAAAGTGCCAATAAGGAGATCTACCAGATGAAGGAGAAAAATAATTTCAGATGACTATATCATCTATCTCCATGAACACAAATTTGATATGAGATTGCAAGATGGTCCTACATCTTTTAGTTAAATCAAATTGTGTTTGAATTCTGATGCATGGATCAAGGCCATGAATGAGGAGATGAAATCCATGAGGGGCAATGGTATTTAAAATCTTGTCAGTTACCATAAGGGATGAAATTCATTGGTTATGAATATAATTTCAAAATCAAATGGAATTCAAATGGTAACATTAAAAGATACAAAATATGCCAATGGATTTACTCATAAGGAAGACATTGATTTTTAAAGAGGCTTTCTCGTCAGTTTAGACAAAAGACTATTAAAATTGGTGTGGCACTTGTGACTCATTATGATCTAGAGCTGCATCAAATGAGCACAAAGATAATGTTTCTGAATGGAGGCATTAAAGAAACAATATGCATGGTGCAACCAGAGAACTTTGAGTCCAAAGACTCAAAGGACCTAATGTAAATTGAAACAGTCCATGAACTATCCGACTAGGCATTCCACTTGTGATACCGAAAATCTAATAGGATGATGACCTCTTTTAGTTCAAGAAAAACACCTTTAATTAGTGCATATATTTTAAGATTAGTGGGAGCAAATTTTCTCTCCTGGTGTTGTATGTAGATAATAATCTACTCGCAAGTAACAATATAAGCCTATTGCATAAAGATATACTTAAACGCAAAAGGCCCATATTGGTAAGGTGCTTAGCTATTTTGGTAAGCAAAATTGTGCACCAGGGGACACCCCTATAGCAAAATGTGACAAAATGTTTACTCCAATTTCATATATGCTTGAGTATGTAAGCATTAGAATTTAGCATACGTAGTAGGGATATTAGGCAAATATTTTAGTAACCCAAAATTGGATTATTAAAATGATGGGTTATGAAGTATCTACCAAAAACAATAAATATATGCTCGTTTATTGGAAATAAAACCACTTAAAAATTGTGTGGTATTTCAATTCAGTCGTTTGTTGGATGCTTAGATAACAAGAGATCCACATTACGTTATGTATTCACGATAGTTGGAGGAGCTATTTCGGAAAAGTGTTAAGACACTAATAGCTTTTCAACTATGAAAATCGAATGCATAATTTGCTATAAGACATCCAATCAAGGAATATAGCTTGTATGTATTACTAGATTGAAAATGATCAATGGTGTTGACATTATAAAGGTTCATTTTTAAAAATAAGATCTCCAAACTATATTCGAAGAACAATTAGATTTTGAAAAAGTATGATATATAGACATTAATTTTTTAGTTGTGAATAAATAAGTTCAGAGTATTCGGGTGTCAATAGAGCATATTAATACAAACTCAATAGTTTAAAGCTCACTAAGGAATCACCACTTAAAGTGTTACGTGGTCGTGAAGCTTAATGGGTATCATAAGGATCTATGGTACGCCATGTTAGTGGGAGTTTGCTATTTAATTTTATGCTCTTTGTACACATTTTTTATGGTTATGTTTTGTACAGACTAAGGTTTCATAATTAATTGAATATTCTGAAATAAGGAAATTAACTTTCCACTGCGATTTTGCATAAAGATTGGAAAGTGTTGAGGGACTCTTTGAATCATAAGATAGGACCAGTTGAAAATAGACATAATTGAGATCACGTTACATGTAATTTCCATGCTACACATCCATACTTGATCTATGTCATTAATTTTGCTAGTATTGTGACCATTATTCGATTTAGTTACGAGTTATGTGACGAAAGCCGCTTTGATTCTATATTAGCACAATTGATGGACCAAATTGTTTTGGAATATTTCGAGGTTGAGATGGCATAAAATATGTGCGCATTAAGATTTCAGCTATATACAATTTTCGAAAATATATGTGGACCAAATGGGAGATTGTTGGATTTTTCTCTAATTTGTTGGTCTCACATATTAATTTATTGTACATTATTATTTCATTAAAAGGAGCCCAATTATGTGATCCATTTAAAAGATAAATTTAATAGGCTTATTGAAATATTATATTAAGTATGGGTCTTTTATGTGTAGAAATCCAATCACATTTTAATTATATTTGATGAATTCATAATTAAAGTGTGACGTATTAGGTATATTAGAGTATGGTCCCTAAGGATAAAAAAAAATAACGTCTCCCTTTCTGCTCCATCTAAAATAGAGAATAAAGAAAACTCATGCCGTCTTTCTTGACTTAGAAGGCCACTAACCCTAAATCCAGTTCTCTTCCGCATCTATTATGGATTGACGTTTAAAGTTATTCAACAAGTATGAATACCCTTGTTTTACGATTGATCATATGATTGAAAAACCGATGCAACCCGACACAAATAAGAATTTTCCAAAAATATTAAGAAAATTCAAACGGACATAAATCAGGATAAATCAACTAATCAAACCAAGCAAAAAACAGAGAGAAGAGGAAGAAGAACCCAAAAAAAGAAACAAGAAATAAAAATAAAATAAGATATGATCACCTCAAACTCTTCAGGGTCTCCCTCCCCCACATCGAGGTTGGCGAAGTTAATCTTGGTCTTGTTAAGTTTTGGCATAAGTTTTTATCCCACATTGCTTAGTGAACTAAGATGGGAAGTTCCTTAATGTTATAAAAGGACTCTTTCCCTTCTTAGTTTATCATCCCAAAATTTGTACTCTCTTCTCCCAAATTAAAAGAGCAGGCTGCGTGAGTAGTGCTCGGAGACGTAGGCATAATTGGCCGAACTCCGTTATCAATTTTTCGGGTGTGTTCTTTCCTTATCTCTTTTAGTTATTCCGCATTTGATTTGTTTCTTTTCGGTTATAGTATAGTATTCAATATTTATTTGTCGGGTTTATTTATAGTGTATTGTACTATTCATTTGGGTGTATTTTTCTATTCACGTGTATGGTACTGTTCATGTATACACGGGTTTAGGTTGTGATAATATACTGTGCAAGTAAGTTCTGTCTAGGAGACTGGGTTTTAAGTGGGACCATTTGTGACCCCTCCAGCCTTTCCTGGGAATTTATTTGGAATGATAATTTTGTCTAAGGAGACTGCTCAGTAGTCTTTCCTGAAAATTATCGAATCAGTACAATTCACTAGTTGTAGTTTGAGTGGAAAATTACCCGATTTTCCCAACAAGTGGTATCAGAGCCGAAGGTTCGTCCTAGGTCTGTTTGTAATATTGTTTATATTGAATACTATCATTTGAGTCTGTAATGGCGTCAGAAGTTCCACCAACAAATAGTGTTACATCAAATATGACACAAGGGACATCGACTTCCTCGTCCTCATGGACAAGGTTTTCAATGTCAAGTTTGAAGTTGGCGGTAGAGATATTTGACGGTACTGGCCATTTCGGCATGTGGCAAGGCGAGGTCATGGACTCCCTTTTCCAACAGGGTCTTGACATCGCCATTGAAGAAAAGAAACCAGAATACATAGAAGATAAGGATTGGAGTATCATAAATCGGTTAGCATGCGGAACAATTCGATCGTGCCTGTCCAGAGAGCAGAAGTATGCATTCAAGAATGAGACTTCTGCACATAAATTGTGGAAGGCGTTGGAGCAGAAATTTCTGAAAAAGAGTGGTCAGAATAAGCTCCTTATGAAGAAGAGGTTGTTCCGGTTTGATTATCAACCAGGTACTAATATGAATGAACATATCACTTTGTTTCAACAATTAGTAGCAGACCTGTTAAACTTAGATGTAAAATTTGAAGATGAAGATTTGGCTTTGATGCTGTTGTCATCTCTTCCCGATGAATTTGAACACTTAGAAACTACTTTACTTCATGGGAAGGAGAATGTATCTTTAGATGCTGTATGTTCTGCATTGTATAGTCATGAATTGAGAAAACAAGATAAAAGGAAAAACAAAGTAGCTACAGCAGATGAAGCATTAGTGGCGAGAGGTCGTCAGCAGAGCCAGTCAAAGGGAAGAAGAGGAAGATCAAAGTCGAAAAGCAGAGTTGCCAAAGATGAGTGTGCTTTCTGTCATGAGAAAGGGCACTGGAAGAAAGACTGTCCAAAGTTGAAGAATAAAGGGAAGGCTCAGCAAGATGCAAATGTTGCAGAATGCAAAAGTGATGCAGAGTCAGATGTCTCTTTGGTGGTATCATCTTCAACATCCCATCCAGACGAGTGGATTTTGGATTCTGGTTGTACCTACCATATGTCTCCCATCAGGGAGTGGTTCTTCGATTTTGAAGAACGTGATGGTGGAGTTGTTTACATGGGCAATGACAATCCATGTAAAACAGCTGGGATAGGTTCAATCAAGCTGCGGAATCATGATGGATCTACAAGAGTTTTGAAGGATGTACGGTACGTTCCGAATTTGAAGAAGAATCTCATCTCTTTGGGGGCCTTAGAGTCAAAAGGCCTAGTTGTGATGATGCGAGATGGAATTCTCAAAGCAACTTCAGGAGCACTTGTGATGTTGAAAGGCGTGAGAAAGAATAATCTGTATTACTATCAAGGTAGTACAGTGGTTGGGACAGTAGCAACTGCAACATCTAGTAGCAAGAAGGATGCAGAGGCGACAAAGCTGTGGCATATGCGTTTGGGACATGCTGGTGAAAAATCCTTGCAAATTCTTGCTAAGCAAGGATTGTTGAAAGGTACGAAGACTTGCAAATTAGAATTTTGTGAGCATTGTGTTCTGGGAAAACAAAGAAGAGTGAAATTTGGCACTGCCATCCATGATACCAAGGGTATTTTGGATTATGTGCACTCAGATGTATGGGGACCTGCCAAGACTCCATCTCTTGGAGGTAGACATTATTTTGTCACTTTTGTTGATGATTTTTCCAGAAGAGTATGGGTGTTTACTATGAAGAAGAAGGATGAAGTGCTTGGAGTTTTCCTTAAGTGGAAAGCTCAAGTTGAGAATCAGACTGGAAGAAAGATCAAAGTTCTCCGAACAGACAACGGTGGAGAATACAAGAGTGATCCTTTCCTGGAGGCATGCCAAGAGTTTGGCATAGTTCGGCACTTCACAGTCAGAAAAACACCACAACAGAATGGGGTGTCGGAGCGTATGAACAGAACACTAGTGGAGAAAGTTCGTTGTATGCTGTCTAATGCTGGGTTAGATAGAAAGTTTTGGGCTGAGGCTGTGACATATGCTCAACATCTCGTAAATCGTTTGCCGTCATCCGCAATAGATTGCAAGACTCCTTTAGAGGTATGGTCCGGGAAACCTACAACAGATTATAATTCTTTGCATGTTTTTGGTTCTACTGCATATTATCATGTAAATGAATCAAAGTTGGATCCACGAGCAAAGAAGGCTTTGTTTATGGGCTTCAATGCTGGAGTTAAAGGATATCGCCTTTGGTGTCTAGAGGCAAAGAAGACCATCATCAGCAGGGATGTTACCTTTGATGAATCTGCCATGTTGCATAAGGTAACTCAAGAAGGAATTGATGATACTCCACAGCAGGTGGAGTGTACGCCGAAGCAGGTGGAGTTTGAACAGATAATGGTGAGCCCAGAAAAAAGCACCATTAGTGACTCTCCCATGGCAGAAGAAGAGTCAGACGAGGAAGAGGTTCCGACCCAAGAACCTCAACAGCAGCCAGATTCAATTGCTGTTAGAAGGACAAGACGAGAAATTCAGAAACCTGCTCGTTTTGTTGACATGGTAGCTTATGCACTTCCAGTTGTTGATGAAGTCCCATCCACCTTTCCAGAAGCCATCCGAAGTTCAGAAAATGGTAGATGGAAAGATGCAATGGAAGAAGAGATGCAATCTCTTGAGAAGAACAAGACATGGAAGTTGACACAGTTACCAAAAGGCAAGAAAGCAATTGGATGCAAATGGGTATTTGCAAAGAAAGAAGGATTTCCTGTCAAGAATGATGTTCGCTATAAGGCAAGATTGGTAGCTAAAGGCTATGCTCAGAAGGAGGGAGTTGATTATAATGAGGTATTTTCTCCAGTTGTTAAACATTCCTCCATTAGAATTTTGTTGGCCTTGGTAGCACAGTTGAATTTGGAGCTAGCTCAACTTGATGTGAAGACTGCGTTTCTACACGGTGACTTGAAGGAGGAAATCTATATGTCTCAGCCAGATGGATTCAAAGTTGCTGGTAAAGAAAATTGGGTTTGTAAACTTAACAAATCGTTGTACGGATTGAAGCAATCACCGAGACAATGGTACAAACGATTTGATAAGTTTATGATGGGTCAGAAGTACACAAGAAGCAAATACGATCAATGTGTGTATTTGCGCAGACTTCAAGATGGGTCCTACATCTACCTACTCTTGTACGTTGATGATATGCTGATAGCATCAAAGAGTCAAGTTGAAATTGACAAATTGAAGGCTCAGTTGAGTAAAGAGTTTGAGATGAAGGATTTGGGAGAAGCCAAAAAGATTCTCGGCATGGAGATAAGTCGGGATAGACAGAGAGGCAAGCTTTGGCTGACACAGAAGCAGTATTTGAAGAAGATATTACAACGTTTTGGTATGAATGAAGATACCAAACCTGTAAGTACTCCGCTTGCTCCTCATTTGAAGCTTAGCAGCCAGTTATCTCCAAAGACAGATGAAGAACGAGAATACATGGCGAAAGTCCCGTATGCTAATGCAGTTGGAAGCTTGATGTATGCAATGGTGTGTACGAGACCCGATATTTCACAGGCAGTTGGTGTTGTGAGTAGATATATGCATGATCCTGGCAAGGTTCATTGGCAAGCTGTGAAATGGATTCTACAGTATATTCAAGGTACTGTAGATGTTGGCTTAGTGTTTGAGCGGGATGAATCACTTGGTCAATGCGTAGTTGGATATTGTGATTCTGACTATGCAGGTGACTTGGATAAGCGGCGATCTACAACTGGCTACTTGTTCACTTTAGCCAAGGCGCCAATTTGTTGGAAGTCTACTTTGCAGTCAACAGTGGCTTTGTCTACAACAGAGGCAGAGTATATGGCAGTTACAGAAGTTGTGAAGGAGGCAATTTGGCTTCAAGGATTGCTAAAAGACTTGGGAGTTGGTCAGAAACACGTTGAGGTGTATTGTGACAGTCAGAGTGCTATTCACTTAGCAAAGAACCAAGTTTTTCATGCAAGAACGAAGCATATTGATGTTCGCTATCATTTTGTGCGGGAAATTCTCGAAGAAGAGGAGATACTTCTCCAAAAGATTCGGACTACGGAGAATCCTGCAGATATGATGACCAAGGTGGTGACAAAAGTCAAGTTTAAACATTGTTTAGACTTGGTCAATATCCTGCATATTTGAGTTGGCGCCTGAAGGCGCAAATTGGAAGCACTACGAAGACCGTTTTTTGTTTGATTGAGAAGATTTGGATTTGGTGGGACCAGAAATTATGCCAAGGTGGAGATTTGTTAAGTTTTGGCATAAGTTTTTATCCCACATTGCTTAGTGAACTAAGATGGGAAGTTCCTTAATGTTATAAAAGGACTCTTTCCCTTCTTAGTTTATCATCCCAAAATTTGTACTCTCTTCTCCCAAATTAAAAGAGCAGGCTGCGTGAGTAGTGCTCGGAGACGTAGGCATAATTGGCCGAACTCCGTTATCAATTTTTCGGGTGTGTTCTTTCCTTATCTCTTTTAGTTATTCCGCATTTGATTTGTTTCTTTTCGGTTATAGTATAGTATTCAATATTTATTTGTCGGGTTTATTTATAGTGTATTGTACTATTCATTTGGGTGTATTTTTCTATTCACGTGTATGGTACTGTTCATGTATACACGGGTTTAGGTTGTGATAATATACTGTGCAAGTAAGTTCTGTCTAGGAGACTGGGTTTTAAGTGGGACCATTTGTGACCCCTCCAGCCTTTCCTGGGAATTTATTTGGAATGATAATTTTGTCTAAGGAGACTGCTCAGTAGTCTTTCCTGAAAATTATCGAATCAGTACAATTCACTAGTTGTAGTTTGAGTGGAAAATTACCCGATTTTCCCAACAGGTCTTACCAACGTAGATCTCTGCGATTTTGCGGCTGACGGCGGCGACTTTCTGGGTGATGCCTTCGAGCTCCACCGGTTTCTTGAAAGCTCTGAGAAAGCAGTTCCTGGACTTGGTCTCCGCTGCCTGGGTGACGAAGGCGTCGATGGTGTCCTCAGCTTCGGAGACGACGCCGCGGATCTCGCGGACAAGCTCTTGGAGTTTCTCGTCCGTACGCCGTTTATTGGTGGTGTCCCTAAGGAACGATTGAAGCAGGTGGAGCTCTCTCTCCAGAAGTTCCACCTCCGCCTTCGCGCCGGCGAGCAAATTGTAGTGGTAGAGCAGTAGTTGCTGGAGGTTGTTCAGAAGGAATTCCACTGCTGCGTCCGCCATTCTCTCTCTCTCTCTCTCTCTCTAGATTTTCTCTCTCTGTATAAAGAAATGAACGCCGATGATCATCCCTTCGTATGCGTGTAAAATGGGACAGTTTATCTCCAAGTTGACCAAATTAGTGCAAACACGCACTTGAGCCTTGATGTATACAATTTCAATCATTAAAAATTAATTTTACCCACATGGCATGTATATTATAAAATAACAGCTAAAATATTATTTAAACTAGGTGCTAATGGATTAATATTTATTTTGTAGTGATTAATTACATAAAAAATATAGTAAAGACTCATTGATAATTTTATTTAAAAAATTCTAATAAGTTTTCAGATCTTATCAAATGTTTTTGGAATTTTATAAAATATTATATCTGAATTTCTAGTTTTTTTTTTTATCTTATATTCTAGTTAGAATCCTGAAGTACGAGGATAGAACAAGGTCTGTTTAATTATGAAATGTTAATGAAAATTTTGTAATTAAAATAGCCAAATTTAAAAGGGTTTGTTAAGATTTTAAAAATAAGTTAAAAGCTCTTAATTATTTAGAAAGAATTCACAAACTCCTAACATCTTGTCTTAAATATTTTTAAGTTTCTTTCACAATAATTTTGTTGGATACTTGTTTACAATTTATATTTGAGAAAAATATAATTATATGCATCGTATATATCCATAATGTGAAATGAAAAATATAAACATTGATTGAAATAAAAAATTGAAATTAAATAATGCACTTGAAACTTTATTTAGCTTGAGGACTTTAACTTATTTCTCTCTAAATTTACTCCATATTAATGATAATATGACATACTTGATGTGTTGGTAGATACTTTTAATGTATTAAATTTAGAATATTTATTTGAATAAATAATCACATTTTTTCAAATCTATTACATGAAAATTTTATGATAACAATATTACAGAGAGAAAAAAAAAGAATTAATATTGTTGATAAGTCAACTTAAGTAGGTATTAGTTATAAGATTGGTATAACCTCAGGGAGTTTTTGGTAATTTTTGAAACCGCAGGGGATTTCTCGTAAATTAACCTAATCTCGGGGTGATCCGTGTAAATCACCTAAAAGGAGGGAAGGGGTATTTTCGAAAATTAAAATAAGTTTGTAATATTGATATAATCTTAGGGGGTTTTGGTAATTTAAAAAAAAAAAAATAGGGGATTACATTTCCTGCCAGATCATTTTCCTGTAACAACGAAACTTTGGCATAAAATGCCAGATCATTTTCCATTTTATATTACATTTTTTATTTATGCTAAGCTCCTGTATTAAGTGAGAAACTACTAATCAACTTGTCACCAACCTCTATTAATAATCCCTTAGTCAATAATGGCAGCTCATTAGCTCAACATGTGCGCACTTTTTATTTGCCAACCTAACCTATCCTCAACATATATATATATATATATATATATATATATATATAAAGACCTGACCTAACGGTCCTAACCTAAATGTTTTATTCAGAGTGCCGCTTGCTTTTTTATTTTCTCTTCTTCTTCTTTTCATGTTTTTCTGTGTTATTCACTTGGAATGTTAGCAAATGCTTTTGCTTTTTGAAAAAATTAATATTATAAATAAGATTGTAAAAGAGTTGAGTAATAAAAGTGAATGGTTTAGTATAGTGTTTAAAAAAAAAGTGAAAAATATTGATTAAATTTTTAAAAAAATAACTAAATGGTGAAAAAAACAACCTAAAAAATATTTTTAACTTTTAACTTTTTTTTTCCAAAAGAAACAGGAAAAAAAACATTGAATTACAGTCTTTTTTCTCCAGTATAAGCAAATATATATATATATATATACACATATACTTTTTTTTTTTTTTGCGAACACCCCTTTAATCTTGATAAATTGTTATCTATCATTATATGCAAAGCTTCTTGTTATTGTTCTTGTTCTTGTTCTATGTTTAATGAAATAACGTTGTGTAAATATATTACGTGGACCATATCCCATTATTGAACCTTTAGCTCTTGACCAAGACTAACATGTCGCACGTAAATATAACTCAATGATTGATCACGTTGTAATAGCATGAGTAAAAGAACTCATGCATTAAGATTTAATAATATGAATTATATATATGGTCGTGTTATCAGAACAAGTCATATAAGATTTTTAAGTATCTAATTTGTGTGCAAACTTTCTGTAATGAATGACATAAATATATATATATATATATATATATGTACATAGTGGTGAAACCACGTATACCTAGAGGAGTGCATGTCCATCCCCTAACTTCAAAATTATCCCATGTGTATATAGTTATATTTGAGTGATCGTCCTAATTGTCTTTTAGATCACTTCATTAGTAGATTCCTTGACTTTTTTTTTAATTTAATTATTTGTATTATTTGTAAGTATGTGCACCTCGTAATTCTAGGGTTCTGATTTTGCCAATATATATATATATATATATATATATGCATATAAGTTATAGTTTTTTAAAAATAATGTATAATTAACCAAGTATTGTTGCTAAAGCAATTCTAATCTAATCAGGAGCTACGAATCAACATTGAAAGTTAAACAAGCACAAGTAAAATAGTTTAGACGACTTAGGTACATAAAGTAAACAAAAAAAAAAAAGAATTGACCGATAACAATGTTGGTTTAACAAAATAATAAAACCAAAAATGAAGGCTCCTAGAAAAGCAATTAGGTAGATTTCTTCTTCTTCTTCTTCATTTTTTTTTTTTTTTTTTTTTTGTTGTATGAATTCAATTAGCTATATTATATTCCTTTTTTGGCTGAAACAAGTCTCCAGATGCCAATGCTATTTTGAGTGTTGTTAATGATGTTCGATTCTTCATTTCTTTGGTTAGATCTATTTATTATCTAATGTAAATTTGCTTTCACTTATTGTGTATTTTTGTTTCTTCTTCTCCAAAAAAAACAAATAGTGAAACAATAAAGGGGTCTTTTGCTTAAGGGCTAATTATTACATTTGGACTCATTTAAATATGCAATATAACAACTCGTATCCGCTTAAATCAAAACTTAACACTGAACCCCATTTAAGAATATATACTACATAAAAACTTATTCTGATTAGGGTTCCGTCAACTCATCGATGATTGCTTTAAAAAATTCTGTGGAATACCATTTTCGCCCTCCCCCTCCAACTTTTTTTCAATGGGTGCTCTTTGTAGCATTTAAATTTAATAGGGTGCATTTTGTAATTAAAAAATTACTCCCACTTCTCCATTTTTGAAACACACAAAATCTCACACATGCAAAAGAAACTACCCTCTAAAACTTATTTCAATCCTTAAATTAGATACATAACTAGTTACCCACGATATGAGGAACAATTCTATGGGAAAAAACCGTCAAAGGCGGTGGAATCTCTACACGGAAGAGCGACAAAATTGTGGAATTGTTCCTCACGCCTTAGGCAAATTATCCACATATTCAAGTTGATGGTTGAAATAAGCTTCAGAAGATAGCTTTTCTGTGTGTTATCGTGTTTTTTTCCAGTGGAATTAGGGGTGGGGTATTATTAAATTTAAATATTATAAAGGGTATCAATTGAAATAAATAAGTTCCACAAGGGGAAGGGCAAAAATGATATTTCATAAGATTTTTTGATGATATGATCAAGAAGTTAACGGAACCCTAATGACATGTAATATATGTAATATAAATTCTTAAATGGGATCTACAATACTAAGTTTTGATCTAAGTGGGGTCCAAATGTAATTAATTATTTGGTTCCATTCATATAAATAATAAAAATTTCAGTTAAAAAAATGTGCGCGTGGATTTTTCGAAAAAGTGAAAGGTAGAAAAAAAAAATTAAAAAAAGTTGAAAAGTGTTTTTTTTTTTGAAGCGAATTAGATTACATTTAAAGAAAATCACCTTTTTAATCATTTTTAAATTATTATGTCTAAACACAAAACTGCTTAATTTTATTCTTTAAAAAAAAAAAACTCTATTATAAAAAACAACATCCGATAAATAATTTTTTTCTAAACATTTCCAAACTTGCTCCTAATTATGCTGTAACAACAGACTCAAAAGTCAAATCAGGTTACACGTAGAGGCAGGAAACAACCAAAATAATCATATTAATTCGCTCACAACGTAATGTATGATGATGAGGACGTAGTCCTGCATAATGAACAGAAATACAGAAAATGAAGTGTAATTTTATTCAAGCAAGCCTCGACCACTTCAGCTTGAAGAAAGAGCTCCATGCGCCAAACATCCTCTCAATCTCTTGTAAAGCTTGAAATAAATTAGGTACATGCATATATACACCAACATTACAAGTTATTACAAATGATTGTATTAAGTGAAAATATTTTCTATTTTATCATTAATTAAATATTTTTGGTGACAATAATTTTTATATTGTCACAATATCACTCAATAATGAAAATAACTAATGTTAACAATTAGTGGCACATCTATAGTAACAACAAAAATTATTATTTAGATTTTGTGACAAGATGCCATTGTCACTAATTTGGTACAACAGATGTGTCACTAATTTTTAATGTTGCACTATGTTGTCACCATGGACATTGTGCAAACTATGTTTTGCGACAATATAAATTTATTGTCACTAAATGTATAGAATTAATGACAACGTTTTTATTATGACTTGTTATATTGTCACGAACTTACCCATTTTCCTGTAGTGATTATTGTTATGCAATCATAATTATATATATCCAATGTGGTAGGAATTAACAGGAATCCCGTGAGATGATTATATACTTACCTGTCAAGCCACAATCAAGGGTGATCATTCATCATGAGGAAAAATGAAGAGTTTGAATCCGCCGAATTTGGCGTAGATTTGCTGATCTTCCCACTGCTTTTCTTTCGCTTCACGAATTTTCTTGGCTGAGGCCACCGCAAGTTTACTATGGTATAAGTCCAAGAAACGAAAGGTTGGTATATCAGCCAGCGCAAATGGAACTTGTTGGAGACTGTCACAGTTGTGCAGCTCAAGGCGTCTGAGTCTGGGAAAGTGATGGCCTGAAGCTACCCAAATCGCTAAATTCGTTCGCCCAATGTGCAACACTTCAAGACGGCGAAAACTACCATCAATTGCCTCCCATCTCTCCCCCATGAATGCTCTGTCTTCTAGCTTGAGCACCTTGAGGTTCTCCAGCAATCCCAGGGTTGACATATGATTCCAAGTGAGAAGAGTAGTAGATAAAGTCAACTTCCACAATTTAGGTGGGAATTTGTAGGGTGGAGGAAGGCTGAACAATTGACTATCTGAAGAGGCGATGGCAAGTACATCATTTAGTAACTTCAACTTCTCAAGATTATCCAAACTCTCCAAATCATCAAATGATAGTGAAGCCAATCGCCCACGAATTCCTAGTTTCTTCATATTGCGGGCCCGTTCAAGAACTTCCTCCGTGCAACTTTGTGGTGAAATTGTACCAAGTGTATGAAGCTTTTCACCTCCTCTACTACTTTTTCCTGGCTTGGGCAGATTAGCAGAGGCGTTTGTTTTAAAATGCCTTAAGTGAATCAACTGCCAAATATCTGCTTTGATTTCAAGGGTACGAGATGATGTATCAACTATAAAAGTCTGTATGTTCCAGAGCCTGGAGAAAGCGCGAGGAAGTTTATCCATATCAAAGGACAGGTGGATATACCTCAAATGAACCAATTGGAATAGGTCACTGGAAATTTTACCAAATTTGATGGGCTTCACATCTAAAACCCTTAGCAGTTTGAAAGCGGCAAGGATGGCTGAGATATTTTCTGTGGGCACTGCGATTTCTTCTCTGGAGAAACAAGCGAAAGAGCGTACATGAGGACCATCAGGTGTTGAGGAGAGAAAGTTGATGACATTGGAATGAACACAGAGGCGACGAAACTTTTGTATGTCAGATATTGGAGGATAGAAATTTCCATCACTGTACTCTATTTCTTGGAGGAAATTCTGTTTTTGACTTCCAGCTTCAGTTTTGCGGAAAACACGAAGCATATCATGAATGCGGCATGTTTTAGCTCTACCGTCAGATGCCGTCTTATCAACCATTACTAAGCTCCTGTTAATAAGATCCTCCAAATAGCACTCTGCAGTTTCCTCGACGCTAATACCATCTTTTTGTTGAATGAATCCTTCTGCAATCCACATGCGAATCAATTTCCAAACAGGGATTTCATAATCTTTAGGAAACATCCCCAAATAAAGAAAGCACGCTCTCAGGTGATAAGGCAATTTATCATAACTCAATGACACAATTTTCTCTACACGTCTCTGTGGGTCCTCCATAAGATAGGTACCAATGCTTTTAGACACGCTTTCCCATGCATTCATCATTGCTCCAGGTGATGCTAAATTTCTTTTGGCAAGAATGCCCCCTGTAACCACTATTGCGAGCGGCAACCCATCACATTGCCTAGCGATTGCCTTTCCGAGAACTTCCAACTCTTTAGGGAACTCATGCATGCCTAGAGCCTCCAAACAGAGCAACGAGCAGCTCTCTTCAAAAGTCAAGAAGCGCAAATTGTGGGGATCTCTGTTTCGATTAGCATGCCTACCCACTTCCACATGACGACTAGTGATCAAGACTTTACTCATATTATTGTTCTTCGGTAAAGGAATTTTGAGTCTATCCCAATCATCTGTCGTCCCCACATCGTCCATTACAATCAAGAACTTTTTACTCTCTAGTTCAGCCGCAACTAGTTGGGCTAACTCATGATCGCTTTTGTGGTACGTGTCACCGGTGAGATTGGTCAACTGTTTCAAAATGTCAAGAAAGACATTCGCTCGTGTAAATTCTGGAGAGACACGAACCCATATGCAGATGGGGAATTCATATCGGATATTTGGATGATCAAAAATGGTCCGTGCTAAGGTTGTCTTGCCAATGCCGGCCATGCCAACGATGGATATGACATCAAGGTGTTGAGTTTGTTCAGTGAGATATCCTATTAACTTCTTTGCCTCATCTTCAAGACCGACCACATTGTCTGGTCTTACCACAGAAACCTGATAGAAAGTTTTTAAAACCAAGATTGTTATTCAGCGGTTATTATTATCGTATTCAAATTAAATGATTAATATACCATTTGGTAGTATACCTAAGTGGGCAGTTACAAATTTTGTCTGTTATAGTTATCAATGTATGCAATGCATATCTATTTTAATAGATGGTTGAAATTCTACTCAAAACATAGAAAAGAAAAAAAAAATAGATCGTTAAAATGGTAAATAACAGCAGAGAAAAAATGAAAATGATCAAAAATTAAAATAAAGTGTACCATCATTCGAAAACGAATCCTTATCAAAAAGCACGAGCCAACTGCAGTAAATTAAGATGCACCGGCACTTGGTATCACAAAAGATCCGGATCCGCACAAGGCTTAGCATAAATTCAATTTAAATCTTGAGTAATATTTTTTGTGTAACATTTTCTCTTCATGCTTAGCAATACACACCATGTATTCGGCCAACTATTAAAATTAAGAAAGAGAAAAAATTGGGAGGTGTATACTAATGAGTGTTACATGATAATATTCAAAAAAAAAAAATGTCCAAATTCAATTTGATCAAACTCAATCAACGCGATAGCAAGTATGACTACCAAGATAAGAATTTTACGATTGATCATATGATTGAAAAATCGATGCAACCCGACACAGATAAGAATTTTCCAAAAATATTAAGAAAATTCAAACGGACATAAATCAGGATAAATCAACTAATCAAACCAAGCAAAAAACAGAGAGAAGAGGAAGAAGAACCCAAAAAAAGAAAAAAGAAATAAAAATAAAATAAAATATGATCACCTCAAACTCTTCAGGGTCTCCCTCCCCCACACCGAGGTTGGCGAAGTTAATCTTGGTCTTACCAACGTAGATCTCTGCGATTTTGCGGCTGACGGCGGCGACTTTCTGGGTGATGCCTTCGAGCTCCACCGGTTTCTTGAAAGCTCTGAGAAAGCAGTTCCTGGACTTGGTCTCCGCTGCCTGGGTGACGAAGTCGTCGATGGCGTCCTCAGCTTCGGAGACGACGCCGCGGATCTCGCGGACAAGCTCTTGGAGTTTCTCGTCCGTACGCCGTTTATTGGTGGTGTCCCTAAGGAACGATTGAAGCAGGTGGAGCTCTCTCTCCAGAAGTTCCACCTCCGCCTTCGCGCCGGCGAGCAAATTGTAGTGGTAGAGCAGTAGTTGCTGGAGGTTGTTCAGAAGGAATTCCACTGCTGCGTCCGCCATTCTCTCTCTCTCTCTCTCTAGATTTTCTCTCTCTGTATAAAGAAATGAACGCCAATGATCATCCCTTCGTATGCGTGTAAAATGGGAAAGTTTATCTCCAAGTTGACCAAATTAGTGCAATCACGCACTTGAGCCTTGATGTATACAATTTCAATCACTAAAAATTAATTTTACCCACATGACATGTATAGTATAAAATAACAAATAAAATATTATTTAAACTAGGTGCTAATGGATTAATATTTATTTTGTAGCGATTAATTTCATAAAAAATATAGTAAAGACTCATTGACAATTTTATTTAGAAAATTCTAATAAGTTTTCAGATCTTATCAAATGTTTTTGGAATTTTATAAAATATTATATCTGAATTTCTAGTTTTTTTTTTTTTGTTTATCTTATATTCTAGTTAGAATCCTGAAGTACGAGGATAGAACAAGATCTGTTTAATTATGAAATGTTAATGAAAATTTTGTAATTAAAATAGCCAAATTTAAAAGGGTTTGTTAAGATTTTAAAAATAAGTTAAAAGCTCTTAATTATTTAGAAAGAATTCACAAACTCCTAACATCTTGTCTTAAATATTTTTAAGTTTCTTTCACAATAATTTTGTTGGATACTTGTTTACAATTGTTACAAACTTTTAAGTTTCTTATAAAATATTTTAAAAAGTTGATACACTCGTACAATTACAAATATACTCTTAATAAATATTGGCTTCCTGTCTCACAAGTTCTTTACACCGTGGCTTGTCTGTACGAATAATTCTAAAAAGAAGTAAGTAGGCTTATAACCATGCAACTAAATTCAATATTATTCGCAAATGGTGAAACCATGTCTATTGAACATTTTTTTTTAATTAGTCGTTGGATTCCGATTCATTGATCAAATAATTCGAATCAAATACTGTAAAAGTTTATTATAAGAGCAACCTTCAAATTCAATTGCCCCATTCACAAGTTTTTTTTTTCAATTTATGTAAATGAGTTGGCTTGTATAAGAAGGAAATATTCTTACTTGAAATCACATGGTAAGTATATTGCACTTATCAAGTGATTGATCATTTTTCCTAAACAACCGATCATTTACAGGATAAGCAATTTGGATTTTCTATTACATAATCGTACTACATCTTTTATTACATTCATCAATACACACCACGTGTATTGATAAGTAGTTGAGGTAAGGAAATAAAACAAATTTGATGATATATAAAAAAGAACATATAAAGATTCTTTTTCTTTATCTCTACCACTCACCAATACACGTGGTGTGTATTGATGAGTATAATAGAAAATGTAACACGATTATATAATAGAAGATCCAAATTGTAGGATAAGTATAAAATACTCGTAATGTAATTAACACTAACTCAACTGAGCCAGATTTAAATTAGAATTTTACATAAAAGAAGTAAATAAATAAATAAGTTTCGACTGTAATTTATGATAGATTATTTTATTATTAATTTGTTATCTTATCAGAGTCTTTGATCATTAATAGTGACCGTTTATATAGAGTTTTTGTCGTCGTCAATATTGTGAAAATTATGTCTAGGACAAAGCTGTATACAATTGGTGCAACTTTTATCCATTGATATACTCGTGACACCAACTTTCTTTGATTTATATATTTATTTTTCTATATAGTGAAATTAAAAATTTATAATTATTTTACTAACTTGTACTATCTCTACTATACTATTATATAAAATACAAGAAAGTTCAATAATTACGTTACTGTCTTTGTCTCTAGAGTTCATACAATTCTTATCTCTATGTCTCCTGTATCAATGTTCTTCTGAGTTTCTTTCATATATCCTCTATCTAACTAATAGCAAGTTGTTACTAGTCAATTGGTTTAAATAAGCTGGCAGCACATAAGTGAACACTCACCTGACTTGTACAATGATAACCTATAATAAAATATAGGAAAAATTGCAAAAATCCCTCAAAATTTATTTTCATATTGAAAAAAAATCCTGGAAATGTCTTTCAATCTAAAAAACTAGTTCTGTCAATTTTTAATTCCTAGAAACCCAATCATCGACTGTTATCCAATTTTTGGACAAAATTATCCTAGACTTTTCTTACATTATATTTTGTTTATATTTAATCATAAATTAATTTTATTTATCTATAATACTTAATTTACATGTATAAAAAAATTTAATCGAATTTATTTTTTTAAGAATTTAATATTTTCATTTAATTTGTTTAATTTTGAAAAAGTAAAATGTCTAAATTATAGCTATATATCATAATTTATGAAAAAAAATTTGTAGTTCGTACATAAATTGGAAAATTTCTATTCCAAAAAATTAATTTTTTAAATTTATCATTTAAATAAATCAATTTAAAGAAATTAAATAAAAAAACATTAAATGAAAAAACAAACTTTTAAGTTTTTAATATAGAAATTAAGGGCAATTCAGATCAACGATAAATAGTTCGCCCTTTTTAAAATACAAAGTTAGTGGAATGAGTTGTCAAAATTGAAAATCATTTTCATGATTCTTTTAAATATAAAATTATACTTTAAGGACTTTTTTGTATTTTCCTCTAAAATATACTAATAAAAATCCAAAACCGAAACTTGGTACTAGCCAATAGGACACTGTTTACAATATCGCACATGGGTGGGGCCGCCCTGGTCAAGCACAAAACTCCAAAATTTTTACCAGAAAATATAAAAATATCCAAAATTTACGGATGTATGTCTCTTCGAGTATATGGGATTCCTTTTTAATGGCAAAAAATTTTATTCTATCAACAAAATAATTTTTACAAAAGCACACAAGTGACAAAAATCATGTCACGAAAATTGCATTTAGGATATTATTTCCAATGACTAACTCTTATTACTATTAAGTTATAATGTTATATCGTGGTAAAACGAAAATTATTATCACCTATTAAATATCATTTATAGAAATATAAAATTCATTACTTAATACAAATTATTGCTAATAATTTTTGTATAATTAATTTGTATTACTTTTTTTTTTCTTATCTCACATCCTACTCAGGACTTGTTTGGATGAATTTAAAAAAAAATTAATCGAGCGACACTTTTTATAGTAGAGATTCTTTTAAACTAAACAGTTTTGCATTTATATGTAATAATAAAAAATATTTTAAAATATAATTTTTTTTGAAACTATTTTAAATAAGTTCTAAAACATGTCCCATTTTGACTTTTCCTTTTTTGGATTTCTACTTTCTTAAAAAAATGGATTCAAACATAATTTTTTTACTTTAAAATATTTTCTTTGCAAAATCTAACTATTTCTCTTCTAAAGAAGTCATCCAAACCAGCTCTTAATTGAGTTAAGCTCTCCTTTTATTTTTGTCATAAAATATCTTAATGCGAACTCTTCCAACTTGAACTTATTTTAGTGATTCAAAACTAATTATCGGGATATTGAATCTAATATGGTAGTGTGAACATAATCTTAGGACCGGATCTTGATGATTTCGCTTTTTTATAATTTTCTCTTTCCTCGTACCATTGCACTTTGCCCCATGGCCCGTCACATGCGGGAGATGCAAATGAGGATCGAGAAGAAAATACGTGTGCCCTTGTTAATATCAAAAAAAATTCTTGTATAAGCTTAGCGTTGGGATCCATTCATATATCCTAAAATAAAAAATAAGCCACATTTTATATGTATTAGATAATAAAGATTTTAAATGCTTATGTGCCTTTAATTTTGATGGTTGGGTGCATAGGTGGGTCCAATATTCGGTGTGTACAAGAATTTTTTATCAATATCCTCTCTTTTCTTTTGAAAAGAGTTCACTGAAAATGGCAAACTTTGTCCCATAATATACATATTTTTTAATTATATTTCAATAATTATGATTTTTCTCACTTTATATCTGATAAAGTGCAATTTTTATCACATTATATATCACGAGCCAATTTCTATCAAATTGTTAACCAGAACACCACTCTACTTGCATGTGATTGTTAGTGTACATTATTGTTGGGATGATGCATGCCTTTTTTCTGTTAAAGTTATTGGCTTGTAGAACCTAATATAAGAAAATTTATAATTTATGAGACATAATGTAGAAAAATTGTAATTATTGAAAAACAATTGGAAAAAAAATATATTATGGCAAAAAATTGGCAATTTTCCCGAAATTTATTGAAAATTCGTTATATTTAATTTTTTAGTGCCAAAAAAATACATAAATTAGTTATATTATATAATAGCCAATGGATGTGACCATCTACACGACACATTAACCAGGGTAATTGGCACATTGCACCATCTAAACGCACTTCATTGGCACAATGCATCTTGAAATTTAAATTTTAGCATTTTACACCCTTGAAAAAAATTTAGTTTCGCACTTTGCACCTTTTACTCATTCCTATTAAAATTTTTCACTGAAAATAATATTTTGGCCAAATAAGAAAGGGTAAACTTGGTATTTATTATGCTATATAAAAAAATAATGCTAAACAATTTACTAATAGAATGAGAAAACTAGTAAAGTCCAATATTATGAAAAAGCTAAACCTAAACAAACTAAATAAATATTAATAAGATATTAAATAAAAACAAAAATATTAATAACTTTTAATCAAGTTCTTATTCAATAGAAACTATCTCAATTCACAATAAAACGCAAGAGGAGGTTGAAGAAAGCGTAGAAAGATGAGACAAAGATGTACGGGAAACAAGTTCTATAAAGGAAAATGCACGCATCCTTTCCTATTCTACTTATTAATTTCGTATGACTTTTTCGAGTTTATAATTTATGATTAGTTGGCAATTTGTAAAATCATATATATAAATGTTTTGTGATATTTTGATCAAGCTCAACTTGGACGAGAATTAATTTGGATTAGTTGGTAATTCCCAACTTGGACTACGGATTTTGCTATTAAAAAAAAAATAATAACCACGTATTTCTAATCACTAACGACTGATTCGATTCTACTTATGCCAATTGATCTAAGTTACATTCACTCTTGTAGGAACATTAATTTGGTTGCACATATTTATTTTTTGTTCTTATTAAATATTTTATTGTAAATAAACCAAAAAAAAAATCAGCATAAGAAAAAAAACACTTGTACATAAACACTGTAAAATTCAAAATAGAGGTTGTGAACTTACTATAGATTGGGCCTTGATATCCTATGGGAATGTGAAGTGCCCCTCTGTTGCCATCCTCTTCTCTTAATATTTCTATGATTGTTTATAATCCAATTTCAATAGTCAAGATTCTTCAATTTGTTGCTAGAAATTTGGTGAAAAAGAAATTGAGAAGCATTTAAGTTGTCACTTTTCTTTTATTTTTTCTCCACAATTTATGTGTACTGTACTCTAGTTTTTAGGATAAAATCGGTATTGAGTTGGTTAGTTTTTTTTTAAAATATAGAATAGTAAATACCAAGTTTGCCCTTTTTTATTTTGGTCAAAATATTTTTTCAGGTAAAAAATTTCAATGGGAATGGACGGAAGGTGCAAAGTGCCTCATTAATGTATTTTGAAGGATGCAAAATGTCAAATTTTAAATTTTTAAGGTGTCTTGTATCAATCAAGTATTTTTAAAGGGTGCAATATGGCAACTGCCCATTAATTAATAGCAACTTTATTACTAGTTAATTGGTATAAATAAGTAATTATTAAAAAAAAAAAAAAGTTTGGTATAAATAAGCTGGCAGCACGTTAGCCCCACTCACCTAACGTGTACAATGATAACCTATAATAAAATATAGGAAAAATTGCTAAAAACCCCTCAAAATTTATTTTCATATTCAAAAAAAATTCTGAAAGTATCTTTCAATCTAAAAGACTCGTTCTGTAAATTTTTAATTCCTAGAAAACCAATCATCCACCTTTTTCCTATTTTTGGTCAAAATTATCCTTGACTTTTCTTACATGAATTTTATTTATATTTAATCACAAATTGATTTTATTTATCTATACTACTTAATTTACATGTATAAAAAAAATTTAATCAAAATTATTTTTTTTTTTGAAGATTTTAATCTTTTCATTTAATTTGTTTTATTTTGAAAAATTAAAATATCTAAATTATAGCTATATATCATAATTTATATAAAAAAATTATAGTTCATATATATATATATAATTGGAAAAAATGCTATTCCACAAAATTATTTTTTTAAATTTATCATTTAAATAAATCAATTTAAAGAAATTATAGAAAAAAACATGATATGAAAAAACAAACTTTTATGTTTTTAACAATTCAGATAAACGATAAATAGTTGGACTTTTTAAAAATACAGAATTAGTAGAATGAGTTTTCAAAATTTAAAATCATTTTCATGATTCTTTTAAATATAAAAATTTACTTCAAGGACTTTTTTGTATTTTCCTCTAAAATATAATAATGAAAATCCAAAACCGACACTTGGTATTAGCCAGTAGGACATTGTTTACAATATCGCACGTGGGTGGGCCTGGCCTGAACAAAACTCCAAAATTTTGACTAGATCTACTTGCTAGAGAATATAAAATATATCCAAATTTATGGACCTTTGTCTTCCTTTTTAAGTGACAAAAATGATGTGACGAAAATTGCATTTAGGATAGTATTTCTACACTTGGTAACATCCCTCCAATGACTAACTCCTGTTACTATTAAGTCATACTGTTATATCGTGGTAAAAAGAAAATTATCGCCACCTATTAAATATCATTTACAGCAAAATAAATTTTTTTACTTAATACAAATTATTGCTAATAATTTTAGTAATATTAATTTGTATTACTTTTTTTTTTCTCGTCTCACATCCTACTCATGCTCTTTTGGATGGATTTAAAAAAAGTGTTTATCAAGCAACATTTTTTATAGTAGAGATTCTTTTAAACTAAATAATTTATGCGTTTGAATGTAATAATAAAAAATAATTTAAAATATGCTCTTAATTCTAAAAAAGGTCCCATTTTGACATTTTTTTTTATTTTTGATTTCTACTTTCTTAAAAAAAGCGTATTCAAAATACGTGATGGGTGAAAAGTGAAAATCTCCAACTTTTTTAACAATTAACTTACTCTTTTTAAGTTGGACATTGCAGCTAAGACTCATGCATCCGCGAACCTCTTTCGCATAAAACACATGGAACGTACAAACAAAATATATTTGCATTTGAATAGCATAGCTGTCGTATTTTCAGCTAGCAAGTTGGACATTAAACTAATTAAGAATAAGGTTAGTTTAATCGCATAATGTAAAGAGCATCAATTAGAATGAGGATTTGATTAATAAAATAGGAATTTTCTGACTTTCACTTTTATACCTAACCAGTCTTTTCCAACTAAGAGAAATGCTTCTTAGACATGTTAAGCAAAATACCAGTGGAGTTCAATCTCACAGTTCATCTCTCTTCAAATTTTTCTAAAAGTTTTGACTTGCACAAACAAAAATCACTCTCCATATTGAACAAACATGGCAGCATCAGCTTATGCAGCTGTACTTTCTCTTATGCATATTCTTTTAATATATTTTTATGAACACATATTTACTTAATAAATGAAAATATATACATTGTTTTATTTTGATACTTAATATTTTTATACTTGTTAAATATAAATTTATGTATTACAACTTACAAGCTCTGTTCTTTTGCCTATATAAAGATATAAAGGATCAACTGGTTCATTCTCCTATCAATATAAATTGAGTTTTTCTTTCTTTTGTTAAGAAAATGGTTGAAGAGTACTATGTATAATGTCTTTAATTGTGTTGAAAATTTTAAATTGTGAGGCCAAATATTAAACTAGTGGGTATGAAAAGGTAAAGAAAATAAAAACAGTGATATATGATAATCAAATACATTATTTCGATTTCTTAAATATTTTTTAAGTATTACAAGACTATAACCACATTATTAACTTGTTCTTGATAAAGAGAATATTTGAACTCTTTTTTAATTATATTAAACTCTTTTCAAGTTCAATTACATTATTTAATTTAGTAAAAAATGAATTACATTGTATTTATTTTTTAAATATAATAATAAATATTTTATTGAAAATTAGATAGTTCTAAATAGAAAAAATACAATAAGTGAATGAATAAAAAAATAAAATCAAAAGTTAAAGTCTTGGAGAGTGAAAAATAAATAATTAAGTGAATAATAAATTTTTTTTTTGAAAAATCAAGTTGGGTCGGGTTGGGTTCAGGTTAAATCGGATTTTGGATCACCTAATATTCAATTTTGGGTTATTCGAGTTGATCCGAACCCAATCCAATCCAATCCAATTTTATTTTTCGGGTCAATTTTTGGGTCCGACCTAATTTGACCATAACCCAAAAATCTCAAACCCAAACTTGATTTTTTCGAATAAATCGTGTTCGGATCATCGGATCGGATTGATTTTTGACACCCCTAATGTGAATATAGGTCACAAGATTATTATCATTAATTTGCCACCTAGTTCCCACTTATTTAGTCAATTTGGAGGTAAAATTTCCCGTTCTAAATAGATAAAAACAAATGATCACCAGCTTTCATTTCTTTAGATAGAGAGAGAGAGAGAGAGAGAGAGAGAGAGAATGGCGGATGCAGCAGTTGACGTCCTTCTGCATAGCCTGGGGCAGCTGCTGCGAAGCAAATACAAGCTGATCAGTGGGGCCAAGGAGAAGGTGGAGAACCTGGAGAAAGATCTCCGTCTGTTCAAACTCTTCCTCAACGAAACCACCAAGAAGCAGCGCAAGGACCTGAAATTCCGGGAGCTCGCCAGCCGGATACGCAGCGTCGTCTACAGCGCCGAGGACATCGTCGACGCCTTTGTCCAGCAGGCCGAGGAGAGCAAGAGCACCAATTGCCTCACAAGAACAGTAAAGAAGCCGCTGAACCTCCTCACCATCGCCGAAGATGTGAGTCTCATCATAAGAGAAATTAAAGCTATCTTCGGGGACAAGACCGGGATTGACTTCACCGACCTCCCTATCGAAGATGGAGACAGTTCTGAAGAAGAGTCGCAGGTGATCTCTCTCTGTCTCTCTCTCTCTCTCCCCTCTGAGATGAGATCAGTGTTTAGATGAAACTTGAAAGAGTCGGACTCGACCAAAAGATTTTGAAAGATGAATTTTAAGTGCAATTACTCGAAAAGTAATCCAAAATAGAAGCTAAAAGTATTGGAATTCATTATAGAATGATCTCGCCAAACAAAACTCAATACATTTGTTACTGTAAATTAAAATTTTTTAACTTAGATCTATCAATCTAAACACCATCTCAACTGATTTATCTTGAATTAGGCAAAGCTTGCGTTGTTAAATTAGTTTCCGATATGGCTAACTTTGGATGAATTTTTTTTTTTTAAATACTTATTTTTTGAAAAAAAAAATACCTTACCAAAAAAAAAGAGAAAAAAATCTATAATTAGTTGAACCTTTAAAAAAAAATAGAAGTCGGGGGAAAAAAAGTAATTTCAGGAAAGTTTCTAAAGAAACGAGCCATTTAAAACATTTTTATTGTTGCTTACATTCACAAAATATATAGCTTTATTTAAAAACTAAACGTTCTGTTATAAACAACACGATTTGACAAAAGCCCTTTTTTTAGCATATCCTTGGGAAAATTTTTTCATAGATCGAATTTAAACACACATTAATTTTCCCTATATCAGGCTAGAGTACTTTAGGCCAACTTTTGGTATCATGTCCAATAAACATTCCTCCACCCTTGATTTAATTTTAAAAATGATTTATTTACAGAATATGATTGTTACGAAATCTAATCTCTCTAAATCATTACACGACTTATAAATCTTATTCGATGTTTAAACATTAGCTAGAATTAATCCAATGAGAGAACAACAAATCGATCAGCCCCAAAACTAATTGAATAAAGTATTTGAGCAAACAAAAGTAGTGAATATTCGAAACCTATATAATAACTCAAAGTAAGAAAAATTTAAACTCATGACACAAGTGATTAAAAATTTTTGTTGAGTTTTGGCTCTTGTTTACTTAATCTTGATGGTTAAAATTTTTACACAGGCTCCACTGGTAAGAGAAAAGGAAGTGGTGGGTTTTGTAACTGAAGCTGAAACATTGATAGGGTATCTCAATGAGCAAACTAAGAAGCTTGGTGTCATATCCATCGTTGGTATGCCTGGCCTTGGCAAGACAACATTGGTTGGGAAGATCTTTTATGATCCAGCAATCCAACGCGAGTTTCCCACGAGCATATGGGTTTATGTTTCTTCTGAGCTGAATACAAAGCGTGTCTTTCTTACCATTCTGAAAAAGTTGACGACCGATGTCGCTCAGGACGTGTATTCCAAAACTAGCAACGAGTTAGCCGATCTAGTTGCTGATGAGCTAAAGAAATTAGGAAAGTTCCTGATTGTATTAGATGATGTGTGGAAGGTCGATGACTGGAAAAAACTCGAAAGGGCTTTTCCAAGCGAAAGCGAGGGCAAAATCTTGATCACTAGCCGTCTTCAAGACATGGCCAAGTATGCTAGTCGCGATAGCTATCCCCCCCTCAATTTGCGAACCTTGACCCATGAGGAGAGCTGGTTGCTGCTCTGCTTGGAGGTTTTCGGTAGGGGTGAGTGCCCCTCTAAGTTGGTAGGGTTCGGGAACCTAATTGCAAAGAAGTGTGCCGGGCTACCGCTTGCATTAGTTGTCATGGGAGGAATTCTTTTGGAAGACAAACATACATGGGAACAAGTTTCGAGCAGGGTGAGTAGCTATCTTACTGACCCAGAGGGACTCATGAACAAGATCATATCCTTCAGTTATGATAACTTACCTGATTACTTGAGACCATGCTTTCTCTATTTGGGGGTGTTTCCTGAAGACTTTGCAATCCCTGTGTGGAAATTGTACTCCATGTGGATTGCAGAAGGGTTCATACAACTGAAGACCGAAGGCACCCTGGAGGATACAGCAGAAAGCTATCTGATGGAACTTATTGGCAAGAACTTAGTAAATATTGATAAGATGGCCCCTGATGGTAGAGTTACAAAGTGCCGCATCCACGACAGTCTGCGTGATTTCTGCAAAACTGAAAGCGGCATTCAGAGGGAGAATTTCCTCCAAGAAATCGACAAGTCCACTAGTGGGGATTTTGAACTTGCAGTTTCTGAATTTGAAAACCTTCGCCGCCTTTCTATTCATAATACAAATATCCCAGATTTTCTCTCTTCAGATCCTTATGGTCCTCATATCCGCTCCTTTTTTTGTTTTCCCAAGAATGAATCCAACTTGAAGATAGAAAACATTTCAGCCATCCTTGCTGCTTTCAAATTGCTTAAAGTTTTAGATGTCAAGAGTATCGAATTAAATAAAATCCCTAGTAACCTACATCGGCTAGTTCATTTGAGGTACATGGCTCTGTTTATCAATTCACCAGTTCTTCCCCCATCCTTCTCTAAGCTGCTGAATATACAAACTATTATCATCGATACGACAAATACTACTCTTGAAATCAAAGCAGATATCTGGCAGCTACTTCAGTTGAGGCATTTAAAGACAATGCAAGCGCTACCTTGCCCAAGCCAGGAAAAAGCAGTAAAGGGGGAGAAAAGCTTCAAACACTTGGTATGATTTCACCGCAAAGTTGCAAGGAGGAAGTTTTCATCAGGACTCGTAAGTTGAGGAAATTGGGCATCCGTGGGCGACTGGCCTTGTTCCTGGAGAAGAATGGGTCGTTTGCTAGCTTGCGGGAGCTAGATAATCTTGAAACTTTGAAGCTTATAAATGATCCAGACGGGGATGCCCATTGCGTCGCCTTCCTGAGCATTACGCATTCCCACTGAAATTGAGAAGCCTCACGTTATCCAATACTTATCTCGATTGGGTCCATATGTCGACCCTGGGACGTCTGGTGAAGCTAAAGGTGCTCAAGCTAAAAGTTAAGGCATTTCACGGGACCCGTTGGGAGCTGGCAGCCGACGGAGGTTTTTCCAGTCTTGAAGTGTTGCACATTGGGCAAACAAACTTGGCTGTTTGGGAAGCTCCTGAACTTTTCTTCCAAAGTCTTAGACGACTTGAGCTGCACAACTGTAAGGAACTCTGTCAAATTCCATTGGGGTTGGCTAACATATCAAGCTTCTTGCTGTTGGACTTGTACAATACTAAACTTGCAGTGGCCTCGGCCAAGAAAGTTCTTGAAGCCAAACAAACGACGTGCAGTGGATTCGAGCTCTCCATTTTTCCTCCTACTGAGTGATCACGCTTGATTCTGGGCTTGACAGGTAATAAGTATGTGTGTGTGTATATATATATACACACACACACCCACACCCCTCTTCCTAATAAACATTTTGGCTCTTAAATTAGGATTAATTTGTGCTTCTATAACTGTGATAGCATAATACTAGCTTAATGTACATCACTTGTTTCTAGCTTTATAAGAGATTCACTACAAAAAAAATTGGTATGGGTGACAAAAGATTAGGTAAATTATAACTAATAAAACCGCGTACTAGCTAATAATACCTTTTATGTTCTTACTAACGGCATCTATGGCGACAAGAATTATCATGTTACTGCAATTATTTATAATTAGCGACATTTTAGGTAGTGATAAATTAATTTTATATCAAAAAAAATTATCACTGAGATTTGTGACAAATTTTTTTTTCTTGTTACAAAATTGTGACAAAAGCAGTGTTGGTACTAATTGTCATTAGCGATATTTTAAAGACAATTTATGTCACCATTCATCTTGTTGAAAAAAAAAATAAAGAAAAGAAAAAATTGTGTGACAAAACAAAGTTTTTGTCATTAAATATATATAATTGATTGATGATAGTTTTTTATAATATTCACTGGGTAAGTTGTTGTCAATTTCATTTTTCTTGTAGTGATTAGAGACGAAGTCTCATGCGCGGAGATCTTTTTTGAAGCTGAGGTGGTATGCTTGCTTGAATAAATGTACACTTCATTCTGTTTATTAAATATGTTGGACTCCATTGTCATCCTCCATGTTGGGAGCGAATGCGTACAATGAACGATATTGTTGTCGTCAAAATTTAGTAATGTTCAGTCACTCATCGATTTAGCAATGTGTGTGTGTGTCTATGTATATTATAGGGACGAAGTCAGGCAATCCCCCTTCAAGTTCACATCAAGTTAAAATTATATGTATTTTTTTGAAAATTTTAAATTTTACATTTTCTAAATCATAAAAATACTTTTAATATTTTATAGTCCTTTGATCTTATCCCCCAATCATAAATTTCTTACCTTCAATTTGTCCCACAAGTCAACCTTTGAATATTTGTGTTAAAAAAAAACCGATCGATTCTAGTCCTGTATATTTGATTAAATTCGAATTTTAGTTCAAATTCATAGAAATTTTGTGATTAATGCTGATCATGTCACTCAATTTGACTGGAATTCAGTGATTGACATTGATGCGGCACAAAAATTAGGGTATTTTGTGATTTCCCCCCCCCAAATCCCAATCTACTTAGTTGGAAATCATGTTTGCAATTTCTTTTAACAAAATAAAAATAAGGTTGGCCTAAATGATTACGTTAGTATAAAATTAAAAGAAAAATGGACAATATATACATATACTTAAATTTGGAATATATTTAGAATATTTATATTCAAATTTGGCACAGTTATGTACATGTTTGGTATATGCACAAAGTAAAATACATAAATTTATACTTTAAGCATGTCTTCATCTATAATATTTATACACATATGCCTATATTCAGGCAAAATTAGCTTGCAACTCATGCTATGCACCAAAGTCATAAAAAATAGTATTACTCTAAGTAAAATAAAATATATATAAATTAAATAATCGACATGTCTTCCATTTTTTAACGGATATATCGATTAATGATTAATCATGTGATAAAATTACGTTGTTTGGACTTTGGAGTTACTTTTATGCCTTTCTCGCCCGAAAAAATATTATTTATTATAAAGTTATTTATATATTTTGAAAATTATATTATATAGAGAAGTACATAAAATTCTTGCACATTTACAATAAAGATGTATATCTAAAAATTCTTTGTCGTATGGATTATAATTTAACAATATGACGTTTGCTTATAAATACTTATTCATTATGGTTGCCGTCCAAAACAGCGCATCCTATTGTAATAACTATACTTTGTAATATTTGTAAAAATTGAAAACAAATACTTCAAATATATATTTCTTTTAGTAGTTGGAGAGTTTTTGAAATTCTTATTTTTGCCATTTGTTTTTTTTAGAACAAAAAAAGAAGAAAAAGAGGCTAAATAGTAAAATCACTTCTAAACAAATTTTTAGTAGTTTTTAGTTTTTTTTTCTTTCTTTTTTAATATAAATTTGTAGCTTCGTCTATTTAAAATATTCTCAATTATTATTATTATTAATTTTTTCAAAATATCTAAAATATGTACTTTAAAAAAAATTAAACATTCGCACACATCCATGTACTGTAAAACATCCTTTTTTTCCTTTGTTTGTTTAGTGTTTTTTCTAAATGGGGTGAATATATTTTACTTTTTTTTTCATTTTTTCAATTGGTTTTTTTTTTTTTTTTTTGTGGTGCAGTATTGGGTGGGGCGGAGGTGAGGATGAGAGGGGTGATCGGGTGGGTTTATATTTATGTTCTGGTTTATTCCATTTTATAGTGAAAAAATTGGTCAGCAACACGTGTCGCCATTCCAAGTAAAATTTTGATCAAAAAATATAATTAGTGGCAACTTGTAAAAAGATGCAAACTTTATGTGGCAATCAGTAACACTTAAAACTTAAGTAAAAATATGCATAGTTCGGGTGGCAAAGTGTAATTAACGATATAGATAAATTTTGATATATGCATATGCTTTGAAATTCAGGCCAAATTCATATATACTAACTAACATGAATTTGGACCAAAATCCAGGAATTAAAGAATTTAAAATAGTAATTAAGATAATAACTTTAATCATACATATATATAACATTATACATAGATACTACATAATGTATAGGGATAATAAATAAGAGTTGATTAAGGAGAAGTACTAGTTAAGGTGAAGGATAATTATAATGCAAGGTTATTGAATAATAGAAATGGCTTCTATATGGAAACTAGGGGACTTTTATTTACCCATGCGACCATTTTTTGCCTATGCAATGCACAGATATTTGAAAAATATCACTAATCTCCTCAAAAAGATACCTTAATTTTTAGTTTGCTTTGTTCAACAAATATACTATCATTTTGATATAAAACTTAATAATTAAAATTTAGAACAGTAACCAATGAAAAGTTATTATAAGAAGTTTAAAGTTTAAAAATAAAATAAAAGTGGGATAAGACGAACATTTTTTGTACTACATTCATCCTTACTAAATACTACATATAGGGTTTGGAGCAAAAAGAAAAAAAGTGATACACACACTTACACATATACGACATATTTGTCATTGAATAAGATGATAAAATATTTATAAAGCACTACAAATCACTAAAAGGTCAAAAAAAATAATAATAAATAAAAGAAAAGTACAATATTTGTTAAACCTTTAAGTAAAATCAAAATTTGAAAGAATAATAAAAGTAAATAATGTTAATCACATATTTAAAGAACTAAGTGTTGCCCATAGTTAGCTCAAAAAAAAAAAAAAAAAAAATGTTATGGCCGAAGTTATAACACAAAAAATCAATAGGTGGATGTGATTGAAATAAGTCATCTCCATTATCATTTTTTTTCCTTTCCAAATAGATTAATATATAGAGTCAAATAACAGTAAACAATAAATTCTTTTGGCTTTTTTGTTATGAAAATAGTCCAAAATAATGGTATGTATATACTCATATATATATATATATGTGTATATATATATATATAAAGAGAAACACAATAATTAGATGCATGACTGAATTTTTCTTTCTAAACTAAAACTAATTAGTAAATGAAATAACATAGAGGAATACTAAAACTAAGGATTGGGTGAAACCCAAAAGAATTGAAAGACTGAAAAATGTCACACACACAAAAAAATACAATTACCGGCCGTTTCGTTCTCTCTCTTGAGAGTCTTCGTTTCTCTCGTATGAGGGATTTGTTTCTCTAGGGTTTCCCTAGGACTTTTGTTCCTTTTTGCCTTGTGTTCTTTTTCTGCCTTTTTTTCGTCTTTTCTTTTCCTTCTCTTTACCCCTTCTCTTTCTCTTCGCAGGGATCTCTCCTCCCCAGATCTGGATCTAGCTGCGTTCGGTTCTCTCATCATCTACCTGGGTCGGTAAGCGGTGGTGGCAGAAATGGCGTTGGACGCGGAGATTATGCGGTTTTCGAAAGCTCTCCAGCTTTTCGCAGCAGAGTCCGTCACAGAGGATATTCCGGAAGGAGTTTGGCGGGGTTCTGACGAAGGGCAGAAGTTTCGGGTGGTTGGCCGTGTGCTGAACAAAAAGGCGATCAGTTTTGAGGCTCTAAAATCCAGCCTTCACTCCATGCTCAATCCGATGAAGGGTATGGATATCAGACGGATTGCGAACGGGCGATTCATCATCTCTTTCAATCACTCTCTGGACCGAAAGCGTACTATGGATAGATGCCCTTGGATCTTTGATAAATACTTCCTCCTCCTCTGCAATCTGGGAGACGATGAGGACCCATTAGCGGTAAATTTAGATTGGTGCCCGATGTTTATGCACATCCATGGGCTCCCATATAACAGGATGACGAAGGATGTGGCTCAGTTTATCAGTGATAGAGTAGGCCGGTTTGTAGAGGCTGATCCAGATTGGTTGGCCAAATCTTCTGGAGAAATTTTGAGAGTTCGGGTCCAGATAAATTTGGCTAATCCCCTCCGGCGGTGTGTGCATGTTCGGAGTCCATCTGGGGTGGAATTTCTGGTTTCCCTGACTTATGAGCGCTTGGCAAACTTCTGTTATCTCTGTGGTTTGTGTGACCATATACTTCAAGATTGTGACGTTTAGTTTGCGGAGGGCTTCAAGGATCCCGTTCCGGACTACCCGTTTGGGACTTGGCTGCGAGAACCGGCTGTACCAACCTACAGGTCTACTCGTCGGAACTTTGGCGGAAACTCCCCCCCTAAACAGACTCTGAGGCCAACATTCACTAAAACTCACGAACCATCCCCTGTCTCTGCGGTAAGGGTATCTGATCTGTCCTGCTCCCCACCTTATGAAAAAAGCCACCCCCTCCCCACACAAGCTTATCCTGAACCAAGTCTCCATCCTCACAGTCCCTGTCCTACACCAATTGAGCCAAATCAGCTTATGGTGCCATTTGTTCCCGAAACTCAGTTCACCCCCCCGTCCGTCTCACTACTGTGTGTATAGCTCCTCAAACTGACCTATTACTCACTACTGCCACTCATAATTTTCCACACCCCCTTGCTAGTCAGGAACTTTTTCCTCGCGTAACCACCCCAAATAATGATATCCCAACCCAAATTGTACCCAAGCCAGCCGAAGTCAACCCACTTTCTTCCTCCCTAGTCATCCAGTCCAGCCTTCCCCTCCTCAATATGCCTCTCCAGTTCGCCAACCCATACACGACTACCTCCCCTTACCCCCTATCGGTTTCATCCTCTAAATCAAAAACTCGTAAGCTAAACCATCTTCCAAAAGTGTCACCCCGTAAGCGGTTAAGTCCGACTATGAAGAGGAAACCTGTTTCATCCCCAAACAAACTTACCTCTCGGGTTCTACACCAAAAGAAACATGCTACATCCAAGTTAACCTTTGTGGAAGACCGACAACAATGAATCTTTTAGCTTGGAACTGCCGGGGTTTGGGGGGGCCCCGGACAGTTCGTAAATTGGAGCAGTTGCTCCAGGACTTCCAACCCTCCATGGTCTTCTTATCCGAGACTCGATGCCGTGTGCAACGTTTTGAAGCTTTGAAGACTCGACTGGGTTTATTTGGAGTCTGTTTTGCTCCAACAAGTGGCGGCGGAGGGCTTGCCCTTCTCTGGCGTAAGGATTTAGGTGTTACTTTGCAGAGTTTATCTAGGCATCACATTGATGTCACGGTCCATGCGGAAGATAGTACGCCCACTTGGTGGTTTACAAGTTACTATGGTGAACCGATAGTTCAGAATCGGCGGGCTTGTTGGAGACTTCTAGAACACTTGAGCCGTTCCTCAAACTTACCGTGGCTGTGCGCAGGAGACTTTAACGAAATTGTTACAGCGGATGAGAAATGTGGAGGTGGTCTGAGGCCACCGGGTCAAATGGAGGAGTTCCGAGTTGCGTTGGAGACCTCGGGTCTCTCGGATTTGGGGTTCACAGGGCCGGAGTTCACTTGGTCAAATAATAGGGAAGCCCCTCACGCTGTTCGCGTAAGGTTGGATCGCGCAGTGGCATCGCCATCTTGGACATCATTGTTTCCCAACTGTAGAGTCTCGCACCTTGAGACTATACAATCGGACCACTGTCCGCTTCTGATTGTTTTGATGCCCAGGACAGCTAGAGCTACTTGCAAGAAGCGTCCCTTCCGTTTTGAAGCTATGTGGGTTCGGTCGGAGGAGTGTGCTCGGATTGTTGAGGAACACTGGGACCGAGAACGTCAGGGGTCAGCAAAAGATGTGGTGTGGGATAATATCAAGAGCTGTCGTGTTGGATTAATACAGTGGAGTAAGAGGAGTTTTGGGGAACCTCGACGGAAGATGGCAGAACTTGAACGACGAATTATTGAGCTCCGAAGAGGCCCGATTTCGGCTGAAAGCAAGGCCGAAGAATTGAGTACTCGAACGATGCTGGAAGAACTTGGGCACCGTGAAGAACTTAAGTGGAAACAGAGAGGAAAGACCCAATGGCTTCGGGAGGGTGATCGTAATACTGCATTTTTTCACGCTCGTGCTTCCCAACGTAGACGTACGAATCATATTGCTGGGCTCCGGGACGAGCGTGGTCAACTCTGTGAGTCGGCAGATGAGATCAAAGGGATTATCACCAGATATTTTTCTACACTTTTTATGTCCCAACCGGCACCGGAGGAGGAGCTTGCTTCGGTGTTGGACTCTGTTGAGACTCGAGTGGATGATGAGATGAACCGTCAGCTCCTGGACCCTTATACGGCCGAGGAGGTGGTCCGTGCTCTATCCCAAATGGGTCCTTCCAAATCACCTGGTCCCGATGGTATGCCCCCTTACTTTTTTCAAAAATTCTGGCCGATCGTTGGTTCTAATGTTACACAGTGTGTGTTGCATTTCTTGAATCATAATGAGTTTTTGCCGAGCATGAATTTTACTCATATTGTTTTAATTCCGAAATGTCGCGATCCTGATTCCATTACTCAATTTAGACCTATAAGTTTGTGTAATGTGGTATATAAACTTGCGTCTAAATGTCTTGCTAATCGTCTTAAGCCTATTTTGCAGTCCGTTATCTCCTCTTCTCAGTCGGCATTTGTTCCTAATAGACTTATTTCTGATAATGTGCTCCTAGCTTTGGAAATTAGCCACTTTCTCAAGAATAGGAGTAAGGGAAAGAAAGGCTTTCTTTCCCTAAAATTGGATATGAGTAAAGCCTACGATCGAGTCGAGTGGCATTTCCTTGAGAGTGTTTTGGTCAAAATGGGGTTCCATGCTCACTTTATTCAGCGTATCATGACTTGCGTTAAAACTGTTTCTTATTCGTTTTTGCTCGGGGGTTCTCAATTTGGTCTTATGATGCCGGAGAGAGGGTTACGTCAAGGTGACCCTCTTTCCCCTTATCTTTTTCTCATCTGTGCAGAAGTCTTGAGCTGTTTGTTACGAAGAGAGGAACAAGCCCAAGGTATAACGGGGATTGCTATTGCCCGCGGCGCTCCTCGCATTTCACACCTTTTGTTTGCCGATGACACTCTTATCTGTTGTCGTGCGGTGCAAGGAGAGGTTGAGAGGATTCGATACGTGCTTCAACTTTACGCGGCAGTTTCCGGGCAGGTTATGAACTGTCAAAAGTCGGAGGTGGTTTTTAGCGGTAACGTGTCTTCAGGGGTTAGGGAATCTCTTTTTGCTCTCCTGGATGTACCGGAAGTTCAACACCATGAGCTTTATTTGGGTCTCCCATCCGTTGTTGGTCGCTCTAAGGCCGCAGTGTTTGCATCAATTCGGAGTAAAATCATCAAGAGGGTACAAAATTACTCAACTAGGTTTCTCTCCAAGGCTGGGAAAGAGGTCCTTCTCAAGTTCGTTCTTCTAGCTATACCAAGCTATGCAATGGGATGTTTCTGGCTACCAGCTTCCTTTATTCGAGAGATTGAGAGCATCATTGCACAGTTTTGGTGGAATCATGGGGATGCCCGAAAGATCCATTGGGTTTCTTGGCTGGATTTATGCAGAAGAAAGGCAGAAGGGGGGCTTGGCTTTCGGTGTCTTCAGCTCTTCAATGATTCCATGTTAGCTAAGCAGGGTTGGCGACTTCTCAAAGAACCGCACTCTCTTTTGGCTCGTACTCTTAAAGCCAAGTATTTCCCTTACACGGACTTCCTCACTGCTTCTCTAGGAAGGCGCCCTTCTTTTACTTGGAGGAGTATTGCTAATACTCGCTATATTCTAAAGTCGGGTATCCGCTGGCGGGTGGGGAACGGAGAAAATATTCGAATTTGGGATGACCCTTGGATCCCACGACCTTACTCTTTCAAAATTTCCAGCCCGCCACCTCCAATGTGCAATCTCGAAAGAGTGAAAGATCTCATTGACGAGTCCACGGGGACTTGGAATTCACAATTACTGGATGAGGTTCTGCAGCCCGGGGATGCGGAATGGATACGGAAAATCCCGCTTGGGCGAGGGAGTACTCAGGACTTGTAGATTTGGCACTTTTTGAAGAATGGTCTGTTTTCGGTCCGAAGTGCTTATTATCTGGGAATGAGCCTCGACCAACTATCTCTTGCCTCGCCTTCAACTTCACGAGCTGACCCTCGATGGATGAAACTGTGGAACTTGAGGGTTCCGCCCAAACTAAAAACCTTTGCTTGGCGCGTTTGTCGAGAAGTGCTGCCTACGGGCGTGAATCTGGCGCGTCGCAACTGCATTGGTATGAACGCCTGCCCTTTATGTAACGTCGAGAGAGAGGATATGAGACACGCACTCCTGGAATGCCCCTTTTCTCGGCAGGTTTGGGCTCTCTCTCACTTGCCTTGGAGAGCGGTGTCCGAGTGGGGCACGGGTGGCCGGGAATGGATTTGGATGGGTATTGGTTCTTTATCTGTGGATAATGCGTGCCTTTTTATTGTCGGTGATACCACGTTGGACCCAGTCACTTTGGTCTCCCTTGCAAAGCGTTTCCTCCAATCCAATTGGGATGCTTTCGTTCCTCGCCCGACCCACATGGATTGTAGTCTGTCGACACATTGGAAGCCTCCGCCAGCCGGTATCGTCAAGCTTAATTTTGATGGTGCCTCCTTTGCTTCGTGTTCGGAGTTTGGTATTGGGGTGATTGCGCGGGATGAAACAGGAGCGACCTGTGGTTGGCTGCAGCGAAGAGGTCAGGGCTGTTTTACACCGGAACAAACTGAAGCTTTGGCGGGACTTGAGGCAATTTTAATGGCGACAAGGTGGGGCTGGTCTCATATTTGGTTGGAGTCAGACTGTTTATCTCTTATGCAGAAGCTCCAGGGGAGCGCGGATGATTTTTCAGAGCTGGGTCAATTGGTCCAGGAGATTAAGGCGTTGATGCCTTGTTTTCATTCTTGTTGCTTTAGGCATGTGTTGAGAACCGGTAATAAAGCAGCCCACATGTTAGCTAGAGGTGCTGCTACTTATTGTGAAGGGATTCATGTTTTGCCCCGGCACGTTAACTCTGTTGTGCTGTCGGACATTTCCCTACCTTAATCTTGCGTTTTGCTTTCAAAAAAAAAAGACTGAAAAATGTTAGTTGAAAACTGAATAATTTGAGGAAAAAAAAAATACAAAAAAGCATAATTAAAGATTCAGATTAAAAAAAAAAAATAAATGACAAACTTTATCAAATTTTCAGAAAAAGAAAATGTAGGTAGCAAGATTCAACAAATTCCATCAATTCAATAGAAAACACAAGAAGGAAGAAAGAAAGAAAATTTACTACTTATCACCTTACTATCGTACAAAGTCTAGATTAATGGTGGAAAAAAAGTAAAACTTCAAATAATATGCTAAGTGGTTGTGGAAATTGGTGTGAAGAAATAATATATGAAAGTCTAATAAATTAGTATAATTAAATGGTTTGGGGAAAAAATTACATTTAGTAAATAATCACGGGCCTATACATAAAGGAGGGGAAAAGGAAAAAAGAAATCCAACTAACAATTGTTTTGCTTACATAGTAATGTATATGGCATTGTGAATAATAATATGAAAAAAATACTTTGGAGAGAGTAATAATTTGAGAATTATTTTCAATTTGAGTAATATTTTGAAAAAGAAACCAATTGAAAGACTTGATATTGACCGTGATGGGGAGTTCGATGCCACCCAACCCAATTGCATTTGGTAAGTAATCTTATTTTGCTCTCATTGACATTCAATAAATATTTTTAATCAATCCCATTTTCCTTTCCATGAGACTTTCCTTAAATGATTTTTATCTTTTATTTTATTTTCTTTTTTTGTTTACTTAATATTTTTCTTTTTTATTTCTTCTTTATTTATTTTTTTCCCTTTATTTTATAAACATTAGAAAATAAAATTGATTCCACATATTTATCACATACTTATATATATATCATAAACTATAATATATGTACAAATAAAGTCAATGAATAAGCATTTGTAAATGTATTGTACAGATAATTATATCAAGCTATTCTGTATTAAAACATACATATAAATGAATTTTTCCATTATTTATTAAGAATTATTGATTGTGTATATTACTTTTTGCCTAATTTTATAAGGGGGAATAATTTTAATTAACTCTATGTAATTTGGTTGTAAATTAAATCATCTAATATGTACAAAAGACAAAGTCTGTCAAAACCAAAATAAAATACGTTCACTTTATAAATACATGCGTTAGAATTAAGGAGTAATTAAGACACAATAATTACTCTAAAACTTTTCACAATTAGACTTTGACTTTAGTTATCAATTATAGCAAAATAAGATTAATTACCAAATTTAATTCCCCACAATAGTTAATCTAAGTTTTTTTACAATTATACTTTAGTTGCCAATCATAGCAAAATAAAATTACTTACCAAATATAATTGAGTTGGATGACCACCCTTGTGGGTGCCATCGAACTGCCCGATGATGATTTAGCGAAAATTACACTGGCTACCCTTGAGATTTGGCCAATTTACGAAAAATTCCTTATTTTTTCAAAAATTATCCAATACCCCATAAGGTTCTATCCATATTACAAACTTATTTCAATTTCTGAAAATACCCCTTCTGTTTTTTTGGGTGATTTACACTGACCACCATGAGATTAGGTTAATTTATGAGAAACTCCCTGTAGTTTCAAAAATTACCAAAATCCCCCTAAGGTTATACCAATATTACAACTAGCACCTACTTAGGTTGACTTATCAACAATATTAATTTTTTTTTGCCTCTGTAGTATTGCTATCATAAAATTTTCATGTAATAGATTTGGAAAAAAAAATGTGATTACGTATTCAAATAAATATTCTGAATTCAATGTTATGAATTTATACTAAATATACGTAATATGTGCTAAATTTATATTTGAGAAAAATATAATTATATGCATCGTATATATCCATAATGTGAAATGAGAAATATAAACATTGATAGAAATAAAAAATTGAAATTAAATAATGCACTTGAAAACTTTATTTAGCTTGACGACTCTAACTCATTTCTCTTAAAATTACTCCATATTAACGATAATATAACACACTTCATGTGTTGGTAGATACTTTTAATATATTAAATTCAGAATATTTATTTGAATAAATAATCATATTTTTTTTAAATCTATTACATGAAAATTTATGATAACAATATTACAGAGAGAGAGAAAAAAAAGAATTAATATTGTTGATAAGTCAACCTAAGTAGGTGTTAGTTGTAATATTAGTATAACCTCAGGGGGTTTTTGATAATTTTTGAAACTGCAGAGGATTTCTCGTAAATTAATCTAATTTCGGGGTGGTCCGTTTAAATCACCCAAAAAGAGAGAAGAGGTATTTTCGAAAATTAAAATAAGTTTGTAATATTGATATAACTTTAGCGGGTTTTTGGTAATTTTTTAAAAAGTAGGGAATTTTTCGTAAATTAGCCAAACCTCAGGAGTGGTCAGTGTAATTCGCCCGATGATTTATAAGAAAAATTACTTTATAACAAATGATGCAATTTAATTATTTTAAAAGAATTAAAATTTGAAATTTATTAATTTATATATAGAGTAGCTCAAGTACAAATGACTCTGTAACAACGAAACTTTGGCATTTCCTGCCAGATCATTTTCCATTTTATATTACATTTTTTATTTATGCTAAGCTCCTGTATTAAGTGAGAAACTACTAATCAACTTGTCACCAACCTCTATTAATAATCCCTTAGTCAATAATGGCAGCTCATTAGCTCAACATGTGCGCACTTTTTATTTGCCAACCTAACCTAGCCTCAACATATATGCATATATATATATATATGTTATATATAAGGACCTGACCTAACGGTCCTAACCTAAATGTTTTATTCAGGGTGCCGCTTGCTTTTTTATTTTCTCTTCTTCTTTTTATGTTTTTCTGTGTTATTCACTTGGAATGTTAGCAAATGCTTTTGCTTTTTGAAAAAATTAATATTATAAACAAGATTGTAAAAGAGTTGAGTAATAAAAGTGAATGGTTTAGTATAGTGTTTCAAAAAAAAAAGTGAAAAATATTGATTAAATTTTTTAAAAAATAACTAAATGGTGAAAAAAAACCTAAAAAATATTTGTACCTTTTAACTCTTTTTTTCCAAAAGAAACAGAAAAAATCATTGAATTACAGTTTTTTTCTCCAGTATAAGCAAATATATATATATATATATACACACATATACTTTTTTTTTTGACAAACACCCCTTTAATCTTGATAAATTGTTACCTATCATTATATGCAAAGCTTCTTGTTCTTGTTCTTATTCTATGTTTAATAAAATAGCGTTGTGTATATATATTATGCGGACCATATCCCATTATTGCACCTTTAGATCTTGACCAAGACTAACATGTCGCACGCTGATTACAGCTTATCACCAACATAGTACAAAATACACTAAAAAACCCAAAACCTAGATTAATTAGTTTTTGGATATTATATATATATATATATATATATATATATATGCATATACCTTTTTTTTTTTTTGGCAAACACCCCTTTAATCTTGATAAATTGTTATCTATCATTATATGCAAAGCTTCTTGTTTTTGTTCTTGTTCTATGTTTAATAAAATAACGTTGTGTAAATATATTACGCGGACCATATCCCATTATTGCAACTTTAGATCTTGACCAAGACTAACATGTCGCACGTTGATTACAGTTCATCACCAACATAGTACAAAATATACAAAAAACCCCAAAACCTAGATTAACTAGTTTTTGGATATTATATATACACACACACACACACACATATATCTGTTTTTTTTTTTTGCAAACACCCTTTTAATCTTGATAAACTGTTACCTATCATTATATGCAAAGCTTCTTGTTCTTGTTCTTGTTCTATGTTTAATAAAATAACATTGTATAAATATATTACGCGGACCATATCCCATTATTGCACCTTTATATCTTGACCAAGACTAACATGTCGCACGTTGATTACAGTTCATCACCGACATAGTACAAAATATACTAAAAAACCCAAAACCTAGATTAATTAGTTTTTGGATATTATGTCCCATATTATCAAGCATCTCACCGGGTAGACTGGCCGGGCACTAAGTGCCAAATTTTTTATTGGTAGACCATATAAAATGTCTCTTAAATTAGATGAGATTCTAGTTAATATAACTCAATGATTGATCATGTTGTAATAGCATGAGTAAAAGAACTCATGCATTAAGATTTAATAATATGAATTATATATATGGTCGTGTTATCAGAACAAGTCATATAAGATTTTTAAGTATCTAATTTGTGTGCAAACTTTCTGTTATGAATGATATAAATATAAATATATATATATATATGTACATAGTGGTGAAACCACATATACCTGGAGGAGTGCATGTCCATCCCCTAACTTCAAAATTATCCCATGTATATATAGTTATATTTGAGTGATCGTCCTAATTGTCTTTTAGATCACTCCAATCAGTACATTCCTGGACTTTTTTTTAAATTTAATTATTTGTATTATTTGCAAGTATGTGCACCTCGTAATTCTAGGGTTCTGATTTTGCCACTATATATATATATGCATATAAGTTATAGTTTTTTAGAAATAATGTATAATTAACCAAGAGCTACGAATCAACATTGAAAGTTAAACAAGCACAAGTAAAATAGTTTAGACGACTTAGGTACATAAAGTAAACAAAAAAAAAAAAAAAAAAGAATTGACCGATAACAATGTTGGTTTAACAAAATAAATAAAACCAAAATAAATTAGGTAGATTTCTTCTTCTTCTTCTTCATTTTTTTTTGTTGGATGAATTCAATTAGCTATATTATATTCCTCACAATTAAATTTAAGTAACATACTCATAATATCTTCTCGCTACTCATTTTTGGCTGAAGCAAATCTCCAGATGCCAATGCTATTTTGAGTGTTGTTAATGATGTTCGATTCTTCATTTCTTTGGTTAGATCTATTTATTATCTAATGTAAATTTGCTTTCACTTATTGTGTATTTTTGTTTCTTCTTCTCCAAAAAAAACAAATAGTGAAACAATAAAGGGGTATTTTGCTTAAGGGCTAATTATTACATTTGGACTCATTTAAATATGCAATATAACAACTCGTATCCGCTTAAATCAAAACTTAACACTGAACCCCATTTAAGAATTTATACTACATAAAAACTTATTCTGATTAGGGTTTCGTCAACTCATCGATGATTGCATTAAAAAATTCTGTGGAATACTATTTTCGCCCTCCCCCTCCAACTTTTTTTCAATGGGTGCTCTTTGTAGTATTTAAATTTAATAGGGTGCATTTTGTAATTAAAAAATTACTTCCACTTCTCCATTTTTGAAACACACAAACTCTCACACATGCAAAAGAAACTACGCTCTTAAACTTATTTCAATCCTTAAATAATGGTATGTATATACTCATATATATATATGTATATATATAAAGAGAAACACAATAATTAGATGCATGACTGAATTTTTTTTCTAAACTAAAACTAATTAGTAAATGAAATAAAATAGAGGAATACTAAAACTAAGGATTGGGTGAAACCCAAAAGAGTTGTAAGACTAAAAAATGTTAGTTGAAAAATGAATAATAAGAGAAAAAAATATAAAAAGGCATAATTAAAGATTTAGATTAAAAAAAATAATAAATGACAAACTTTATCAAACTTTCAGAAAAAGAAACGTAGGCAGTAAGATTCAACAAATTCCATCAATTCAATAGAAAACACAAATTAAAGTAAGAAGAAGAAGAAGAAAGAAAGAAAATTTACTACTTATCACCTTACAATTGTGCATAGTCTAGATTAATGGTGACAAAAAAAGTAAAACTTCAAATAATATGCTAAGTGGTTGTAGATATTGGTGTGAAGAAATAATATATGAAAGTCTGATAATTTAGTATAATTAAATGTTACGGAGAAAAAAATTACAATTAGTAAATAATCACGGGCCTATACATAAAGGAGGGGAAAAGGAAAAAAAAAATCCAACTAACAATTTTTTTAGTGAGTATTTGGCTAAGCTTAAAGCTTTTCAAAATATTTTATAAGATACTTGAGAGTTTATAAATTTTTAAAATATATTTAATAATTTTTTAAATAAAAAATTTATAAATTTTAAAAATAAATTGTTAGGAGTTCATAAGCTCTAAAAAAAAAAAGCTATCTCTAATTTTTTTTAAAATAACTTATAAACTGTCTAACATCAAAATATAAAATAATATAAATATCTTTTTTTTTTCAAGGTAACATTCTTACTCTCTTCAAAAAATATTTATTTACATAAATTAATTTTACATTATTATTTTTTATTATCATTAGATTTAAAATAAAATTAAGCTCTTATTGTTACTAAACAAAATGACAACTTATAAGCTCAAAAAATATCTTATAAGCTACAAGATCTTATTTTATCCAAACACTTTGACAACTTATTATTTAAATAAGACGTATAAGCTTATAAGCTCTAAAAACATCTTGTAAGTTATATGAGCTAATAAGCTTAGCCAAACACCCTCTTAATATACTGTCAGATTATTTGCTATGAAACAGTGCCATGTATTCTCTTCGACTCATCAATATATACCATTTGTATTAATGAACTATTGAGATAATAAAAAAGAACATGTAAAAATTTTCTTATATTATAATTTTTTTTTCTCTTCTTATTTTTCTTAACAGAGTATTCGAATTGATTTAATAAGAACTACTAGAAAACACGGATTTAGCCACGGATTTTGACTTAAAATCCGTAGCCAAAATATATAGCCACGGATTTTTCCGTGGCTAAATTAAATAATTTTTTAAAATAATTAAATTTAGCCACGGAAAAATCCATGGCTAATATTTATTAATTTTTTTAAATATTAATGTTAGCCACGGATAAATCCGTCGCTAAAATATATATATATATATATTTTAAAAATAAATTTAGCCACGGATTTTTCCGTGGCTAAATCCGTGGCTAAAATAAATATTAGTAAAAAAAAAAAAAACTGGGCAAGGTACCCTCAACGGACCGACCCACACCCACGCCCACCTCAACAGCCCGACCCGCACCCGCGCCCGCGCCCGTGAACTTGACATTTATTCAATTGTTACAAGAGGGAATCGAACTAGAGACCTCTTGGTAAATAGCCAAGTGTGTTGCCACTAAGCTATGACATGTTTCTTGGTCAATTTTGAACATCCAAGATATTTATATGTATATATATATATATATATATTCAATTTTGTTAACAAATTTTACTAATTTATATCTATTAAATGAATATACTTTATTAATTCATACTTATTATAATTTAATTAAGATATATTAAATTGTGCAAATTATAATTCTTTCTATTTTTATTTTTACCCACAGATAAATTTGTGATAAAAAATCAAAATTAATCTATCTTTGTTGCGTGCACATTTAATATTTCAACAAGTAACGTGTAATTAATCTATCTTTTAGCTTTTTTTTTGTCTTTTTTTCTTGATATATATTATGCCTTATCTGTTGATGCTTTTTCTAGAACAAGCTTTTATCTTTTTAATATAATAATAAACCAATATCTATATATAATAATTTATAAACCTTGAAAGTTTTCAACGCCATGTGTAATTTAGGATGGATGAATAGTTTTATTATACTCTATTTTTGACACATATGGGGTTATGGTGATTTTTAATTTTAATTTATATAAAAATACGATTGTTTATAATTCTCCAAAAGATCACTATAACAACTATCTAAAATCTAAGATAAGAGAAGTTATATTTCAATTCCAATGAAAGGATAAAATTAATATTTTTTTCTAAAATTTACGATTTACGGTATTTTTAAATTATTAAAATTGTAATAATATCACTAAAATTGTAGTATTAAAATTGTAATAATATCAATAATTCACTAAAATTAGCTCTTAATTTTTCTGAGTGTGATTCCATGAATAGGCACTTTTTTGACGCACACTTCTAGAAATGCAACTTATTTAAGAAATCCATTCAAAACTAATTATTCAGCAAATATATGACTTTTATAAATTTTAGAATGTGACCAAATTTATAAAAAAAAAAACTATATATATATCGATTAAACTCATGTACTTTTTACATGGAACAATATTGGAAATTAAATTCACACATAAGAAGCATAAACAAAAAAATACATTTTTATAAATAAAAGAATATATACACGTACATATATGACTGCGGAAAATTAAAGCAGATATTTATTGGCCACGGATTTCCAAATTTAAAAAAAAAATTAATTTATTTATTGGCCACGGATAAATCCGTGGCCAAGTCCAAATTTAAAAAAAAAATTTAATTTATTTATCCGTGGCCAAGTCCAAATTTAAAAAAAAAATTAAATTTATTTATTGGCCACGGATAAATCCGTGGCCAAGCCCAATTTTTTTTTAAAAAAAAACTTAAATTTATTTATTGGCCACGGATAAATCCATGGCTAAGTCCAATTTTTTTTAAAAAAATTTAAATTTATTTATTGGCCACGGATAAATCCGTGGCCAATAGTCAAAATTTCATGTTGACTTTTGCTGAATCGTGCGTTTTCGTTAATTACGTTAGCTAGACGGAACCATACGATTGCAACAATACAACTTCAACACTAATCAATCTGCTTGGAAAAATATTTTTTTGATAATTCCTATACAAGTTAACTGACGTTAGTATACATTGACACCGGATTACGAAGTCATTCGTATATGTCACCGAAAGAGGAAAAATGTATTCTCGCTAAGCAAACTGTAATTTTCAACGCATAAGATGGGAAAATATAATAACCGCGATGAAAATAATATGATTTTGAAATGACTCGAACCTTTTGGTGCCCCGTAATGTCAGATCGGGCGATTTAAGCGAGTCATTTAAAATAAAAAAAAATAAAAATTATTTATTGGCCACGGATTTATCCGTGGCCAAGTCCAAATTTAAAAAAAAATTTAATTTATTTATTGGCCACGGATAAATCCGTGTCTAAGTCCAAATTTAAAAAAAAATTTAAATTTATTTGTTGACCACGGATAAATCCGTGGCCAAGTCCAAATTTTAAAAAAAAATTTAATTTATTTATTGGCCACGGATAGTCCAAATTTAAAAAAAAATTAAATTTATTTATTGGGTATGGATAAATCCGTGGCCAATTCCAAATTTAAAAAAATATTTAATTTATTTATTGGCCACGGATTTATCGGTGGCCAAATCCAAATTTATAAAAAAAAAATTTAAATTTATTTATTGGCCACGGATAAATCCGTGGCCAAGTTCCAATTTTAAAAAAAAATTAAATTTATTTATTGGCCACGGACAAGTCCAAATTTTTTTAAAAAAATTAATTTATTTTTTGGCCACGGATAAATCCGTGGCCAAGTCCAAATTTAAAAAAAAAATTAAATTTATTTATTGGCTACGGATAAATTCGTGGTCAATTTCAAATTTAAAAAAAAAATTAATTTATTTGTTGGCCACGGATAAATCCGTGGCCAAGTCCAAATTTATAAAAAGAAAAATTTAAATTTATTTATTGGCCACGGATAATTCCGTGGCCAAGTCCAAATTTAAAAAAAAATAATAATTTATTTATTGGCCACGGATAATTCCGTGGCCAAGTCCAAATTTTAAAAAAAAAATAAATTTATTTTTTTCTTTTAAATAAATTGAAATGGTCACGGAATTGTGGATATTTGGCCACGGATAAATCCGTGGCCATATGTTTTCATTTTTTTTAATATCCGTGGCCATTTCCGTCGCTATTGGCAACCGATTTCATCCGTGGCTAAAAATCCGTGGCCAAAATCGCGTTTTCTAGTAGTGAAGTGACAAATGAGAAAAAAAAGGAAAAATAACGATGATAATATATTTAATTAGAATATAAAAACTGTAATTGGTTATATGTGTTAAGTGGGCCAAAAAAACATTTTATCTTGAAAATAAATATGTTTAGATAAATTCAGATCTAACTCATGAGAGATTAGCAATGCAGATTTTATAATTACTATGGTAAGATTTTTAAAATAAATTAAAATTTCCTTACACATTCAAAAAAATCGGTTTTAAGCTTCTACAGTTATGCCATTTTAATTTAAAAGAACTTACAAACTCATTTAGAGTTTTTTTTTTTCAAACTTTTTGAAATTTTTAATAAGCTCTTAAATATTTTACAAGAAATTTTTAAATTTCTTAAACGCTCAAATCTCAATATATGTTTCCATCTTACAAGTTCTTCGTAGTGTCGGTTGTTTCTATGAAGAATTTCCAAAAAATTTTAAGTCGACTTATCACATTGATATAAATTGAACGTTGTCTTTTTTTGTTTTTGGATAAAATACACTTTACACCCTTATACTATGATGTATGCAACACTGACACCCTTGTACTCTAAAAAATATCACTTTCCCCCCTCAAATTTACTAGTTAACATAAAACACTTTGAATTTAACTATAATACCCGTAATGCAATATGAATATGTTTAACTAATTATAAAATTTAATATAAAACATTACTCTTTTCTTGTATATTATATTTAAAGAAGGTCTAAAATTTTTAATATATTAATATCTATTTTCCAAAAATATAAACAAATATTTTCGGAACTTATAACTAATTAATTAAGTTTACTTAATTGAAATATTTTGTTTTCAAAATAATGATATTTTAATTATTCAAATACTTTAATGCACAAATTGTCATGCATAAATTATAAGAATCTCAATATTTTGGAAGTGAAACACTTCAATAAATTATTCTAACTAAATACTATTAAATTATGCTAATAAATTATTCTAACTAAATACTATTAAATTATGCTAAGATACTTGAATTGGTATGTTAGTTTAATAATTATTCTTTCTTCTAATATATATTTTACTTTAAAAATAAATATTTTTATATTAAAAATTATTTGATATTCATGAAATTTGATGTACAAAGAAAATAATTTAAAAATAGTCATTAGCGTAAAAATTTTATAGTAAGGTAATATGATAAATTAGCTACATTTATATTATAGTAAGGGGTGTCAAATTTTAGAAATATTATTTTGACTAGTCAATTGAGGAGGGTAAGTGATTATTTTTAAATTACAAGAGGGTAAGTGTTATATATACTATAGTAAAAGGGTGCAAAGTGTATTTTACCCTTTGTTTTTGGTCGAAATAAATTGAATATTGTCTACAATTGGTTAAAAACACGTTTTTTTCGATAATTAGCATAAAAAAATTAAACTATATTCACAAGTGATGGCCATGACATCTATACTAGTACTTATTTGAAGGGGCTTTTTTCACTTAAATGTGTAATTATCCTAAATCCGTCACAATTGGTTAAAATTATTTTTTATTTAATTTATTTCCCCTCTATTTTCTTCATTAATTGAATAATGGGTTTCTTCTTCTTTCTTTTCCCATCACACTACTATTATTCCAAGGGCGAGGAAGAAAATATTTCATTAATTTATTAATTTTCTTTATGAATTTTGAAAAGATTCACAAATATTAAAAGAAAAAGGGATATTTACAAAATTCATCTTCTAAGTTTGTGATGTTAGAGTTTTTGTCATTTATGTTTTGATTTTGTTTTTTAATTTTAGTCCTTTATCTTACAAATTTTTCAATTTCGATTTGATTGTAGACTACTTCAATCGTCGGAGCTAGCATGACTTAATAATTGACCGAATTTTTCACTGATACTGATGTGTGAACTAATTTGTGGATTTTGCTAATTTTTCCTCCAAAATACTTATATGAATACACCCATTATTTGGTTTTAAAAAAAAAGTTAAAAAGGCATATACACACACACATACATATATATATATATACGTGTATATATGCACACGCGTGCACATGCATACGAAGACATGTGTATGTGTATGTGTGTGTGAATATAATTAGTGGATTTTGCTAATTTTTCCTCCAAAATACTTATATGAATACACCCATTATTTGGTTTTAAAAAAAAGTTAAAAAGGCATATACACACACACACATACATATATATATATATATATACGTGTATATATGCACACGCGTGCACATGCATACGAAGACATGTGTATGTGTATGTGTGTGTGTAAATATATTCACACACACACTAGAGAGAGAGAGAGAGAGAGAGAAGAAATTTAGACAGAGAGAGGGGTTGGGCGATGGACTGGAGAAAATATGGGGAAGAAGGGGTGGTTGGAGAAATTTGGGGAGAATGGGGTGGGGGCGGCAAGCTGGTAGCAGGACAGGTTTGGGGAGAGGGGGAGGGGGAGGTGGAGGTGGAGGTGGAGGTGGAGGTGTGGGGGGGGGGGGGGGCGGATGATGATGAAGAACAAGGAGGATTTTTTTATTAAAAAAATAATTAATATACATATATATATAATTTTGATTTATTTTTTCATATTTTAGTTCTATATTTTGTTTAATATTTTTATAATATTTAATTTTATTAAATTTGTGTTTATTTAAATTTATTGAATTTATATTATATCTTGTTATATATAAATATATATCACCCAAATTTAAAATATTTATATAAATATTTTTAAATATATACATAGTAAAATATAATTTAAAAATATAAGGTCGCATTTGATTACTTGTTTTTTTTCTTTTAAAAAAATGTTAATTCATCTCTATATAGGATAATGCACAACTCATAGCCAACATTATTTTCAGATCACCACACATGGTGGGGAAATTAGAAAAATTCCAATTTTTCATGCTACATCAGCTTTGACCGCAGGAGTAGTCTAAAATCGAACTAAAATTAAAAAAAAAAAGAAAGATAAACGACTTAATTTGAAAAATGCAAATATAAAGGATAAAAAGTCAAACACCTCAAATTTAGATGATGATTTTTGTAATAATCCAAAAAAAAAAAAACAATACCAAGGCCACAATGTGTGAAAGAAAAAATTATTGGTGGCATTAATTAAAATTTTTACCATTGACTGTTTCAAAATAGGTGATATAATTAAGTTGCTAACCTACTATCAAACTAAAAAATTAAGAGAATTACTTTTACACTTATTAATATTATTAGTAAAAAAAATTGTAGCAGATAAAAGCTATCATAAAAGTTAGATATACATCCCATTGTGGAACAACAATTGTGACGGAAGAAACGGTCGCAAAAGGGGAAAAAAAAATCCTTTGAGTCTCATACAATTAGTTGCGAAAGTAGCGAACCATCTCAAAAGTTATTTGCGACTGATGCTCTTGGTCGCAAATATGGCTTCACCATTTGTGATGCACGAGGGTGGATGCAAAAATTGTCCCGTCAAATTTGAGACGGGCTGTGTTGGTTGCAAAAGAGATGAACCACCTCAAAAAATATTTGCAATTGACAAATTTGCGATGGGCTATGTTCGTTGCAAAAATGTAAGGGGGGGTGCGTGTAAGGGGGATGAGGGCAAATTTGATAAAGACATATAAATAGAAATGTAAGGTTATAAAAATAGTTAATAAAGACATGGATGAGATACTACAAATATAAATACTACAAATATGATCAAGACATATAAATAGACATGGATGACGGCAAATTTGTCCCAAAATTTAATTACGGGGGGGGGGGGGGGGTGTTGGGTGTTACACTTTATAGTTTAGGGGGATAAATAATACAAATGGAATAGTTTGAGATGGCAAAGTGTATTTAAGCTAATGCAAAAAATAGTTTCAAAAGGAACAGCTTTCCAACTTTTTCCAAAAATTCAAGAGTTTTTTTTTTTAACTAACTATAAGGTAAAATTTTATCTTTTTTGGTCATTTAAGTTGATTTGTAACAATGAGAATTTTTGTAGAAATTATTGTATTTATATGAATTGACTTTTACGTATAAAAATTATTATAGCAAAAGTTCATCATTAAAGTTGAATGAGAAGCAAACAGATTTAATCTCTTCAAAATGAGATAAATTAGTTGTCACAGAAAATTAAAGGAACAATAAAGTACTCGATGGATTAATACTTTATATCTTGTGTAGACAGATAATCAGGGTTTTTGTCAATTTTGTATGCCGGTGGAGCTAAACTGCAACTTACACTATTTAAAAAATAACATAATTTGACATATATGATATGACAGTGTCACATTAATGTACCTATTATAATATCTCATAAAAAGTGCTTCAATAAGTTATCCTAAATTTGAACTATAATATATTTATCGCAACACTATAAAATATCAAAATAGGCTATCATACACTCAATTACAGGATACTTTATTAATGTCACTAAAAACAAATTTGGTGTGGTGACACTGACTAAAGCGTTATGTATTTAAGTGCCACAATAGCTTATTTAACACTTTGTAGTATCACAAAAGATACATTTTAGTTCAACTTTGATATAGTTTATTAAGACACTTTTATGAAGTACCATGATATATACACAATTAAGATACTTTTTAAAAATATTATATTATATGTATCAAATTAGGTCTTTTTTAGTTGTGTTACTAAATTAATTTATTCAGTAGTAAGGGTCGCAATTTCTGACCCAACATGACAACTCAATATGAACCCACCATGAAAATAGCGGTTAGGGTTGAGAGTTCATGGGTTGGATTGAAAATGGATCGAATCCGAAAGAGACCTGAAAAATATGTGCTAGGTTGGGTTGACTTGTGGGTTACCCAAACAAACCGAATCCTTTTATGGGTTAACCGACAACCCGACCCAAATCATTTTTTTTTGATCTTTTTTCTCCTTTCCCTCTCATTTAGACAAAAATATATTGTGTATAAATTATAAATCATAGCATTTTGATGGGTTATAATTAATCATTAATAATACAATATAGGAAAAAGTATATAAAAGAGGATAGAATTTTTTTTTAATTATTAAACACACAAAAAATTTTGATATATTTAAAGATGAGAGATCGCAAAATCTTTTAAATAAGTAAAACGTCAATTTGAATGAAAAACTACAATTATGTTAGTTATCATCTTCTTCTTCCCTCCAAAAAAGTATATCTTCTTCCTTTAATTATTTTTTTGCATTCATTGTAATTATATATTGATTTATTTTAATATTGAATAATTTTTTTTTATCAAATGTTTTTACATTATATTATATATAAAATTTAAATAAACTAGAGCAGGAAATGAATTCATTAATTTCTAATATAAATTCTAAGCATGTATTTTGTACGTAGCCGACCATCACTACAAGAATGTATACTTTTTAGTAACGAACCAATTACAAATTTAGTTTTCTATGCTAGATCTCATTTATAACAAATTTGTTAGTAAATGTCTTATTACTAATTGTTTATTTAATTCTATTTGTATTGAATTATGTCATTAATCATCACATGATGTAATGATACTCTAAAACTGTGACAAAATGTAAATATCTCTTTGTCACAAAATTTTCGATAGACTTAGTGAAGGAATGCTTTTTTATGTTGCATACAAAATAAATGCATATATAGTATAGTTAGCCAAATGAAAAATTAGGGAAAAAATCAACTTTTAACTAGTAAATTATGATTGCTTTAATTTTTTCATTAGAAAAGTTTAAATTTTTATTTAAAACAGGTCAATCCAGGTTGACACGAACCAATCCAAATTGGGTTAGGGTTAAAGTCTCATGGGTTTGAAAGGTCATAGGTTGGGATAGAGTTGCGAAATTTTGTATTATACTCCTATCTCAATTCAACCTAGCCCAACCCAGATCCACCCAACCCACCCGAATTGCCACCCCTATTTTAGTAGGGTCAATTTGATTGGTGCACAAAAATGTACCTAAAAAAATATTTAGCCTATTATACTTCCTCCTTATAAATAGTATTTCAAGGAGCGTAGTCGCTTATATGGTCCCCACGACCCTCATCCTCAAACATAGTCGGACCCAAGGGGGTACCATATACGGAAGGTACACGGATCAAAAATAAATAAATATGTAACTAAAGTGAAAAGTTTTATTAATTACAGAGGTATAAATGCAGATCTGCTTTGCAGATTTTACACAAAAGGTATCCGTACAGATTTAATCATATAGAAAGTTTAGAACTTGTTACCTAAGTAACAATTAACATTAATGTCTTCTCAAACCTGCCAAAATATAATCCACTAATCAATCAACCTCTTCCACCGACAAATACAGGCTACAAACAGAAGATTGTTATATTTCAACTTGCCTGATGGAAAACTAAGAATAATATTAGTTTAATCGCAAAACTTAAAGGATCATTTATTAGACTTTGGATTTGATTAATACGTAGCAATCTTCTGATTTTTCCTACAACCTTTTTACCTAAGCAGTTGTTGAGCAAAATACTTGTGGAGTTCAGTTATAAATATCGACGTATTGAGCAACATTTCATTCATCTTCTATTACTTCTGAAAGTATTTTCACTTACACAAACATTATAATCATATTTATACTCTCTCTCTCTCTCTATCTCTCTCTAACTGCCTGTAAAAGACCATTGATTTGAGATCGCAGCATCAGCTTATGCAGCTGTACTTTCTCTCTTGGATGTTATAGAAAACATCCAACATCCTGCTCGCCATCAGCTTCATTTTGGCAGAAATCAAATGAAAACTCTCCACGAAAAGGTTAGTTTCTTGTTAGATTTTCTTCAACTTTACTCACAAACATTTTCTACACATAAAGAAGATTTGGCAAGGCAAATGGCTGTTGTTGCTGATGAAGCAGAACAACTGATTGACTGTCATGTCGTGGACCAACTTAGTCAAAGATCTGCTGATGAAGCTGATATGGGCCTCTCTTCCTTCTGCGAACATATTCGCAAAGCAATTGAAAAAATTGAGTCCATCGAAAAAGAGTTGATGATTAAATATCAAGAAAAGGCCATCGACGTACCACAGCGAAGAGTCTCTCTACCTGCCGGCCCATCATTAGCGCCTCTTTCTTCAAGTGGCAAGAATACCATGGTGGGATTTGATGAACAATTGGTTCGAGTGAGGGATCAGCTCATAGGAGACGAGCCGAATCTCCACATTGTCCCCATAGTTGGTATGGGGGGTATCGGTTAGACAGCTTTGGCTAAAAACGTTTTTGACAATCGGTATATTGTGGACCATTTTGATATACGTATTTGGTTTACAATATCTTAAGAATACAACGTGCAAGAAATTCTTCTAGGCCTTGTATATGGTAAAGAAGAACTTGGTGGCTGGAGAAAGAAAGAAAGTCGTGAAAGTGTAGCTGAATTAGGACAAGTATTGTACCAAATGTTATTTAGTAAAAGGTGCTTGATTGTCATGGATGATATGTGGAGTATTGATGTTTGGCATGATCTAAGGTCATTCTTTCCAGAGAATGGGAATAGAAGTCGAATTCATGTGACTATTACATTGTCTAATGTGGTTGTTTCCTTAGGCTCTAAGAACCCTTATTTGATGGACTTCCTAGATGTGCATGAAAGTTGGAAGTAGGTCTGTCAATGGGTAGAGTTTTACTCTATTCTGACTTTAATCTTAAAAATATCTAATTAAATATACTTTGTACCCTACCCTACCCTATCTCACTCTACTCCATTTAAATATTTATCCATTGCATATGTGTACTGGACTTACCCTATTTTTAGGGTAGGGTATGGACCCTACTCAATCATATATTTTTTTTTATTTGCCTTTTTTTAATATTGTGTTTTTTTTTTTGCTCACACACATAGTTAACACATACACACACTGCACACATACAGTTTTCACACGGACACACTGCACACACTACACACACACTGCACGCACACGCACACACACACACACACTCTGCACACACACGCGCGCGCGCGCACACACTGCAGTGTGTGTGTGTGAAATTGTGTGCAGTGTGTGTGTGAAACTATGTTTTCACAGTGTGTGTGCAGTATGTGTTTTCCACACACTGTGTGTGTGTATGTGTGTGTGAAAAATGTGTGCGTTTAGTGTGTGTGTGTGTGTAAAATATGTGTGCATAGTGTGTGTGTGTGTGTGTGAAAAATGTGTGCGTAGTGTGTGTGTTGTGTGAAAAATGTGTGGTGTGTGTGAATACCCATTGAGTAATGATGTGTGTAGTGTGTGAATACCCATTTGATAATGATACACAATGGGTAGGAATGGGTAAGGCCCTACCCTAACCCATTCATTTATAGTAGTATGGGTTAGGGTAGGGTATGGGTAAATTTTAAAATTTTAGGGTATGAGTAGGGTATGGGTAGGAAATAAATGAGTACAGATAGGGTAAAATTCTACCCATTGATAGGCCTAGTTGGAAGTTATTATGTGAAAAAGCCTTTCCTCAAAAAGCATGGTCTCAAGAATTAGAAGAAACTGGAAAGAATATTGCAAAAAGTTGCAAGGGACTTCCTCTTGCAATTGCCGTAATTGGTGGGCTGCTCTCCAATCACAAGACACAAGAGTATTGGGAGTTCATTCAACAAAATGTGAACTCCTCTGCCAACTTAGGAAATGATGAGCAATGCTTAAAGATATTGAGTTACATTCATTTGCCCATTCATCTTAAACCTTGATTTCTATACATGAGAGTTTTCCTTGAAGATGAAGAGATTGCAATCTTTGAACTAATTGAATCTTGGGTTGGTGAGGGCTTCTTAAGACAAAAAGAAGGTAAAACCTTAGAAGAGGTCGCCCTGGAAAACTTGAAGGGTCTTATTGATAGGAATATGTTAGGCTAGCACCCGGATCTAGTAGTACATATATTTAAGTAGACGACAATAACTTGATAATAAAACGAACAAAAATTAAAACGACACAATATTTACGTGGTTCGACTAATAACAAGCCTACGTCCACGGACGCGGAGCGATTCTACTATAAGAAGTTTTACAGAGAGTTATAACAATAAGAGAAAATATTCTCTAATTAAACCCGAAACCCAAGAGAACAACTTTACAATTCTCTCACAAAGAATTTATCTCTCAAGTGTTTCCCAACTCTCTATTTTTCAAAGCTCTCAAAGAACTTGACTTGTCTTGAAAGCTCTCTCTACTTCTCCCTTTCTCTCTTCCTCATGTCTCCAAATGAATGGCCAAGGCCACCTATTTATAGGCAAATAAAAAGATGAGATAAACATCATCCATTTCTAACGGATAAACATTATCCAATGTTAATGGATAAGCATTATTCATTTCTAATAGATAAACATTATCCAATATTAAAGGATAAACATTATCCAATATTAATGGATAAACATCATCCAATCCTAATGGATAAACATTATCTAATGCTAATGGATAAACGTTATCCAAATCAAGAAGACTTCAGTTTGAAATTTGCTTCTTTGCATAAATCGAGGCCATCATTAAATTCAAGTCACAATAACAAATCTCCACCTCGACTTGAATTTTACACTACAAGAAAACAGCCATTTGCCTACGGAAAACTTACGAAAAACCTACGGAATTTACGTTTTCCAACGGAAAACCGACGGAAAACCTACGAAATGAATTCCCTCAGAAAAAGTGTCGTCGGTAAGCTTTTGCTAGGGAATTACCTACGGAAAACCAACGGAAATTTCGATCATGATTCACCAACAGATTACCTACGGAAAACCAACGGAAACTTCGATCATGATTTGCCAACGGATTACCTACGGAAAACCAACGGAAACTTCGATCATGATTCGCCTACGGATTACCTACGAAAAATCAACGAAAAAAGCACCTACGGCTTACCTACGAAAACGTAGGGAATTTTGCTAGATAATTACCTACGGATTACCAAAGGATTGCCAACGGAAAACCAACGGAAAATTACGTTGGTTTTCCGTTGGTAATACATCCAGACCGCCGGAGCACCGCCACTGGTCAGGCTATCTCTGCCGCCGCCCCGGACCCTGCCGCCGTCGCTGCTGTCGCCACTTGGCGGGCCCCCACAGCTGTCATCATCACTGGAATAGTGCCCCTATAATTTGCAAATTTTTGCAACTAAAGGGATTTGAACTCGTGACCTCAGGCTTGTTTGTCAAGCCCTCAACCACCAAGCTATTGCAAGAACTTGTGACATGTTTTGTTTTGTTTTATACTTATTACATATTTATTTGATTATTCTTATTTTAATTTATTAATATATTATTTTGTTTTATACTTATTACATATTCTTATTTTGTTAACTTATTTTAATTTTTTTAATATATTATTTATAAAATATTATTTATATTGTTTTAAATATCAAATATACATTCTGAATTTGTAAATATTATTTATATTGTTTTAAATAACAAATGTACCATCTACATATGTATTTACATATAGAATTTAGCAAAAAAAGAATTTTAAAAACGTAATTGTTCATACATCTTTTAAAAGTCGAATTTATTTGTATTTTTAGATTTATTTTGATGATACATGAATTTTTCCAGGATAAATTTGCTATAACGATATACATTGCCATTTATTTTGATGATAAATTGAACCTATGACCTCTTGGATGGAAATGTAATGCTTTGCCACTAAAATAATTTCAAGACCAACTCATTAATCTATTTTTTTAATAATTACAAATAATATTCAAATATTTTAATTTCTATTAAATTCAATTTATTTAATATTATTTTTTGAATTGCTGAAAATATTCTCTTAATTCAATCGAGAAGAGGGAGATTAAATATTAGTAATGAGAGGAGAGAGAAATTAATTATAATAAAGATATGTATAAATTATAATATTTATAAATTATAAAGATAGTATAAATTATAAAATTAATAAGGATATGTGTTAATTTACATATAGAATTTTGCAAAAAAAGAATTTTAAAAAATTAAAATTATATTTGGATCATACATAAATTCAAAACTTTTACAATGGCTAGAATAATATTTAACAATAGATTCATATAATTAAAGATCCATTAAAGATCTGAATCCGAATTTTGATAATATATTTTATTAAATTTACACATTATATATAATACAATAGTAATAAAGATACTTCAATGTCATATATACACAATTAATTAGTCTAGATATTAAAGATCTCTATTACATACACAATATATATACACATATAGGATATGTTATTGGAGATATCTATTATATAATATCATTAAATATACAACTAATAATCTATATACTTATTAGAGATCTTTACTAAATATACTATACGTAAATGTATTTATATACAATTCTAAATATATATTGTCATTAAAGGAACAATTCAACAGTTATTAAAGATCTCTATTATATATATAATATATTTGTACAAGTTTATATATTTAGCCGGTACCAACTCTCGGATTCGGATCCATATTGCACTGATTTGCTCCAGATCCGATCCTTTGACAACCCTACTTGGATTGTACATAAATTCACAACTTTTGCAATATATTTGGCTAGATTTTAAAAGAGGGAGATATAGGGAGTAATGAGAGTAAAAATGAGAATATTCCCTCGGTTTTGCCTCGCCAAATTCAAAAAAAAAAAATTACCAAGGAAAAAATCCGTTGGGAATCCCTTGGAATATTTTGAACGAGATTACCTAAGGAAAATTCCGTTGGGATTCCGTCGCGAATTTTCTAAAAAAAATTACCAAGGGAAATATCCGTTGGGAATCCCTCGTAAAATCTTGAACGAGATTACCTAGGAAAAATTCCGTTGGGATTCCGTCAGGAATTTTCTAAAAAAAGTTGCCAAGGGAAATGTCCGTCGGGAGTCTCTCGGAAAATCTTGAACGAGATTACCTAGGGAAAATTCCGTTGGGATTCCGTCGGGCATTTTCTAAAAAAAATTACCAAAGGAAATAGGGCGAATTACACTAACTACCCCTGAGGTTTGGCTAATTTACGAAAAACCCCCTACTTTTTCAAAAATTACCAAAAATCCCCTAAGGTTTCAAAAATATTACAAACTTATTCAAATTTTCGAAAATACTCATTCCCTTTTCTTGGGTGATTTACACTGACCACCCTGAGATTTGGTTAATTTACGAGAAACCCCCTATAGTTTCAAAAATTACCAAAACTCCCCCGAAGTTATGCCAATATTACAACTAGCACCTATTTAGGTTGACTTATTAACAATATTAAATCTTTTTTTTACCCTATGTAATATTGTTATCATAAAATTTTCATGTAATAGATTTGAAAAAAAAATGTGATTATTTATTCAGGGGGTTTTTGGTAATTTTTGAAACCACAGGGGGTTTCTTGTAAATTAGCCTAATCTCAGGGTGGTCAATGTAAATCACCCAAAAAAGGGGAAGGGGTATTTTCGAAAATTCGAATAAGTTTGTAATATTTTTGAAACCTTAGGGGGTTTTTGGTAATTTTTGAAAAAGTAGGGGATTTTTCGTAAATCAGTCAAACCTCAGGGGTGGTCAGTGTAATTTTTCCAAGGAAATATCCGTTGGAAATCCCTCAAAAAATCTTGAACGAGATTACCTAGGAAAATTTCCCTCGGTAATCCCTTGGTAAAAATGGTGCTACTTCTCCCGCCATTTTCTTGGCAAATTTTCCTACGGAGTACCAACGGATTACCAATGGAATTGCATGTTCCCAACTTCTGTAGGTTTTCCGTAGGATTTCCGTTGGTATTTGCAAGAGATTTTTTCCGTCGGGTTTTCGTAGGAAAATTCCGTAGGTTTTTGCCTATTTTCTTGAAGTGTTACCAAAATTTGAAACAGTGGTCTCGCTTCACTTAGCCGGTTAGATCATCTGTCTGCAATACCAATCAAGTTCAAGCAATGCTTGAACTTGAACTTTGGAAGAGGCTTAGTCAGCATATCTGCGGGATTCTCATGAGTAGAAATCTTTTTCACTGAAATATCACCGCGCCCAATAACATCACGAACAGAGTGAAACTTTACATCAATATGCTTAGTTCTTTCGTGAAATATTTGATCTTTAATCAAGTGAATGGCACTTTGACTGTCACAGAAAATCACAGTCTCGACAGAGCAAGAACTAAGCTCTTCCAACAAGCCTCGTAGCCAAATTCCTTCTTCAATCACCTCAGTTACTGCAATGTATTCAACCTCTGTAGTAGATAATGCAATCACAGGTTGCAATGAAGCTTTCCAGCTTATTGCACTTCCCCCAAGAGTGAATACGTACCTGGTCAATGATCTTCTTTTATCAAGATCACCAGCATAATCAGAGTCAACATAACCAACCAAATTACTATTACTCCATCCAAACTCCAGACAAGCTTCAGAAGTCCCGCGCAAGTATCTCAAAATCCATTTCACTACATCCCAATGTGTTTTCCCTAGATAAGACATATATCTACTGACCATACTAACAGCATGTGAAATATCTGGGCTTGTACAAACCATAGCATACATCATGCTACCAACTGCACTGGAGTAGGGAACTCGGGTCATGTACCTCTTTTCATCATCAGACTTTGGTGATAGAGCAGCCGGCAATCTAAAGTGCGCAACTAATGGAGTAGATACCAGTTTGGCATTTTTCATACCGAATCTCTGCAAAACTTTTTCAATATAACTCTTTTGAGTTAAATACAACTTCCCACCTTGTCTATCTCTTTTGATTTCCACGCCAAGGATCTTCTTTGTCTTTCTCAACAAAACCCTCCGACTGTTGCATATAAATTTATTCTTCTAGCTCACCATGCAAAAATGCAGTTTTAACATCAAGTTGTTTTAACTCCAAATCATGCATGGCAACTAGAGTAAGCAAGACACGAATAGAACTATGCTTCACAACAGGTGAGAAAATATCATTAAAATCAACACTTGGTACCTGACTGTAACCTTTGGCTACTAACCGTGCCTTATACCTTGCCTTTTCTACGCCAGGAATTCCTTCTTTTCTTTTAAAGATCCATCTACACCCAACAATCCTTTGCTTGGTTGGCGGCTTCGCAAGTACCCAAGTACCGTTCTTGTGAAGTGACTCAATTTCCTCTTGCATAGAAATCATCCATTTCAAGGAATCTTTTAAAGAAACTGCTTTAGCATTTGTAGCTGGCTCGTTGATAGAATCTATTTCTTCTCCAACAGACAAGGCATACGCGACATAATCAGTATATCGCTGTGGTGGTCTTATTTCTCTTTTTGGTCTGTCTCTAGCAATACATCTTTCCTCCTGGGGTGATGTTTTTTCAATAGGATCAGGCTCCTCTTCTATTGAAGGTCCAGAGCCGACGGGACTTTCAGATGTTACAGGTGGACTAGGAATTTCAAGCTCCACCTGCTTTGATGTACTCTTTGAGTCATCTGTATCAGAAGAAACTGTGGACTCCTTTTTCGGGGTCAGTAGAGCAGACTCATCAAAAGTAACATCTCTGCTAATAACAAATTTAGGTGACTTAGGATCAAGACACCACAAACGATATCCTTTCACCCAAGAAGCATAACCAAGAAAAATACACTTTTTAGCTCTAAGCTCTAACTTTTCTTCATTAACATGTATATAGGCAGGACATCCAAATATTCTCAGGTTTGAATAGTTAGGAGGTTTATCGGACCATACCTCTTCAGGAGATTTAAACTCAATTGTTGTAGACAGTGAGCGGTTCACCAAAAAACAAGCTGTGGAGACTGCTTCAGCCCAAAACACTTTAGACAAGCCAACATTTGAAAGCATACACCGAGCTCTTTCCAAAAGAGTTCTATTCATGTGCTCTACTACGCCATTTTGTTGTGGAGTGTTAACTACAGTGTAATGCCTGGCAATTCCTTCTGCTTCGCAAAACCTGTTAAAATCTCCACTACAAAACTCCAAACCGTTGTCTGTTCGGAGTTTTTTGATTTGCCTTCCAGTTTGCTTCTCGATCAAAGCCTTCCACTTCTTGAAAGTATCAAGCACATCATTTTTGTGCTTCAAAAAATAGACCCAAACCTTTCTTGAAAAATCATCAATAAAGGTTAATAGATATCGAGCTCCTCCTTTTGATGGAACTTGTGATGGTCCCCAAAGATCAGAGTGAATATAATCTAAAGAACCTTTAGCTCTATGAATTCCAGTGCCAAAGCTGAGTCGCTTTTGCTTTCCGAACACACAATGTTCACAGAAATCCATTTTTCTTGTGCTCTAGCCACAAAGAAGACCTCTTTTATTCAGCAAGGTCAAACCCTTTTCACTCATATGCCCAAGCCTCATATGCCATAATTTTGTAATATCAACATCTGACATAGATGATGAGATTGCTGCAGAGCCTATAGCAGTAGCGCCTTGTAACACGTACAAGCTACCTGCTTTTCTAGCTTTCATGACAACCAATGCGCCTTTGCTTACTTTTAATACTCCACCTTCAGCTGAAAACTTGTACCCATTGGCATCCAGGGTGCCTAATGAGATGAGATTTTTCTTGAGATCTAGAATATGTCTGACATCGGTCAATGTTCTGACAATCTCATCGTGCATTCGGATCTGAATCGTTCCAATATTAATAGTTTTACATAGAGCATTATTCTCCATCAAAACTACTCCTCCGTCAATAGACTCATATGTAGAAAACCAGTCCCGATTGGGACACATATGATAAGAACAACCCGTATCCATAATTCATTCATTGTTGAATTTGTCTTGCTTCTCTGCCACAAGAAGCACATCAACACCACCTCCGTATTCAGCAATACTTGCGTCGCCAAAATCTTCATTCTTTTCTTGTGGAGCATTTCTCTTCTTTTGCAACTTATCGCAATTTTTGCGAACGTGCCCTGGTTCTTTACAATGCCAACACACAACACCTTTACTTCTGGATTTTGATCTAGATTTTGGCCTGCTTTTATTGACTCCTCTTTGTTTGGACCTCCCTCTTGTATATAGACTCTGTGCCTGACTATCACTAGTTTGACCAGTGATATCACGATCAATCTTTTCTTTGGTCTGCAAAGCAGATTTAACATCTTTTAGAGAAATGGTATCTTTTCCATATAACATGGTTTCTCTAAAATGTCTATACGAAGGGGGTAATGAATAAAGTAGTAACAAGGCTTTATCCTCGTCATCAATAATGACATCTAAATTTTGCAAATCCATAATAACAGATTCAAACTCATCAATATGAGAACTCAAAGGTGTACCTTCACTCATTCGCAGTGAATATAAGCACTGTTTCTTGTACAACTTATTCGTGAGTCTTTTTCAAGTAAAGAGACTCCAACTTATCCCAAAGATCTTTTGTTGTCTTTTCGGTGATCACCTCGTGCAAAACTTCATTTGACAAAGACAACTGAATAGCCGAGCGGGCTTTCCCATCCATCTCCTCCTATTGATGATCTAACATGGCCTCTGGCTTTACACCGGTCAAAGCCTTTTGAACTCCATTCTGAATGAGGACGGCATGCATCCTCACTTGTCATAATGTGCAATTGATCTTTCAATCAAATTTCTCGACATCAAATTTTGTCGTCGACATCCTAACTTAATAGGAAATATCAAAACCAATGTACCAACAACCAGGGCTCTGATACTAGTTTGTTAGGCTAGCACCCGGATCTAGTAGTACATTTATTTAAGTAGACGACAATAACTTGATAATAAAACGAACGGAAATTAAAATGACACAATATTTACGTGGTTTGGCTAATAACAAGCCTACGTCCACGGACGAGGAGCGATTCCACTATAAGAAGTTTTACAGAGAGTTACAACAATTAGAAAAAATATTCTCTAATTAAACCCGAAACCCAAGAGAACAACTTTACAATTCTCTCACAAAGAATTTATCTCTCAAGTGTTTCTCAACTCTCTATTTTTCAAAGCTCTCAAAGAACTGGACTTGTCTTGAAAGCTCTCTCTACTTCTCTTTTTCTCTCTTCCTCATGTCTCCAAATAAATGGCCAAGGCCACCTATTTATAGGCAAATAAAAAGATGAGATAAGCATCATCCATTTCTAACGGATAAGCATTATCCATTTCTAATGGATAAACATTATCCAATGTAAAAGAATAAACATTATCCAATATTAATGGATAAACATCATCTAATCCTAATGGATAAACATTATCCAAATCAAGAAGACTTCAGTTTTAAATTTGCTTCTTTGTATTAATCGAGGCCATCATTAAATTCAAGTCAGAATAACAGAATATGATCTTGATTGAGGAATCAGGTCGAACCCCAGGGGAAACATGCAAAGTTCACAATCTTTTAAGGGACTTAAATGTTAGAGAATATGAAAAATAAAATTCTTTTCGCATCTCAGTAGTACCAAAGATTGATTCGAACTATTGTACTTGCTTCGTATGTGATCATCGGGGGGCATCCACAACAAGATACCACCCTAAAGTCCTTATCGCCTCACAACCAACATCACTTGCCAAGTGTTATGTGTGTAATGTTTGTAGCACCAAATGTTCATAGTATAATAGATTAAGATTGGTGAAGGCAGTTAGAGGAAATTTGGGTAGTCACAAGGAAGAATTTGAAGATAATTTCAATGGCGATGGTGTAGAATTTCTACAACCCACCAGATTGCGGTACCTTAGGTTAGATGAAAGCTACAACTGGGAATCTACTTTGTTACCTCTACTCTGAAATCTGAGAAGTTTAATCCATTATCGAGAATCTTCAAAAAAGTTGCCTCACGAAATATGGGAGATGCCACAACTTAGACATATCAAAATCATGCGTGCTATCTACGTTGATCCTCTGGTTGCTCAAACTGGCAGGAGAGACTCTATAGTTCTAGAAAATCTACACGAAGTTTCACAACTAAGAAACTCTTAAGTGTTCAGAAGAGATCATTGAAAGAATCCTGAATCTAACATTGAGAATTTGTTACGGTAAGACATACACGGAAGAAGCGGGAGCCTATATGTTCCACAATCTTGCTCTTCTGCATAAACTTGAAGAACTATACTTGAAATGGAAAGGCACTAATTTGGAAGAGATATCTTTCCCAAGTTCACTAAAAAAGTTGCATTTGAGAAAATGCAACATTCCTTGGGAAAGAACGACAGCTATTGGCTCATCGCCTAATCTTGAAGAGCTTCAAATTTGTGGCATCTCTGGAGGGCCGGAGTGGAATCCGGTTGAAGGGGAATTTCTTCAATTGAAGTTTTTGTCGATAAGTGATTCTGATCTTGCATGGTGGAATGCTGAGAGAGACCACTTTCCTAAACTTGAGACCCTTGTACTATCAAGCATGCAATGTTTGGAGGAGATCCCTTCGGGTTTTGGAGAAATAGAGACGTTGCGTTTGATTGAATTGTTTGGTTGCAACGAATCTGCTGTCAGTTCTGCCGAAGAAATGATAGAGAAACAACGGAGCTATGGAAATGAGGAGCTTCAACTTAATGTTGAGGATGATGAATTGTATGATGACTCGGATTTTGACTACAACTCGGAATAACATGTATATCAGAGGTATATATCCCCTGCATTTACTAGTTTAGCGGTTTATCAGCACACGAGATCACACATTCAACAACTACTACTTCGGACCATAATAAAAGTGGAAGAGTCCATTGGTTTCTTGTTGAAGGAAATGCTATAAATTTCTTGTCTGACCTATATTAACCTATAAATAGTGAACTTGACCATGTTTAATCATAAAAACGTAAATAAATAAGTAAAAATTGCTCATGCTTCCTTGTTTACTTTTGCTCTTAAATTTTTGTAATTAAAAATAGTAATTCTGAATTATGAATTTTCATTTTGTCTTATTTTTATTAATTCTCTTCACTGTGTGTATGTGTGTACTGCAGGGAGGAACCCTTGTTCAAAGTTGGAAAAGGAAAGGAGTCAAAGGGACTTCCTGTTTTCCTTGGCTCAAGCTTGGTGAAATTTAAAAGCATATAGATAACAAGTATTTCATGTATTTGAATAAGAACATAGGAGGTACTTCGTGTTTGTTGCTATTTGCTATGTCAAATATTGAGTTTGATGAAATAATTTGTTTTGTTACTTTTTCTTTTTCTTTTTTGTTTCCCTCGAGTAAATTAGTTACAAGTTCATAATATGAGTATCGATCATCATCAAGTATCAGGTATATTATCAAATATCAAATGATACCAACAATTATTTAACCACTACTACATTGTTTATCAATAGACGACCAAACTATTATACATGTAGAACAAACACTACCATGAAAGTAGAATAAAAGACCCACACACAATTCTGTGGAAAATCGAACCCGAGACGGAGCGTCAGCTTCGCAAGTTAATTTGTTTTCTTTTTGAGTCTTTATGAAATTAGACTTCGTTTCCTGCTAAATTAGAGTTGCAGAATTTGATATCATTTATTATCATTTGTTTCTGCATAATCTTTTGATAGGTTTTGTTGCTTAGATATGGGTTTTTTTTTTTTTAGTTGTTGGCTTAGATTGAGTTACTTCTGGCTGAAATTAAACATTCCATTGCGGTGCCAACTGTGGATTTGTCTTATTTTCTCTGTTTTCCTACCCTGTTCTTTTCTGTTTTAATGGCATAGAAAAAAAAAATCATGATATTGTTTTGCATAAAATGCTCATATTTTCTGATGGTACATTCCCAAAGTGTGTAAATGCTTATCTATATCAATATATATATATATATATATATATATATATTATAAAATCCCGAATATCTTGGAATGAGTTACGTTTATTCTCATCTTGTGGTGATTAAAATAACTTTATACATATAGTAACAAAAAAAATAATTATCTATATAGCCTTTTGGTAATTTAAAAAATTAGGGTGTAACAAAGAATTGGGACTTTTGGTGGGAGTCAATACTTTTCTTTTCCTTTTTCAATTCCTTTTCATTGTGGAGTTATAATTGGACTCTAAATAGTAAAGCACGAGGATACAGGAATTTGAAACAATAGAGAGTTTTTTGGGCCCGCTTGGATAAGTATAAAAAATAACATTTGTCATTGTTCTCAATCCATAATTTTTATAATAAAGTTTTTTTTAATTAAATAAATTTTCATTTAGATGCAATAGTTAAGATATTTTTATTTAAAATTACTTTGATAACTTCTAAAAAAACCTACCTTGGGACTTTTTCTCTGACTTTTACCTTTTTTAAAAAGTTTATTTAAACATAATTTTTTTTAAGAAAAATATTTTTTTTCAAAAAATAAATACTCCCCTTCAAAAACAAGTTCATACAAACAAGCACTTTAATATTGTATTTATGTAGAGTGTGTTTGGGGTTGCTTTTTCTTTTAAAAAAGTTGGAATTGTTGAACAAGTTGAAAAAAAAAAAAAAAGTAGTAAAAATTGCTAGTATTTGAAAATCAAAATAAAAATAAATCAAAAGTTGATAGTACAAATAAAAAGCAGTAAAAAATTTGTAGGTAATACTTTAAAAAGTTCAATTTATTTACAAAAATATCAAGAAGCACTTTTAAATTGATAGAAACAACTTCCCCTCAACTTCTCAATTTCTATTTTTTTTTCAACTTAATTTAAACAGAAGTTAAAAAATCAAACACTTAAAATAACTTTTTTGAAACTAAAGCAGCAAAGAGCTTTTTTTTTTAATTTTTGCACACCCTCGTTGTGGGCATTAGCAAAACACTAAAAAACGTAATTAATTCTAGAAGAACAAAAACAAAAAGAAACATGCCACGATCCCACAGAATTTTTTTTTTCCATTATTATATAAACACTTTTTATATTAAATATTAATTAATATAATATAATATGATCATTTAACCCCATATTAAAATTCTTAAAAAACTATGATTCATCCATTATCTTAAGTCAACAATAATAGAAACAGTATATTTTGCTCCGGTGATTTACTGATTCACAATCGCCACTATTCTTCAACCATCTCTTACCAAACAAATATCTATGTGCAAACAGTTTCCCACTGATTAGCCTCTTCTGATGCCAGTTCCATGCCGTGGAAATTCAATTTGCCTCAAGCGAATTGTGCTCGAAGTAAAGATAAACATGTTGTATTCACTGATCTCCACAACACACATTCACACACACACACACACACACACATGAAAACTTTGTTGAAGGCTCCAATCAATAGTCACTGAACATGAACAAAATTTCGATGACAATATCATAGATCATGATATAACAAAAAAGCATTATTTGACACCAAGGATACTCAAACATCAAATCGGGATACAAACTGAGGTAGAGAAACAAACAAAAAACAAGTCACTCACAACGCAAAACATGACTAGAAAGTTCATCATAATACACAGAATGAAGAGCAACATTTATTGTGCAATCACAATCAAAGAAGGATAAATCCAATGCGACACGAATTTATACGAATCCCAGAGAACGATCATAAACTCACCTGTCAAGCTAGAATCAAGGGTGATCATTCATTACGAGGAAAAATGGAGAGCTCGAATCCACTAGCTTTGGTGTTATGCTCTTCCTGCAGCTTCTTGTGCTTTGCTTCACAAATTTTCTTGGCTGAGGCCACTGCAAGTTTAGTATTGTACAAGTCCAACAGATAAAAGGTTGGTATATCAGCCAACCCGAGTGGAACTTGTTGAAGTTCGTCACAGTTGTGCAGCTTGAGCTGTCTAAGACTCGGGAAGTGATGGCCTGAAGCTGCCCAAATAGCTAAGTTTGTTCGTCCAATGTGCAATACTTCAAGGCGACGAAAGCCACCATCAACTGTCTCCCAGCTCTTTCCCGTGAACGCTTTGTCTTTTAGCTTGAGCACCTGGAGCTTCTCCAGCAATCCTAGGGTTGACATATGATCCCAATCGAGAGAAGTCTTACATAAAGTCAACCTCCTCAGCTTCGGTGGGAATTTGTAGGGTGGAGGGAGGCTGCGCAATTTGCCATCCAAAGATGCACTCACAAGTAGATCATTTAGTAACTTTAGCTTTTCGAGATTATCCAATTTCTGTAAATTATCAAATGATCCAGTACTCTTGCTATCCAGAAGTAAAGCCAATCGGCAACGGATTCCTAGTGTCTTCAAGTATCGAGCCCGATCGAAAACTTCCTCAGTGCAACTTTGTGGTGAAATTGTACCAAGCGTTTGAAGCTTTTCACCTCCTTTAATACTTTTTCTTGCCTTGGGCAAAGTAGCGGATGCGTTTGTCTTAAAATGCCTCAAGTGAATTAACTGCCAAATATCTGCTTTAATGTCAAGGGTACGAGATGTTGTATCGACTATAAAAGTCTGGATGTTCCAGAGCTTGGAGAAAGCGGGAGGAAGTTTATCCAAATCAAATGACAGGTGGATATACCTTAAATGAACCAATTGGAATAGATCACTGGAAATTTTACCGAATTTGATAGGCTTGACATCTAAAACTCTTAGCAGTTTGAAAGCAGCAGGGATTGCTGATATATTTCTGTGGGCAATGCAATTTCTTCCGTGGAGAAACAAGCAAAAGAGCGTACACGAGGACCATCAGGTGTTGAGGAGATAAAGTCGATGACATTGGTATGAATGCAAAGACGACGAAACTTTTGTACAAGAGAAATTGAAGGTTCAAAACCTCCATCAGAGGGCTTCTTCATTTCTTGGAGGAAATTCTCCCTTTGGTCACCAGCTTCTTTTTTGCAGAAATCACGAAGCATGTCATGAATGCGGCACGTTTTAACTCTACCATCTGGCGTCTCCTTATCAATTCTTACTAAGTTCCTATTGATAAGATCCTCCAAATAATTCTCTGCAGTTTCCTCCAGACTAATCCCGTCCTTTTGTTGTATGAATCCTTCTGCAATCCACATGCGAATCAATTTCCACACAGGGATCTCAAAGTCTTCAGGAAACATCCTTGATTCAAACGCTGAAAATTATTTAAGGAATTTAACACTTCATCCCGCTAGACCAATTGATAATTAATATTGGGTTCCATTATATTGATCGTGCGATAACATACAAATAGTGATTTTACGTCACGGAATTAGGGATTGTTACTTCTTCGTATTCTCCCATTCACGAAATTGAGATTAATTATCCTGCATTTTAGACCAGCCAATGAGATTGTCAATGGTGGAACCACGTAAAAAGAAGGGATGTACGTTGCACTCATGGTTTTCAAATTATTCTATATATCTATATAGACTATATTCTATATCTATATTCTATATCTATATTGTTATGGATTTAAAAGAAATCTTTTGACCAAAATATGTAATTTTGACTAAATTTTCAATTTTTAGAATTTTGAATTAATTTTAATTGTTAAGGGTTTATTATTTGATTGGTTTGCATTAATTGTTAATTTATCTCTCCTAATCATTTAAATTCACCAATTATCTATATTTAAGCCCCCCCCCACCCCCACACACACATACGCACAAAAGGACATAAAAATATAATAGTAACTTTTAATAAAAACATATATAGGTAACAAAATTCTTATTAAAATATTATGTAATGTCATTTAATTAATTATGATTTAAGAAATATTAGGAATATAAATGTCAAACTAATGTCATTTATGATAAATTTCTCATCAAAAATTAGAGAAAGCATTCAATTTAAACTTATATAACTCAAACTTGAAAAAATATCTTTAATGTGATATGTCATATCACTAAATTAAATTAAATTATAATTTTAAAGGGTTAAAATGTGGACACCATATTATCTACAATTTATTTTTTTTTATTTTTTTTATCTTATCAATTCTTTTTAGTGAGAGATTACCTTTTGATTTACTAGACGCAAAAAGAAGAATTAGCAGCAAGTTATAGTAAGTTATCAAACCAAATATTCGGGTATCAAAGTTCGTTTATTTTTCGTTGCTTCGTATTTGAATCATAACTATTTTCCACATAGTGAATTTGTCACCAATCTCACCAACCTTTTTGGGAAAATTCTTATCCGAATTTGGCTTAATTGGACCTAACAATTATAGGGGTTGCCACCATTATGAATTGTCTAATTATTACTTGCCAATCATGTCACCTAGAAAAGGGGAAACTGAAACAAACAAGCCGCTGTAAATCATAATTTGTTATGACAAACAGAATTATAAGGACTGAACAAAACGCATGATATCTTGATATTATTGTCTGGGGAATCCTACTTTGTAGGCAAATATATGTTTAAAAGTAAAAACTAGTTCATTCTATCAAAGAATTGTACTGTGGTTACACAAAATGAACAACCCAAAACAAAGTGATATTGGCCACATTTTGGTTTTGGCCTGCCCTTTCCAAGGCCATGCAGCACCCCTCATGAAACTATCACAATCAAGATCACCAAATTGGGGACTCATAAGGTCACATTCCTCACCACGGTGCACGCTCGTCTCGCCGATACATCCGGGAGGTGGAACAGCGATGGGATCCAGATAATCTCGATCCCCGATGATGACGAGAAACTCAGGAGTGACTGGAAAGATCAGGAGAAATTGCACGCGAGTGTTCAGAGAGTGATGCCTGGTTTTCTGCAGAATTTGCTGGAGAAAAAGTAAGAGTGATGATGGGGGGTGATAGGATAAGTGGTGTGATATTTGATTCACCATTGGCTTCGATGTTGGAGATAGCTAAGAAGATGGGGCTAAAGACTGCAATATCTTGGTTTTCTACTCCTGGATGCTTGCATTAGGCATCAACATTCCACACCTTATTGAGTCTAAATTCATTGACAATGATGGTAAGTGACCTTATTGTGTGCGTGTGTGTGTGTGTGTGGCGTACAGATGCTATATATATGTATATATATACTTGAAAATGGAGTGACAAAAAAGATGCACATCCATGTCTACAGATTATGTTTGATTACAGAGATAAATATACATGCGTTCTCAGACATCAACTACCTTTGTTTATTTCCAAGAGCTTGGAAAGCATTGTGAAAATGGAATAATGAGTTACAAAGAATCAGATGAAAGTACAAAAAAAAACCACTAATAATATGTATTAATTGACAATTTTTAAAAAAATTCACAAATGGTATCTATTATGTGAATTATGGTATGGCTTAATGGTGATAAGAATTAGTATTTTTAATCATCACTAATTACGAAAAGTAGCCACAGATATAAGTTAGTGATAAAAGTATTATTGTGATTTATTATAATATTATGTTTGTCACTAAGCTGTTGTTATAAAAGTTTCAAATGCATAAGGTGGCTACTTTAATACAAGTTTTTTCCTATTGACCTGTGAAAATTTATTTTGTTAAAAATAATTTTTTTTTTATCAATTAATACATACAATTAGTGATAGTTTTTTATATTATCACTGACTATATATATATATATATATATATATATATTGCCAACTTCCCTTTATCTTGCAGCAAAAATTTACATATATTTCTATTAAATGCTCTAGTTAGATTCACTTTTGAATAAAGACCCATATTGTCTGCATATTTGTAGGACTTTTTGTTGTTGCAAGTAACTTCCAATTTGGGAAATTCTAGCCAGATACGGCTCGGTCGAGTCAGTATTAATTTCACGGCTAGTGTTTCACATATTTGTTTTTTGATTGGTGAATAATTTAGGAGAGGTGGGCTAATCACTCGGCATGTATTTGTTAGATTCGGCCAAATCAGTATTAATTACATAACTAGTGTTTCACATATTTCGGTTTTTGATTGATGAATAATTTAGGAGAGGTGGCCAATCACTTGGCATGTATTTATTGTTTTTGGCCAAACCGGCCATGTTGGAATAAATTTTTTTATTTCAATTTTGGCTTTATCTGGGAATTATTTTCTTTGCAGGAACTCCATTAAATGATGATAAGAAGATCCAACTTCTGCCCAACATGCCAGCCATGGCCAAAACTGACCTAATGTGGCACTTCCCAAGTGACACAAAACATGCAAAGATCTATATTTCATGTCACAAAAAAACGTCATCCACCACATGACCAAGGATGCAGATTGGATCCTCTGCAACTGGTTTGACGAACTTGTGCCTGCAGCTCGAACTCTAGCACCGAACATCTCACCCATCGGCCCGTTACTAGCGGACGGGCGATCTGCAGGAAGTTTTTTTTCAGAAGACTCCACTTGCCTAACCTGGCTCGACAAACAGCAAAATCTTCAGTAGTCTATGTTGCCTTTGGCAGCACATCAAGTTCAGCCAGCAACAGCTAGATGAGCTGGCGCACGGGCTTCGAGTTCATGGGCCCGGCCCTTCTTGTGGGTCGCTTGGTCGGGCCTGAAAGGCGGATCAACATCCTCCGGTGCTTATCACGACAGTAATGAGTTCAGAGAACGAGTGGCGGAACGTGGGAGGTTGGTTGAGTGGGCCCCACATGAGGCGGTGCTGGCCCACCCGGCCACAGCTTGTTTCGTAACGCACTGCGGGTGGGGCTCGTTCATGGAGAGTTTGAGCAATGGGGTGCCTTTTCTTTGCTGGCCTTATTTTGGAGATCAGTTGTATACAAAGACTTGTATATGTGATGCTTGGAAAGTTGGTTTGGGGTTGAGGCCTGATGAGACTAGTGGGATTGTTTCGAGAGATGAGATTAAGGTCAGGGTGGAAGAGCTTTTGTGTGATCGGATTGTAAGAGAAAATGTGCAAAAAATGAAGGAAATGGCTAGAAAAAGCATTAGCAAAGGAGGTTCTTCTTTGGTTAACTTAGAATGTGTGATTGGAGCAGATGAAATTTTGATGGATGTAATAAGTTTTTCGTTTTTCTGTGTGATTGAATATATATTTTGTGCACATTGACATCCTCTCATTCAACCATGGTTTATCTTCTATTTCTATTGAGGATGTGCATCAAGTATAATGGCCTCTGACCAAGTGTATAATTAAAAAAATAATTTTATATACATAACATGAATTTATATTATGAAATTTGAGATAATAAACTACAACTTAAAATGAAAGATCTTGTCCGCCTAATTTTGTGCTGTAGTTCGCTACTTGTGCTTGTTGACAAAAAAGAAAGCGAACTTTTTGGATACACCAATAATGATTAAACTAGATCACATGATGATCTCGAAAGTACATGCGAACAAATTAGTTTTCGGGCATTTAAGAAGCAAAAGACGTTTTCGCGCTCGTCAGCGTAAGTGGAACGTATATACCCATAGTTGAAATTTCAAGGAGTTCAAGTAATTTATGCACTATACAACATCTTAGAAAAGAAATAATATATCTATTTATCTATCATATATTATAGTGGCAGAAAAAAATAAAATGAATGATAAACTTGAAATATATATATAAGTCTGGGAACAAAATTAAATTAAAAATTGGTGGATAATTATTTATTAAGGTTGATTATGGCAAATCCCCCCTATGTTTGAGGGTATTTGCACTTTTCCCCAATTGTTGCTTCTGCACATCAATATCACCCAACCTTTTTAAAATTAGCTTTTTTACTTTATTTTTTAAAATACGGTGAAATACTGTGGAAATATTCCGTCATTCCCACAACCACGCGAGAGAGGCGTGCATGTGGGTGAGGGCATTATGGTTTTTCTACTTCATAGGAATGGTAAAAGTATATTTCTCTTTATTCCTATGAAAAACAAACTCTTTCTCTCTCTCACACACACATTTTTCTTTTTTAGTCTTAAACATTCGATTTCCAATCAGTTGATATACTAATTTGGACTCGGGTATTGTGGAGGCTTAATATAAGGGTGATCTTTCCAATCCAATTATTCCATTCACAATTCTAGAATTCAAACCTTGAACGTTATTTAAAGTATCTAGTGCCTCATCTCACTAGACCAATTAGTAGTTGGTAACTCTCTCTCTCTCTTACTGCTATAAGTTGCCTCCTTT
>CM047871.1:23822605-23826325 GCA_026212405.1 Petrea volubilis | reverse complement strand
ACCATAAATTTAGTTTTTGTGACAGATTTAGTTTATAAATGCATTGTCATTGATTGATTCTTTAATTTTGTTTAAAGTCCTATTTTGTCACTAATCTACCATAAATAACGTAAATTTGTGATATAATCTTTTTATCACAAAATTTCTGTCAGTTAAACGGATGCTTTCTTGTAGTGTTTATAAAATTTTTGATGAATCGGGTTCTTAGCCCTTCCATTCAATTTTCCTCTGTATCGTAAAATTGATGAAGAAAATCCTGGAAAAGCCTTCTTAGTTCATTTTGGCAAGTTCAAAGTATTTTTAGCATGAATATCAAGAATCACGTTTTTGTTGAAGAAAAAGTTTTCTCTTGAGGAAAAAATTGTGCAAGTCATTATAAATTACACTATATCATTATATTCTATCAACATGAAACATTTAAAAATGACAATTCCCGAAGGTTTTCTACATCAAGGAATAATTTGATATATAGTTTTGTTTGTTCGGTCCATTATATTTTCGTGAGGTGATGACAGATATGATTTTATTAACGATAGTAGTTCGTGAATGAATCTTTAAGATGTGCACAAAGCTTTAAATGAAGCTCCAGGGGGCCTTCTTTTTAAACTATTAAACTAAAATTTTATTTTTGATACTAGCTTTTCTGCTAGTGCTGTTATACGATTAAAGTAGGTTAGTATTATGAGAGAAGACACCAAAAAAAAAAAATAAAAATGCCTGTATTGATTATGTGCTCACTTTATTCCAAAGTTTCAGCTAAGAAGCGTAAAGCTGTTCTTTATTCTTGCGTAAAAAATAATCATCAATATTCTGCATCTTCTTCCCTTGAAATCAGAAGAATTCCTATTTTCTGTACAATGACCTCTGATTTGAGATGGCAGCATCGGCATATGCATCTGTCGCTTCTCTTATGCAAGTTCTTGAAAACATCCAGCATCCTGCTCGCAATCAGATTCATTTCAACAGAAATCAAATCGATGCTCTCCGAGAAAAGCTTAGTTTCTTGCAAGATTTTCTTGAACTAATTTACTCCCAAAGGTTTTCCACAGATAAACAGGATCCGGCAAGGCAAATCGCTGTAGCTGCTGATGAAGCAGAAGATATCATTAACTCTCATGTAGTAGATCAACCTAGAGGGTGTTTGGCTAAATTTATTTGAAATTTTTTAAAAATAAGTTATTAAAGTATTTGTATAAATAAGTTGGGTGTTAGCTTATAAGATGTTAGTAATGGCAATATTGTAATTGCTTTAGTTGAAAACAAGTGATGTCGGTAGATCTTAAAAAATAAATAAATACCTTCTTACTTTTCTAAAAACAGCTTATAATCTCATTCCTTTAAAATTTAGTCAAGCATTCTAACACATTTTATAAGTTTTAAAACATCTTATAAAATATTTTTGAAAAGCTTACAAGCTTAGCCAAACACCCACTTAGTCAAAGATGCACACAAGAAAGTGATATGGGCTTCTCATCCTTCTTTGAAAATATAAGCAAAGTAATTTTAAAAATTGAGTTGTCAAGAAAGACCTGATGATGGTTAAAGATTAAACAAACCATCCAAGAATAGTAGCCCAGTGTTCCATGGCTTGTTAAAACATCGTCACCCCCTTTGAGTTGCAAGAATAGTATGGGAGGATTTGATGAGCGCTTGGCCCGAATCATGGATCAGCTCGCAGGAGACAATTGTGATACCCCGACTTTTTTATAAAGTATATTATAATTATTATATTATCATTAATATTATTGTTATTGTCGTTGTTGGTGTTATTAATTACTATTACGATTATTATTTTAGGGTTACTACTTCATTATTATTATTATTATTATTAGTAGTAGTAGTAGTAGTAGTAAGAGTAGTAGAAAGATTATTATCTTATTATTAATATTGCCATTATTTTTAGTATTATTCATATTGATTATTATTATTATTATTATCAGTGCTATTATTAATATTATTATTTTGAAATCCTATTGTGTTTAGGATTATTATTATTATTATTATTATTAGTCAAATCCTAATATGCTTAGGATTATTGGATTTATATTACTATCATGATTGGGCTTAGGTCTATTAGGCTAATTCTATTAGATTTGGAAATATTGGGCTAATCCTTTTAGGGTTTGGAATTTGAATTACATATATATATATATATATATACACACACAATCAAAGATTATATTGACTAGACGAGAGAGAGAGAGACGACAACAATACTAGCATCGGTTCACAAGATTACTCATCAAATTTTCTCACAAATTATAGCATTCATTGTGCACAGGTAAGAATGGAAATTAATTAAAGTACATGCAAGCTTAGAACTTTGACATTGGTATCAAATTTGTAGGCCATGATTAGTGACCCATCCAAGAAACAAAAAAAATCATGAGCTGTGGCTTGGAGGCATAGATAGTGTGGGGTTTCATAATCAACAAATTAATCAAATTTTGTATTACATGTTCCGAAGGCACCACCCATGAGTTAAACTGCGTATTTTGTTAATATTTCATACTATGATTGTATTATGATTCGGGTCGTAATATGGGTACCTTAGTATAAGTTTTCGATTTTATTTGTTTATTTATTTTTCCTCACTATGTTTGTTAATTTCTCACGAGCCCTTAAGATTTCTAGGAGGAGTTCAATTAGTGATATGTTATGGGGCGTTCAATTACCGTGATCTATGTTATAGAATTTTGGAATATTACTCCGGACTTGGGTCATAATCGTGCTATGGCATTAGAGTAATTAGATTCACTCTAAATTGTTTTATTCGTGGTTATTATGTCTGTGTGAGTATTATAAATCATTATCCAAGGGATTAGGCATAAATTGTTAAAATATGAGATCGTAGGATAATAAATTGAATTGAGGTTAATCGGTATTATTAGTTCCTTATTGCGTATAAGATTTCATAAATTGAGAAATACTACCTTATCCCTATTTATTTCTTACTATAGATTCGATTGATCGGGAGTAAGACCTACTACGAGTCGTTAGAAATTTAAGAATACCTATTGATCGGGGTAAGTAGTTTCTTCCCTCTATTTTTTCACAAAAATACGTTTTCTTAAATTTATGCCTTCATTGAAAAAGCGATTTTTTTATATAAAAAGTGGATTTGAGCATGTTATTTTTATGATTATTTTTTTCTATGTAAAGTTAAAAAAATATTATTTTATTTTGTCCTATGATCATGCTCTGAACACTTGAAATTCTATCGATAGGAACGAGTTCCAAAATTTCTGACCGAGCTATCGGATCCAATAACAATTTTCGAACCTACTTAACGGGGTCATAGTTAAAATCCTCCTACGTGTAATAATAGTAGTGTCCGAACCCACTTAACAGGGTTGTAGTTAAGACCCTCCTACGAGTAATAACAGTAGTGTTCGAACCTACTTAACGGGGTTGTAGTTAAGGCCCTCCTACGGATAATAATAATAGTGTTCGAACTCACCTAACGGGGTTATAGTTAGTGCTTGATCAAGTTGGCCAATAGAGATTTTGAATGTTCGCGAGCATAGATATATAAATGAATTTGTCTGATTCTGTTTTGTTATTTGTTCTGTTACTTGAAAGTAGAAAACTTTAGTTTTGGAAACTTGTCTATATTTGCTAAGTGTGATTTTTATGCTATATATATACATATATATATATATATGTAACTTGCTCGAATCCGATAGAGAGTCAAGAAATCCCTTATTGGGTGAGTGCGCT
>CM047871.1:23807605-23820105 GCA_026212405.1 Petrea volubilis | reverse complement strand
CCATTTTTTCGTTTACAGGGTAAAAAAAATTTAAATTTCAAAACAAGGGTAAAAAAGACTTTTTATAAAGAACAAATTGATAAAATTTCACAATTTGAGAGTGTGATGCACCTCTTCGGGTTGTAGGATTTAAGGTGCTCAATTTGTATTTTCACAAGATTTATTATACTAATAAAAATTTCATAGGAATTTTTTTTTTACCTATTATGGAAAACATAGGGGGTCTAGTGCAATATGCCCTTTAATGTAATGCCACCTCGTAGAATCATCCATGAAACACGTTGGTGAAAATATTCTGTTTTTTCTTTTTTGATAGGTGTTGGTGAAAATATTTGAAATATAACTTGTCTAGTCAAAGAGCCGCTTCCCCAGAAAGCAGACAGAAATTATCGAAAATGTACAACTTGTTAATTCACAATTTTTTGACAGGGTTAATTAACAGTTAACGTTGCTGTCTTTTTGTATTAACCATTTCAGCTAAGACTTTTGCAGCCAATGAACCTCGTTTGACAAAAACATACAGAAGTGCTAACAATGATATATGTGCCCGTTAATTAAGTAGCAACAGCTTTTCAAGTTGATGTTGGAAAATCAACAGTGACCTGTAATCCGTTGGCGCATTCAGACTAAAAATTTGACTAATGTTGAAGGTATCTTCTGACATTGTCTTTCACAGTTTACCCAATCTATTGTTTATAACTTAGAAAATGATGTTCATTAGACAAATTCAAGCAAAGTACATTTGAAGTTCTAATATATATATATATATATATCTATTGCGAAAGTTTTCATTGTCCTTCATATTGTGCACAATAATTTTTCCTCAAGCTTTTACTTGTACAAACACTAATCATCAAGAATACTGTTTTATATCTTCACCGGAACTGATCTGTAAAGTCCAGTCATTGATTTGGGATGGCAGTATCAGCTTATGCAGCGGTGGTTTCTCTTTCGCATGTTATAGATAACATCCAGCTTCCTGCTCGGCAGCAGCTTCGTCTTGATAGAAATCAGATTGAAACTCTCAACAAACAGGTTAGTTTCTTGTTAGATTATCTTGAAGCTGATTCTCAAATGTTTTGCACAGATAGAGAAGATTTGGCCAGGCAAATTGCTGATGTTGCCAGTGAAGCAGAAGATATGATCGACTCTCATGTAGTTGATCAACTTAGTCGAAGATCCGCAGGTGAAGCTGATATGGGCCTCTCATCCTTCTGCGAAGATATGGACAAAGTAATCGAAAAAATTGAATCCATCGAGAAAGAGTTGAAAACAATGAAAGAGGAAAGGGCCGTCCAAGAACTGCAGCCCGGTGTCTCTCTGCCTGTTGGTTCACCAACACCTCCTTTGGGTGGCAGGAGTACAATGGTAGGATTTGATGAGCACTTGATTCGAATCATGGATCAGCTCACAGGGCATGAACTTAAACTCCAAATCATCCCCATCATTGGGATGGGGGGAATTGGTAAGACCACTCTGGCTCAAAATATCTTTGACAATTGTTGTATCGTGGATCATTTTGATGTGCGCATTTGGGTTACAATCTCTCAAGAATATAGCATTCATGAAGTTCTTCAAGTCCTTGTACATGGTAATACGAAAGGCCAAGAAGGCAGTGAGAATTTAGTTGAACTAGGAGAAAAATTGTACAAAAAGTTATTTGGTAGAAGGTATTTGATTGTTATGGATGATGTGTGGAGCATCAGTGTTTGGGATCATTTATGCTCGTTCTTTCCAAAGAATGAGGAGGGAAGTCGAATTATGGTGACTACTAGGCTATCGAATTTAGCTGATTCTTTAACTGGCCACCCTTATTTTATGAATTTTCTTGATGAGGAAAAAAGCTGGGATTTATTTTGTGATAAAGCCTTTGGGCAAGAATGTTGCCCTCCTGAATTTGAGGACATTGGGAAAAATATTGCAAAAAGTTGCAAAGGTCTTCCTCTTGCTGTTGTTGTAATTGGTGGTTTGCTCTCAAAGTCTAACATGACAAGAGAGTATTGGGAGTTTGTTGCAAAGAATGTGAAAACATTTGCAAACTTAGAAAATGATGAGCACTGCTTAAAAATATTATTTTTAAGTTACAATCACTTGCCTATTTATCTCAAGCCATGTTTTCTCTATATGAGATATTTTGGCGAAGATGAGAAGATTTCTGTGTCCCGTCTAATCAAGCTATGGGTAGATGAGGGATTTCTAAAATCAATAAAAGGTAAAAGCTTGGAAGACGTTGCATTTGAGTACTTGAAGGATCTTATCGATAGGAATATGGTTTTTATTCGTACATTGAAGTACAACGGAAAAATAAAAACATGTGGGCTTCATGATCTTTTAAGGGACTTATGCTTTAGAGAGTCTAATAAGGAACATTTTCACTGTGTTGCAAAAGTACAACAGGCTCACTTCACAGATTACAATAAGAGATGCTTCTTGTGTAGTCATCGAGACGCATCCACGTGGATATCTCTCCCTCAAGCCCTCGTCGCCTCACAAGGAGCACCACCGGCAAGTGGTTTTGTCTGTGATCTTTGTAGTACTATGAAACCTCTACTTAAGAGATTAAGATTGGTGAGACTAGTATGTGCGGTTAACGGACAACCAACAGAAGAATTTCTGCAACCCACTAAATTGTGTCGCCTTTCTCTCACATGGGAATTTGAGTATGCATTTAATTTGATGCCCTTGCTATGGAACCTACAGACTTTAATCATTAGTGCATATGGCAAGTTAAATCATCTACCATCTGAAATTTGGAAGATGCCACAATTGAGGCATATAGCAGGCCGTAAAGTTGTTTTCTCTAATCCTCGGTTTACACAAGCTGAACACTTGATTGTTTTGCAAAACCTACAATCTCTTTCCACCGTTACACACTTTCGTTGTTCAGATGAAGTTGTTAAATGAATCCCGAATCTGAAGAAACTTAAACTTTTTTATTTGGGGAAAGACATAGATTACTCATTCTATTCTCTCCACAATCTCCCCAAGCTATGTAAACTTGAATCATTTTCATTATATTGGAACTCTATATATTCACGAAGAGGCTCTTCTCGCATTCACCGAATAAGAAGGCCTTGCCGCATTCGCTGAAGAAGTTGAGTTTGAGCTGGTGCAGAATGCCTTGGGAAAACATGACAATCATCGGTTCGTTGCCCTATCTTGAGGTGCTTAAAATTCAGTGTCATGCCTTTGAAGGGCCGGAGTGGAATCCAGTTGAAGGAGAATTTCTTCGATTGAAGTTATTGGTAATTCGTGTTAGTTTACTTGCATGTTGGAGAGCCGAAAGATCCCACTTTCCTGTTCTTGAGAGACTTGTACTCCGAGAAATGTTTCGTCTGGAAATGATCCCTCCAGATATTGGAGAAATAGGGCCACTGCGTTCAATTCATTTGACGCTTTGCCTTGAATCTGCTGCCAACTCGGCACAAGAAATAATAGAGGAACAACGTGGCTGTGGAAATGAGGACCTTAAACTTCACATTGATGGTTATTGGCAAAACGAAGTTGGAGCTGCTTCCAGTCAATAAGAATCGACCAGCCATGACGTCGATGACTGATAAGGTATTTATTCCATTTAAAAAATCCACCCCCTTCCTTTACAATTAATAGCTAGCTCATATGTCAAGTATCAACACAAAAGAATAAGGGCCGTTTAGATAGGTTTCAGAAAAAAAAAAAAAAAATTGCTTCTCGAGTCGTGGTTTTTATAGTACAGTTGTTTACTCTTTTTTCTAAATTATGTAGCTTCCCATTTGAACGCATTGATTAAAAATGCTTCAAAATGTACTTTTCTTTGAAATTATCCTAGATAGTTTCTAAAAAAATTGTACTTTTCTTTGAAATTATTTTGGATAGTTTCCAAAAAAAAAAGACCACTTTTGTACTTTTTGCTTCTATTTTTCTTAAAAAGTTTAGTTAAATACAATTTTTTCATTGCATTGATTTTTTTATTTAAAAAAATAAATTCTTCTGTTCTGAAAAAATCGCCTTCCAAATAGGCTCCAAATCAATAACCACTTTAAACATGGAATGAAGCATAGGAATCAGTTACAATAGTGTAAACTTATTTCTATCGTAATCGGTGCCACAACAGCTCACATTTGTACGTTTATTATTTCTTCTCCTCCTCTCTTTTTTTTTCTTTTTTTTTTCCTTTTTTCTTTCGTTTTTTTCAAGAAGGCGGCAATTTTTCTTGTTCTGCATTTTATCATGCTTTTACCTAATTCTTACTGACTATTTTTCTTTTGTGTGTGTTAAGTGCACTGCAGGGAGGAGGCCTTACTTAAAGTTGGTCGAGAGAAGACAACCTTTTGGAAAGAAATTACGTGTCTTCTAATTTCATTTCGTCATATGGGAAAAAGGAGCGTGAACAATCACGGGACAACTTTAAAAATACTTACAGTATGTTGGGTAATAGAAGTCAGGATATAATAGGAGAGACTTCATGTTTGACTACAAACGAAGCACCTATTTTGACTGTCATGTATCAAATGAGCCTTTTGTACTTTTTGCGTAACAATCGAAATGTTCTTTATATACAAGACTCTCTAATGGACAAGTCCTGTTGAACGATAAAGTTTATTATCTCATGCTTTGTCCATTAACATAAAGTTGAAGGTCCTCATTTTGGACGTTCTGTTGTTCCTCTGTTATTTCTTTTGTCGATTCAACAACAGATTCTGTGCAAAGCATATAGTCAAGCTCAAGCCTCTCAAGATTAGGAAAGTGGATCTTTTCAGCGTTCCACCTCTTCAGATCAAGCTGCCCAATTTACAATGACTTCAATTGAAGGAAGTGGATTCCACTTTGGCCCTTCGAACGCATAACAACAAAGTTTAAGCACTTCAAGATTAGGCAATGAACCAATAATCGCCATTTTCTCCCAAGACAATAAATCCACACCATCCCAAACACAACTTCTTATTGAGTGAACGTGGGAAGGCTATTTCTTCAAAATTAAAGATTAGGCCACGTTCTACTAATCCGCATGACAAGAACAGTGATTCAAGTTTATGTAGATGGGCAACATCGTTATAGGACAAACAATTATTGCCTCTGTTAGGATAAACGATTATCAATTTCTTCAAGTTCGGGATTTTTTTAAGAATCTCCTCCGAACACCTAAAGTTAATTATAACTCCAAGTGCCTGTAGGTTTGCAAGTATAATTGAATCTATCCTGTCAATTTGAGTAATTGGGGGATCTCGTGAAATAGCATTGTAGATTTCAATATGCCTAAGTTGTGGCATCTCCCATATTTTGCAAGGCAGTTATATTCTTGCTGAATCACCAATATCCCGAACTAAATCAACGACTAAAAATTGTAGGTTCCAAAGTTGGGGTAACAAAGAACATACCAAGTAATAGGAAGATGTGACATCAAGATACCGCAGGTTAGTTGGTTGTGAAAATTCTTTGAGCCAACCATAGTATCGATAATCTCTTAATCTCAGCATGCTTACCATATTAAGCCGCTAGCGTATATTACTACAAACATCACACACAAAACAACTAACACATGATGTTGATTGTGAGGCAACAAGTACTTGAGGAAGACCTATCCTTGTGGATGCACCTTGTTCACTGCATAGAGAACAAATTTCTAGCTCCCTTCTCTGGAAATTTAGCCAGTTGTACTTTTGAGACGCAAAAACAATGTTCTTTTTGATATTATCTATGACATAAGTGTTAAGCAATGATAATTCTTCATAGAAACTCCAAGATAATTAAAATATTTTGTGTCTTTTAATCTTATGACAGCAGTGTACTGCTATGTTATATTTTATCTTGTTTAGACAAGTTAAGTGTGGGTTTAGGTGTACTAAACTGATAGTTGGTAAGAAAATTCAGGATCTTACTTTTGTGTTGATGCAATGTATTAGGTAGGAAGGCATGGGCAGCCACTATGGCTGAACTTTTGTGCATATGACCTAAGTATGTAAGCTTGAAAAGTGAATGAATGAACTCACTCTTCTCTGCACACTTTTTGTTTACCTACATCTTTGAGTTCTTCTTCATCTTTGAGAGTTTTTTGAAAGTTCTAACATGGTATTAGAGCCCTCTGATCTTTAAGGGGCTGTGAGTGAAAAAAAAAAAAAGAAAAGGAAAAAACCAAACTAGGAAGGCTTCCTTTCTAAACCATCAGAAACCTGAAAATCAGTTTAATGGCTTCCAAAAGTTTTTCAACTCCAACACCACATGTTTTCAGTGGAGAAAACTACCCTGTTTGGGCAGTGAAGATGAAAGCATATCTGAGAGCCTTTGACCTGTGGGAGGTAGTGGAGACTGATAGAGATCCTCCACCTTTGAGAGAGAACCCCACTCTTGCTCAAATCCATCAACATAGTGAAGAATGCTCCAAGAAGTACAAGGCCCTTGCAACAATTCATTCTTCTGTATCAGATGTCATTTTCACCAGAATTATGAATTGTGAAACGGCAAAGCAAGCTTGGGACCAGTTGAAGGAATAGTTTCAAGGGAGTGAAAGGACAAGACAGATTCAGGTGCTGAACTTGTGGAGAGAGTTTGAAATTTTAAGAATGACAGAAAATGAGGCTATGCAAGAGTACTCAGATAGGTTAATGAAGGTTGTTAACAAGTTGAGGCTGCTTGGTGAGGATCTTCCAGACAAAAGGATATTGAGCAAGGTTCTGGTCAGTGTGCCAGAAAGGTTTGAGCCAAAAATCTCTTCTCTAGAAGACTCCAAGGATCTATCTACATTAACACTTAATGAAGTGGTGAATGCTTTTCAAGCAATTGAGCAAAGAAGGACCATAAGACAGGAGGAGCTAACAGAGGGAGCCTTTTTGGCAAAAAAGATGGAGAACTTAGCAAGCCATAGCAATGTAGGTGGAAAGAAGCAATCTGGTGAAAGAAAAGGAAAGGATCTACAAAAGAACAACAGCCACAAAAAGGGAGGCAAGAAAGGAAGGTATCCACCTTGTCCGAATTGTAAAAAAACAAATCATACAGAAAATTTCTGTTGGTACAGGCCTAGTGTGAAGTGCAGAGGTTGCAATCAACTTGGCCACATTGAAAAAGTGTGCAAAAACAAACAAAATCAACAAGCACAACAAGCTCAAGTTGCTAAAATTCATGAACAACAAGGTGAAAACCTATTTGTTGCTACATGTTATGCCACAACATGTAGTAGAAACACTTGGTTGATTGATAATGGTTGCACAAACCACATGCCAAAAGACGCTGGAATTTTTCATGAGTTGGACAGATCATACAACTCGTGGGTGAAGATTGATGATGGAAAGCAAGTTGAGGTGAAAGGAAAAGGTGTTGTTTCTGTCAACACACTTTCAGGCACTAAACTCATTACAAATGTGTTGTATGTTCCTGATATAGATCAAAATTTGTTAAGTGTGGGGCAAATGCTTGAAAAAAATTATGCTTTGCACTTTCAAAATGAGTCATGCACTATTTTAGATCCTTTTGGGAATAAGGTGATGATAGTGAAAATGAAAAACAAGAGCTTTCATCTAAACTGGAATGAGTTAAAGTTGCAGGCATATACTAGCACACATGATGAATCTATGCTTTGGCACAAAAGGTTAGGCCATTTCAGCTATTCAACCTTGATGAGCATGCGCGCAAAGAATTTAGTGCTTGACTTGCCTGTCATTAATGAAATTAATGGTGTATGTAGTGTATGTCAGTTTGGAAAACAATGTAGGCTCCCATTTTATGACAGTAAATGGAGAGCTATTGAAAAGTTACAGCTTGTGCACTCTGATGTTTGTGGGCCTATGAGTGAATTGTCATTGAATGGGAATAAGTATTTCCTATTGTTTATTGATGATTACTCAAGGTTTTGTTGGGTGTACTTCCTAAAGATGAAATCTGAAGTGTTTGCTACATTTTTAAATTTCAAGAGTTTAGTCGAAAAGCAAACAGGTTGCAAGTTGAAGATGCTTAGAACTGACAACAGAGCAGAATACACCTCAAATAAGTTCAAGTTGTTTTGTGAGAAGGAAAGCATTCATCACCAATTGACCGTGCCATATACTCCCCAACAAAATGGGGTAAGTGAGAGGAAAAATAGATCAGTGATGGAAATGTCAAGGTGCTTGCTATTCGAGAAAGACTTGCCTAAGAAATTTTGGGCTGAAGCTGTGAATACCTCAGTTTATTTGCTAAATTTGTTGCCAACAAAAGCTTTACAAGGTAAAACTCCATTTGAAATGTGGCATGGAGTGAAACCATCTGTAGAGCATCTCAAAGTGTTCGGATGTGTTTGCTATGCTCTTGTTCCAGAAGTGAAAAGAGACAAACTTGATCACAAGGCAGAAAATGGCATTTTTTTGGGATATAGCAGCGATGCCAAAGGTTATAGAATTTTCAACTTGAAAACTGAAAAAATTCAAGTTAGCAGAAACGTGAAGTTTGATGAACTTGATAAATGGGATTGGAACAAGAAAAAGGTTGCAAATTCTGATGAATCACTAAAAGATATGTTCTCTCAAGAAGAAGATGCAACTGATGAAGCAGAAAATTGTGATCATTATGATCATATTCCTGTGAGAGGAACAAGGACACTTGCTGAAATTTATGAACAATGCAATGTAGCTTCACTTGAACCAAGTGGCTACAATGAAGCTGCAAGCGAAACAGGTTGGTTGGCTGCAATGCTGGAAGAGATAAGTATGATTGAAAAAACTGGGACTTGGAGCTTAGTGGAAAGACCAGAAAATCAAAGAGTAATTGGTGTTAAATGGGTTTATAGAACCAAACTTAATCCTGATGGTTCTATAAACAAACTTAAGGCCAGGTTAGTTGTAAAAGGATATACACAACAGCCTGGGGTGGATTTCTTTGACACATTTGCACCTGTGGCTCGACATGATACAATCAGGTTGTTGGTGGCTTTAGCAGCAAAACTTGGCTGGAAAATATTTCATCTTGATGTTAAATCAGCTTTCTTGAATGGCCTGCTTGAAGAAGATATTTATGTTGAACAACCTGAAGGTTTTCAAGTCCACGGAAAAGAAGACCAAGTTTACAAGTTGAAAAAGGCTCGCTCTTTATGGCTTAAAACAAGCTCCTAGAGCCTGGTACAGCAAAATTGATGGATATTTGCAGCAATAAGGCTTTTTGTAGAAGCGACAATGAGGCAACACTTTATGTGAAAAAGACAGGAACACAATTGGAGCTTATTGTGTCCTTGTATGTTGATGACTTGTTGATCACTGGCGGTGATCAAAACTCCTTGAATCAGTTCAAGTTGAACTTGGAAAGGGAATTTGAAATGTCAGATCTTGGTGAAATGAAATATTTCCTTGGAATAGAGATTGAGCAGAATGAACTTGGAATCTTCATTTCACAAAGGAAATATGCTTGGGAAGTCTTGAAAAAGTTTCATATGGAGAAAGCTAAGTCTATGGCAACTCCCTTGATAGCAAATAAAAAGCTATCTAGAGAAGATGGTGAATCAAAGGCAGATGCTTCTGTTTACAGAAGCCTAATTGGAAGTCTTTTGTACTTATGTGCCACAAGACCAGATATAATGTTTGCAGCAAGTCTTTTTTCAAGATTTATGCATTCTCCTAGTCAAACTCACCTTGGTGCTGCTAAAAGAGTTCTAAGATATATCAAAGGGACAGTGGACTTTGGTGTACATTATTTGAAGAACGAAAGTGAAAATCTCATTGGCTATTCTGACAGTGATTGGGCAGGAAGCGTGGATGACTCAAAGAGCACCTCTGGTTATGTTTTTTCCTTTGGAAGTGGTGTTTTTTCTTGGAATTCCAAGAAACAAGAAGTTGTAGCACAATCCTCAGCTGAAGCTGAGTATATTTCAGCTGCAGAAGCAACAAACCAAGCTATTTGGTTAAGAAAATTGATGAAGGATTTGGGGCTAAATCAAGAGGAAGCTATTGTAATGTGGGTGGACAACAAGTCTGCTATTGCTATTTCTAAAAATCCTATCCAGCATGGCAGAACCAAGCACATCAATGTGAACTATCATGGCATTAGGGAAGCTGAGAAGATGAAGGAAGTAAATCTAATGCACTGCAACTCAGAATTTCAGCTTGCAGATATCATGACAAAGGCCCTTCCAAAGGGCAAGTTTGAGTTCTTAAGATCAAGACTTGGAGTTTCAAAGAAGAATATCAAGGAGGAGTGTTAAGCAATGATAATTCTTCATAGAAACTCCAAGATAATTAAAATATTGTGTCTTTTAATCTTATGACAGCAGTGTACTGCTATATTATATTTTGTCTTGTTTAGACAAGTTAAGTGTGGGTTTAGGTGTACTAAACTGATAGTTGGTAAGGAAATTCAGGATCTTACTTTTGTGTTGATGCAATGTATTAGGTAGGAAGGCATGGGCAGCCACTATGGCTGAACTTTTGTGCATATGACCTAAGTATGTAAGCCTGAAAAGTGAATGAATGAACTCACTCTTCTCTGCACACTTTTTGTTTACCTACATCTTTGAGTTCTTCTTCATCTTTGAGAGTTTTTTGAAAGTTCTAACAATAAGTCCCTTAGAAGATCGTGAATCCTGCATGTTTTAACTTTCCCGTTGCACCTCAACTTATCAATCAAAATCAGATTCCTACCACTAAGATCATTTGAGTATTCCTCAACAACTTGTTCCAAAATTTTTATCCCTTTTTGGTTTTGAAAAACCCTCAGCAACCTAAGTTTTGATTTGCTACGAGACTTGAATCTCATAATCTACAGGAAAGACTAGCATGAAGAGAAAACATGGTTTAAGATGAATAGGTAAATTGTTGTAACTCAAAGAAAGTATCTTCAAGCAATGATCCTCATCTCCTAAATTAGCAAAAGAGTTCACACTTTTTGCAACCTTCTCCCAATACTCTCGAGTCATCTCGGAATTCACAACCAATCCACCAATTACAACAATTGCTAGAGGAATTCCTTTGCAATATTTTACTATATTCTTTCCGATTTCCTCCAATCAGGAGGGCAAACTTCTTGTGCAAAGGCTTTTTCACAAAATAGTTTCCAACTTTTATGCTCATCTAAGAAAGACATTGAATAAGGGGTGTTGGATCCTAAAGAAGCAGCTACATTTGACAACCTAGTGGTCACTATAACTCGACTTTTTTTCCCATTATCTGGAAAGAATGACTTTAAACTATCCCAAGTTTTTGCGCTCCACACGTCATCCATAACAATGAAATATCTTCTACCAAATAACTCCGGGTACAATTTTTGTCCTAATTCAGCAACACTTTCACTACTCTCTTTGTTTTTCCAACTACTAAGATCTCCATCACCATGTACAAGCTCTAGGAAATTTCCTGCATGCTATATTCTCTACGTATATCAAAGTGGTTCTCAAGTGATTGATTGTCAAAAAAAATTTTGTAAGAAAACCTTCAGGAAAATTTAAAGACAAAATGAACAATACCTAGATATAATTGAACTCGACGAGTGTTATTGAATATTGTTTAGTTCAAATGTCAAGGGAAAACTCAGAAGCTTCCCATGATATTAATCGAATCCTCGGTTGAATAAATACATTATGGGATTAAACTAATCTTATCGTTACTTTTCGAACACACAAGTTGAGAATATGATAGCTCTTTTTGTTTCTATCTTCTGCTTGTCTCTTTTATTAGAGAAACAAATCATAATAGTGCTATTATGATTTGTTTCTCTAATATCTTTAATGGTTGTTCTCTGATTTTCTGATAACTTCCTCAGCCCGCTTTGCAATTCATGTCTGAAATATATAACAAAATCTCTCAATTACAAATTTTCATTAGTGAAGAAGTGTTTTCTTATAGTGATATTCAGTGATTGCTGAAGTTGTCACAAAAGTATAAATAGGCAAAATTACCAAAAACCTCTTCAATTAAATTTATGAATCCAATAAAATTCATATAATTAATTTTCAGTCTACAAAACTTGCGACCGACTTTCCATTTCAAAAATCCAAATTATTATTTTTTTTATTCAAATTTTGGTGAAAATTATCCTTGAACTTCCTGTATTTTTCCTATTGATGTTTAGTTACAAGTTAGCTTTATTTAACTGTCTTAATGTATATGTAGAAATTTATTTTATCAAAAGCATTCAATCTTTTTGCTTAGTTTTGTTTGATTTTTAGAAATTAATTTTTTTTCATAATTTATATATCACAACATTTTCGTTATTAATTAAAAGTCCAGTAGCAATTAAGGATCTAAATACTTTGGCTGAGTATATTTTGGATAATTATATAAATGACCCAAATTAAGTATAATTATCCAAAAAATAGATCTCGTTTAAATTTGGGTTTGACTTATATGTGTTATAACTGTAAACTGTATTTAATGACCTGAAGGACAATGCATTTTCCAATTTCACACGAATTAATCAGTAGTAATTAATTTGGTTAATTTTAAGATTGCTTGGTGTATTATAGGTAAATCTCCTAAAGTACTCAGACCAATTCCATTAATTTAGTAATCACCAAAATCACCCACAAAATACTTATATTTACAAGGTCCAAAAATAATATATTTAAATTG
>CM047871.1:23775918-23807105 GCA_026212405.1 Petrea volubilis | reverse complement strand
AAAATGACCATTTCTAGTGAATAATACAAAGGCAAATATTTTTTTATTTATATACTTTATTAATTTTGATGTAATATATCTTTTATATGAGTCCGTTCATAGCACGAGTATTAAGCTGGTACTTAGATAATATAGTAAGGGGGTCCTTGATTCCAATGAATTAATTTAAGATGTTACGAAAATCATATGAAAACTTTAATTAATAAAACTTGATTTATTAAATTTCTTTAATTGTTTCTGTGCATAGCAAGAGACATACAATAATACAAACATATTTTAGGTGCTTATAAAATCCTACTTTAAAATTTTTGTGACAAAACTTTTAAACATCTTGTAAAATGTTTTGACGAGCCTATAGGTTTAGCCAAACACCTCTAAATATTAACTATCGGAAAAAGAAAAACAAAAAAAAAACCCTTTAAATATGTTACTACTATGGGCCCTTAATTTGGATGTGGAAGTAGAATTTGCATGATATCCTGGAGTAGGCCAAGTGAACAAGTCAAATCCTTCATGCAGATCACTAGTTGCTTCTTAGTTCACATGTTACATATATAGTATATATATATATATTGAAAATTCAAAGCAATCGATCAAACAATACACACTTATTAACAGAAAAATCAAAGACATTGGCAAACTATAAATGCAACAAATTCTAAAAAGACTGGTGACAAACTGAAACAACTGAGCTATGGATCTAAAGCTACCACATATATTTGAAACTCAATAGTGATTTAGGTACCTCATTTTGTAGCTTTTGCGTTTTCCTTCCATGAAGATTAATGAAAACTTGAAGGTCCTCGTTCGACAAGTTCATCTTGCCTCGCTTTCACTCGCATTGCAGACGCTACAACCGAAGGGCTGCAATCAACCACCTCCAACATTCGGAGAGTCACGATGTTTTCGACTCCACGAGGGATCTCCCGCAGTTTGTAACAATGGTGAATGGCTAAGCACTGCAGCTTACGGAGTATTTTACCTCGAGCTATCCACTTCTCTATATCCATGTCTTCCATCAGTAGGTATTTCAGCCGGATAAATTGCTTGTCACCTAGTTCCCACTCAGGGCCTCGAAAGGCATAGCATCTCAGCTTGAGGACTTCAAGATTGGGCAGCAGACGAGCCAAAACATTCATGTCTTCCCAGGGGAATCCACATCCGCTAAGAGTTAACTTCTTGAGTGTAGATGGCAAGTTTGAAACAGGATTGGGCCGGCTAATTACGAACCGACACAACCCGTGATCAGGATTCATGATGATACATTTGAATGACTCCAGCTGAAAAAGAAGTTCAAGATTATCGAAAATGGACAATGGTGAAGAAGAAGCATCAACTTCTGCCAATTCGATTCGGACTCCTAATTTCTTTAGATTTGAAGTTCTTTCAAGAACCCCCTTGGTGCAGCTGTGACTACTCACATCTGAAAGAGTTAAAAGATTTTCTAGAAAAGCATCAGATGAAGGATCATCTGGCTGCTTGAGGTCACACCCCATGATCTGGAGATGCCTCAATTTTTCATATTCCAGATCTCAATTGGCAGGTAAGATGGAGCTGATCCATTTGATTTGATACTCAGATGTCGACGCACAATCAAGAACTGGAGGTTCCAGAGCTTGCAAATTGAGCCCGGAAGTTGATCTCCGTTCCATGTCAGAGAAAGATACCTTAATTGAATCAATTTTAGTATTTCATTTGGGAATTTGAAGAAGCGAATTGTAAGCGCATTTAACACCCTTAGAGACCTAAAATCCAAGAAAACACGCAACGGATGTAGATGCTCCGGGCCAGTGCAGAGAAGAGAACGCGCTTTGACACAGAAGCAATGGCACTTTTTGTGTCTTCGACGCCAAAAAGAACGTTCTTGCGGATGCAAAGCCTGCTTGTGCTTTGCGGAGAAGCCTCGCATGTATCATACCTATTAAAGTAACTAAAAAAGTTGTCATGCTCAGCTGCATTAATAGAAGAATGCCAAACAACAGAGTGGATGCTACATGTTTTAATTCCACTAGTGGACCTCCACTTGTCAACCAAAACAAGACTTCTGTCAACAAGCTCCTCCAAGCACTCCTCAGCCACTTGCTCCATGGATTTAGGCTTTCTCGGTTCAAGAAATCTCTCGGCAACCCATAACTGCACGACTCTAGTTGTCGGGATCCCATGATTTGGTGGGAAAACTCCCATATATAGAAAACACGCTTTCAGATGTTGAGGCAGGTGCTCTTCATTCAAGAATTGCATCACGGATGTCAAGCCCACGTCATCAGTGTGTCCAGATGAAGTTAGACAATCTGCTACTTTCTTCCAGTATTCTTGTGTCCTCTCAGCATGTGCGAGGATCCCACTGAGAAGGACAATTGTTAAAGGAAGCCCTTGGCAATTCTGAGCAACTGTCTTTCCAATCACCGAGAGATTAGAAGGGCAAGGCTCTTGGCAAAAAACAAGATTATGAAGTAGATCCCAACTCTCATCTTTGTCCAAAAAGCGGATCTGATGCACATTTCTTGTTGTTCCAGCCGCAGCAAGAGCAACTTTTCGAAGCCTAGTTGTCAGCACGACTCGACTTCCATTGCGATCATTTGGAAATAGACTTTTCAGATCATCCCACACCTTAATATCGCATAGATCGTCCAATACAATGAGATATTTCCTACCCTTCAAGTTTTTGTATATGGCCGTTGTTAATTGGTCGTCACCGATTTCGGAATGAGATTCTAAAACGTGGGGATGATCCATATATCCTGAAAGGGCTAGAAGGACATATCGGCTCTCATGATTCGGCCCTATTGTAACCCATGCCCGATGGTGAAAAGACTGTGCCGTAGATAAATCATTATAAACTTCCCTGACAAGAGCAGTCTTACCGATGCCCACCATCCCGACCAAAGATATAACTTTGAGGCCGGATGATTCTCCAACAACTTCATTCTTGAGGTGGAACAAGCCATCCTCATTTCCCACAAACTCCCTGGTCCTGTCATCAACATCCCAGCTTCCATCTTCGACCAAGTCGCGGATATGATGAACATTCCTTATGGTTCCAGATGCGTAAAGAGCCACATGTAGCCGCCGGGTTGTGAGTATGATTCGACTTCCCTTGCCATCCTCTGGAAATAGACTTTTCAGATCATCCCACGGCTTAATATCGTGTAACTCGTCCAGAACAATGAGATATCTTCTGCCCTCCAAGTTTTCGCTTATGGACTCTCTCAATTGGTCGTCATCCGTAATTTCTTGATGACGATCCACGGATTTCAAAAGGGCTACAAGAACATCTCGCCTTTGGTAACTCGGACCTATTGTGGCCCAAGCACGAAAGTCGAAGGATCGTGCGATAGATTGATGATCGTAAACTTGGTTGACGAGACTGGTCTTACCGATGCCCGCCCTCCCGAGGACAGAGACAACTTTGACTCTTGTTGATTCACCAACAACTTTGTTCTTCAGTTGCAATATGTTATCCAGCTTATAAACGGATCTTGTATCGTCAACAGGCGTCAAGATTCTCTTCTCAAGAGAATCCAATTCTTGCAAAAGTTTTTGCAAGTCCCGGGAGATGATCCCATCTTCCGAGCTTCCATCAGATGGAAGAAAATGGCTTGATATATGGGATTCGATGATGTCTTCGGCTTCATGTATAGCATCCCTGATTTGTATTTCCAAATCATCATTATAATTCACTGTACTTGGCTCTTTAAGAAGGTTCTGCAAGGAACAGATCTTGCTATGGAGGGATTGAATTTGTGAGTTTGGGTAATTAGGGATTGAGTGTTGATCATCAGAGATCTGTAGCTGCTCGATGATATGCCTCAGAGAAACTACAGCAGCATAAGCCATCTCTAATATCAATCCTCACCTCACAAGTGAACTAATTGTTTGCTGGTGAAAGGCTTGTGTTTTTTTCTATAGCAGATATGATTTCAGGGTTGATTTGTGCATACTATGGGGCCATTCTCTTGCAGTCCAACAGATAAAGAGAAACTGAGAAAGCATTGTCCCTGGGTTAATGTGCAATACTTTATACTGTGCAAATCAATGCAAAGTGTAATTAACCTGCTGCTGTTTCGTTTTACAATATATATCGTTTTGGTATTTTAATTTTAATTTAAAATATCTTTTATTTTATAAAATAAGGTAATATTTAATATATTCTTTTTCCTATTTTGCCCTCACACAAATAACTCAATATTACATGCAATTATTTGAAACTGTTAAAATTTCGGATAAAATTGTTGACTACTTTACATTATTGAATTCTCCTGGATATGTGCAAAAAACATTAAACGGCAAATATTGTGAGACCGGCGTTGTAGTTATTTAACGTTATTTCACATAGATCAAAAAGAATTTTTAATAATTATAATTTTTATACATTATCTGACTAGTTTCCCGACCTCCATTGCTGGACTTATTGAAACCTTTCAACAATTTCAAACATTAATAATTTATTGAAAGTAAATTTGAAACAGAATGCATTAAATATCATCTTGTCTTTAATTAAATAACAAATATTTTGAAACAAGAATAAAATGATAAATCGACTAGTAAAATAGAATAGAGATAGTAGTTATTATGCCGTTGGAATTGTAGTTAAAGTAGTGGGAGTCCGAAACTCAGCACCATTGATGTCTTAATTTTGAACTCTCTTGTCCTCTTCTCCTTCTCTTTGTGTGTGATATTCTGACAGACATAGCTGTTACGACACCAATAGGGTATAGTTCAGTGATGAAAGTTCGAATCTAGCACCGTTGAGTTCTCAATTTTAAATCTTCTTGTTCTTTTTACTTCTATTTTAGATGAGTGTGTATACCATTTCAATTGATGTAGCAATTACGAGGCCGACAGGCTGTATTTAAGTATTGGTGAGGCACCTCATATGTCGATGCCTAACATCAACTTGCAATTTCTTAATATTTTTTGGATAGCTAAACCCTAAACTTCATAATCAAAAGCAAATTAGAAAGGCATCTCCAGCCGGTTAATACGAATTAACAATTCCAAGATGGTTCAGGTCTCCATGTGGCTACGGGTAGAGTGGGGCTCCAAGTTTTGATATTTGCAACTTTTCTTCAAATTTTTGAGACTTTAGAGGACAATTTGGGTACAGATCTTATTAACGTTTCCGTAATTATCGGTAGTGGGCTGGCAAAAATCAGTTCGGGTTTGTGTTAAACAATGATGCTACGTTATATATTAGCATTAATCCCGTGCTATACACAAATTTTTAATAAATTTCAATGTTAATATTATTATACTTATGATATTGTATTTAAAAAAAATTAAAATTGGATTTCTGAATTCTATTTAAAAACTTAAAATATGTAATATTACTAAGAAATACAAAGTGTTCTTTTTATTTTTATTTGTTTTACAACATTGTCATGGAAATAGAATTTAAGCATTTTCATGCGATAAAAATTTTCAAAACAGTAATCACATGAAAGGAATTTCATTATGTGAATCAAAAACTTAATATAAATGTAAAACATTAAGAATAAGCAACAAAATACTTTACAAAATTTATCTTTTTTTTTTGTTTTTTTTTTTGCTTAAATGAGGACCAAATCAAGAAAAAGCTATAAAAGGAAGAATAAAAAAAAAAATCTAACAAGAAAGAAAATAAATAAATGAACTAGAAACCATTTTCAAATATAAAATCTTTTGCTTATATTCTCTGCTTAGTTTTCAATCTAGTAGAATACAAATTTCAACGGAATAGACAACTACGCACATACTATGTTGCACGGATATGGATGCAACACGACACAAATACAATGATACAAAATTTTTGAAAATTATATGACAAGACATGTCTCCTACACGTCAATATCAATATAATTTTTTACTATTATTTTAGTGATAAAATGACATAATATTTATATATAATTAAACGTATATATATATATATATGTATATTTATATTTAGTGTATGATTTTTATATACATGTTAATACAAGTATGAAGAGAAAGAAGTCTATATTGATGAGTGTATTACAACTGATTTTTTTTTTTTTTTTTTTTGTGATTTATGAACTAGCTATTTTAAAAGTTTTAAAAAAATCAATTTTGATCAAAAAATATTTTAAGAAAAATAAATTATTGAATGCAACAACAATCTTTTTTCTGGTAGCTTTTCAAAAATCATTATTCTTAATTATTTTTTTGTCATTGGAATACCCTAAAGAATATATGGGAAAACACTCTAAGTGTTCGAAAAGTGTTGGACGCGTTATTGATAATGTCTTCGATATGCTATTAGAAATGTCAGATTTTTATAATTCATAAACACGATATGTAGAGCATCATACACGTGTCAAGAGAGTATCGGATGAGTATCGTGTCCGACATAGTGTCTAACGCTACACGATTCTAATATTAGAAGTGCCTATACATTATAGTCCATATAAGTAGAATTCAAACGTATGTCCTTGTGATTATGACACCTTTTGGGTAAGGGCTATGATTGGTAAATTGGACAAGCAAAAGTTGCTTATATTCTGATTGAATATAATACGATAAAAAAATAGAAACCAACAAAATAAAAATACAGACATAGTTCCAAACAATAAGTTAAAGGCGATTCCCCATCATCTATAATAATGCCAAATAAAAAGCTTCTACAAACTTGATGAGAAAACACAAAGTAACAACAAAATAATCAATGGCAAAGCTAACTTTTTCTCGATAGTTATTCTATTTTGCTTCCATATTTTTGGTGAATTTACTCGTTCTTTTCTCTATGTTGTTTTTTTTTGACTTATTGTTACTCATGTAATTAATGGTGCAAAGAAATTCTTAGTAGTAGGATTTTTAAAAGTTGTAGAAAAGTAGAAATGGTGGAAAGTTAGGCGTGCTAGTGGAGAGAGAAGTAGATTAGTGGGGAATTATCTTTTTATTTATTTTTAAAAACTAACGAATCAAATTTTTTTCTTTTTAATCAAAAAAACTCAAAATCTGAGACCTGTGGGGGATAGTCTTTTATTTATTTATTTGTTATTTTTAAAACCTAATCAATCAATTTTTTTTATTGATTAAAAAAAACTAAAAAAATTTAAAAAAAATAAGTATTTGATCAAAATTAACCAAGTCGAAGTTGAACACAGCGCTAAAATGTATATAAGTATAGATTACACTCACAAATATATATATCAATACTATAGCTATGTGATGTTAGAAATATAGATCCAAACGTGCAATTATTGTTGTACCTTTTATTAATTTAATGATTATGTAATTTCCAAATCATCTAAAATGATCACTGATGGTGTCGGATTCGGTCCGATGAACAGGTCACTCCGAGCTAAGGTATGATTCGAGGGTGAGTGTTCAAAGTCTTCTCGAACTCCGAGCAAAGGTGTACAAGTTGCTGGTCGGGGTCCTATTCTGCAAGGAAGGAACACACGTGAACCTAGCCGGATGTGTCTCCGGCGAAGACCCTCCGACGCTCAAGTCAGTATTCGAGCAGGAAATCGGAAGGTAAAGATGTAATATGTATGAACCGTTACCTTGTGAATAGTAACGGTACGCTATTTATAATAGCAACCGGAGGCGAGTGGGCCGGATTAGGGCAACATTGGCCCAGCTCCGTTATCCGTACAGGAATATTCCCTGGTACGTGCCGGGGATGCGTCGGGTACACATCGTGTCAGAGGAGTACACCTGGCGTCAGAGGTCGTTATTACTGGGACCACTTCGAGGATGGAGTGGAACCATCCGGGGATAGAGGGAGGTTCCCGAGTAAAACCATCCGAGGAGGTATAAATCCCGAGGAGCAACATGGCCCCGGGGAAACACGGGCGGTGTGGCGTATTCTGATCGGGTATAGATGGCAATGATGCAATCCTGATCGGACCGAGCTGACACATGGCAGCCTTCGATCGGTGGATTAGGCTGAGGTGGCGCCGACGTGGCCTCGGGCATAACGGGCCACATCATTAGTCCCCCCAGTTCGGGTCTTGCTCGAATATACGCAGATCGAGCAGGTCGTGAACTTTCTGGAAGGCGCCGTCCCCATTCTTGAGCATTAATTTCCTGACCACGCGCTGGCGGTAATTTCGAAGATTTGACTGTTGGAAAGCGACCGTTGGTAATAATTACGGGCGACGTTTGGACTTCCCGAGGAGCATTCTTACCGCCCTATAAATAGAGGCCCGGGCTTGGCTACGAGCGCGTCATTTCCATACCGAGCTGAGACCCGATTCCGAGCATAAATTAGAGAGCACCGAGCACGTCAGGGATATTCCGAGCATCCGAAAACATCATCGACCAGTCCATACCTAGGTACCTTTCCTTTCCTCAATCCTCTTCTTCTTTTCGTTCCCCCTTTTGCATTAAAATCCCCTAGGCAACCATGAGCGGGTCCGAGGGCGGTTCCGACAGCCAGAATAGGATTGCGGAGTACTCGTTTGGCCGGGGTTTGAGCGACGTAAATCTGTCGCTGTCTTTGGAGGTCGAAACCTCCGCCGAGGGGGCGACATCCCGATGCCCGGGCGAGGCCAGTACTAGCCGGCCGAGGACAGGCGGCAAAAGTCCGAGTAAGGTGGAAGAAATGAGGCAACGTATGATAGCTGAGAGTGGGGCGGATCTTCGAACCCCGTCGCACAGGTTAGTCGACGAGGAGGAAACTCCTGATCGGGAACCTCGTCGGAAGAGAAGGAAGGCCATCGCAGGCAACCAAACGACAGTAAGTTGGGGAAACATAATTGCACACAACACTGATCGGGATGTGGAGAAAGTGCTTGGCCACTACATCCGCGAGTCGTTCAGCATTATATGGCCGAGCAGAGAGGAGTCCATTACGGATCCCCCCGAGGGGTGCATTCCTATCCATTATTCTCATATCGAGAACGGCCTCCGGTTCCCCATCCCGTCCTTCATCTGCTCGATCCTTAACCATCTGAATATCAGCCCGATCCAACTGACTCCGAACTCGTATGCCTCGATCTGCGCCTTCGTCGTCTTCTGCCACTATACCGGCCACAGTCCCTCTCTAGCTAACTTCTCAAGCATCTTCCAAGTAAACCTCTCGAGTAGGTCTTCCCCGGACGATGAGTTCAACTGTTTTTTTATAAGCGCCAAGAACGGGAGAAAGATCATCGAGACAGCTTCGTCCTCTTATGGGAGTGACTGGAAGCAGAAATGGTGCTTCATCCAATATGATGGGGCGTGGCCGGTGAGGCGGTTGCACAATCTGGAGGTAAGGAAACTGTCCCTGGCCGGACCGGGGTCGAGCAGCTGGTCCCGGGAGTGGATCAATGGACATAAGGCGCAGGGGTTGCTGTGCCCGATCTTCATGACCCAGGAACGGTTCCTAGTAAAGGCCGGGCTCTCGCCGGCTAGACTGGATACCGAGGATATCGCTTTCGGTTGCCTCCCCTTCCCTTTCTTTTTTTTTTTTTTTTTTGTGGGTATGTGTGTTGTGATCTTGTTCGAGTGTCACCTCGAAGTTATTGTTTCTGACCGGAGTTTATTGCTTTGACCGTGCAGATCTAAACGTATTGGCGATGGGGAGACTTAGACATATGAACAAGGTGGCTGGTGAGAGGAGGAGGCCATCTCCCCCGGCGGAGGACAGGCGTGCTATGGTGGAGGCGCCTTCGACTGCACCGCCGGTGATGAGGGCGGCACAACAAGCCCCTACCCGGGCCGTCGTTGCGGCCATTGACATCGAGGATGAGACTCCTCTAATTCGAAAGAGGAAAGCGGCCTACCCTGCGCCGAAGAAACCCTCCGGGCCAGCCCCGAAGAAGAGGATCCTAGCTTCGGGCAAGAGCAAACGCCCCACGGATGGCTCCGGTTACACCTCCGAGGAGCTGGAGGTTTTGAAGTACGTGGACGTCCCCGAACCCCGATTTGGCCCCAAGTTCGGGGATCTTTCTAAATCAAGTGTCCTCGGCGGGGAGGGCGATAGCCGAAAGATTGCCATGAGGAGCTTTCGGCGTAGCATCTTCAGGGCCGACCAGACTCTTCTAACCGAGCTCGACGATGCCGAATTGGCCTCGAGCATCGCGGAGGACATGAATGCCTTACAACAAAAGGTTTTCCATGGCCTTCGTCGGCTGGATGTCAGCCGCGCAAGGTGCGAGAAGGCCGTGCGGGAGGCTCGAGGAAGCAACCTTCAGGCAGATCTTGAAGAAGAGCGACAGAAAAACCAAGTCGCTCAACGGGAGATCGAGGATGAGAAGGAGAAGTCCCGCAAGCTGGAGGAGCGGGTGGGCCAGCTCGAGCTGAATTTTAAGACCAAGCAGTCCGAGCTGGAGCAGGAGATCGTGGTTCTGAAGGGGAAGGCTAAACAAGCCTTTGCTCGGGGTGAAAGGAGGGGTGACCGGCAGGCAAGGGCGGAGATAAAGGCGCGTATCCCCGAACTCGAGAAAGAGGCCGTGAAACGTTTCGTTCGCGGTCCCGTCTTCGAATACGCAACAATCCTCTTGTGCGCCGAGAATGTCGTTCAAGCATACGACCGGGCTTTCAACCAACTGAAGACCCGGGGAGTCATTCCCCAGGACTTCTCCATGGACGGCTATGGCCTTCACTTGAACGACGCCGGGGAGAAAGTGGCCGAGGATGACGACCCGGAGCCGGCCTACGAGGGCGCTGAGTTCGACTCAGTGCTCTCAATCGTGAAACGGCAAGTCCGGAACGAGCGACATAAGCGCTTGGGCGAGCCTCTCTCCCCGGACGTGGAGCCCGATGATGCAATCATCGTGGAGTAAGGGGGGTCCGACGTGGGAACGTCAAGCGCCCCGGCAACGAACGTGGCCGGCCCGGAGGCCGATAAAGTATTCGAGGCGACGGTCGAGGAGGTGGCCGAGGAGATGGATGGCGCATAGGCTTCTTGTAATTTTTGCATTCTTATTCAATTTTTATTTTTAGTTTGTAGTTTGTAAGCCCGAGGGGGCGATTTTTCAGACCATCATTAATGAAACATTTTATCTTCCTCTGTGAACTTAAAGTTTTATCGTCGAAATGTGAATTATTTTATGCAACACGTAATTATTTGATCTTCCTCGTCGGGAAAAAGCTCCAAATCAATTGTCAGAAAACAAATACGCAACTCAGGCGTGTAGAATTTTGAAACGTTTTGACGAGGAACATGGCATAATTAAAACCGTGTAAGATAACCTGTAAATAATTCATTCCGACTTAGATAAAAATTTAAAAACTTGATAGTGGATAAAAGCCAAACGGCTCGAGGAGATGTTTCATTAAAATTTCGATGAGAAATTACAATTTCTAGGAGAATTTCGATGAGAATTTACAACTTTCGGCCACATAGCACTCATATGTAGAACCTCTTAAGGTTCGAAGCGTTCCAAGGGCGAGGCAACTCCCTCCCTGACATATCCTCGAGGCGATAGGCGTTGTTTTTGCAAATCTTGGTCACCTTGAACGGACCGTCCCACTTTGGGTCCAACTTCCCCACAGGGCGGGAAACCTCAACCTTCTTGGTGACCAAATCCCCGATCTAGAATGTCCGGGGGTAGACATTGCGATTGTAAGCACGTGCAGTAGATGCCCGGAAGTTGTCCATTCTTTGCAAGGCGGCACGTCTTCTCTCGTCGGCGAGGTCTAGCTCGGTCAGGCGAGCGTCGACATTAGCAATTTCATCGAAGTGCGCGACCCGAGCAGATGGGTGCAGCACTTCGGCAGGTATGACGGCATCGGACCCGTAGACCAAGGCGTATGGGGTGTCGCCTGTCGCGGTCCGAGGAGTGGTCCGATAGGCCCAGAGCACGCCTGGTAGCTCATCGGCCCAGCTGCCTCGAGCGTCGGTCAGGGCGGTCTTGAGCCCGTGGAGAATTGTTCGATTTGTGACTTCAACTTGACCGTTGGCCTGGGGGTTCCCCACCGAGGTGAAACGCTGCTCGATCTTGAGGCTAGAGCACCATTCCTTTATCCGACGGCTTTGGAATTGGGTTCCGTTGTCAGAGATTAGTACTCTGGGGAGTCCGAAGCGGCAGATGATGTTTTTCCAGACAAAGATCTGGACGACCGCGTTCGTAATTTTTGCGACGGCTTCCGCTTCGACCCACTTGGTGAAATACTCGACGGCGACAATGACAAACTTTCTTTGCGCGGAGGCCTGAGGGAAGGGTCCGAGGATATCAATCCCCCACTGATCGAATGGCCAAGATATTTCAACGTTCACCATTGGGGCAGCAGGTTGATGAACAAGGTTGGCGTGCAGTTGGCATGTTCGGCATCGTCGGATGTAGTCGAAGCAGTCTTGAACGAGGTCCGGCCAGAAGAACCCCGCTCGTGATACCTCTTTGGCCAAGGACCGTGGTCCAGTGTGGTTTCCACAACACCCTTGGTGTATTTCTTCGATGACTTCCTTGGCCTGCTGCTTGCTCAAGCATCGTCGAAGAGGCCCATCGAAGCTTTTTCTAAACAGGCGCCCCTGCCCGTCGAGGGCGTATCGAGAGGCCTGCCGTCGGAGTCTTTTGGCTTCGACGGGTCCCTCGGGGAGAGTTCCATCCTTCAGGTAGGTGACTAATTCTGCTATCCAATCCTCGGGGGGCTCGATGGAAAGGACACACTGTTGGGCCCCCGACCCGATCAAGGGTGTTGGCGAGCTCAACATGGTTATGCTTCTCTCTTTGGTCCCCCTCATCGAACTCGCCAGCTTCGACAACTGATCTGCCCTCTCATTTTTCGCCCGGGGTATCTGCTCGAGTGAGAACTTGGCGAACCCTTCCTTCAGTTTAACGACCTCCTCGAGGTACCTTGCCATCGACGCTTCCCTGGCGTCGTAATTTCCGTTGACCTGCTCGGCCACCAGCTGTGAGTCGGTCAAGGCGACGAGTTCGTCCACACCCTTGTCCAGGGTTATCTTCATTCCTGTGGCGAGGGCCTCGTACTCGGCCTCGTTGTTGGAAATCGGGAATTCTAGGCGAATGGCAAAGTCGAGCTCGTTGCCTAGACCATCCCGCAAATAGACTCCAGCTCCCCCTCCGGAGTTCGTGTAGGACCCGTCGACCATGAGGGTCCACGGTGTCTTGGGCTCCGTTTCTGCCCTTGGGGCCGTCTCCACCAAGAAATCCGCCAAGACTTGTGCGTGGATTGCCGTTCGTGGCTAGAATTGAATATCGAACTCTCCGAGCTCTACGGCCCATTTCACGAGCCGACCAGAGGCATCGGGTCTTGCCAGTACCTGCCTCAACGGCTCGTTGGTCAGGACCACAATGGTGTGGGCCTGAAAATATTGTTTCAACTTTCAGGCGGAGTGGACCAAAGCGAGGGCTAGCTTCTCGATGGCCAAGTAATTCCGTTCAGGGCCTTGGAGGAGCTTGCAGAGATAATACACTGGGCGATGTACCCGATCCTCTACGTGCACTAGTACTGAGCTGATGGCATCCGGGGATACCGCTAGGTAGGCATAAAGGGGTCTCCCCGGGACTGGCTTCGACAACAGGGGGGGTTCGGTTAGGTATGCTTTCAATTCGAGGAGCGCGCGCTGGCATTCCTCGGTCCGTTTCCAATTCGGCACCTTCCTGAGTGCTTTAAAAAATGGGAGGTTCCGATCTGCTGAGCGGGATATGAATCTGTTGAGGGCAATTATACGGCCCACTATCCTCTGAACCTCCTTTACGGAGCCGGGAGGCTCGATGTCCAGGATGGCGTGAATCTTCGAGGGGTTGGCCTCAATCCCCCTATGACTGACGATGTATCCGAGGAACTTGCCACCCCGGACCCCAAACGTGCATTTGCTCGGGTTGAGTTTCAGGCCATACTTCCTCAAAATATCGAAAATCCGAGCAAGATGCCCGAGATGGTCGGAGCCTCTCTCGCTGCGAACTATCGTATCGTCGACATAAACTTCGACGGTCTTGCCGATCTCGTCCTTGAACATGAGGTTCACTAATCTCTGGTACGTCGCCCCGACGTTCTTCAGCCCGAAAGGCATCACGAGGAAGCAGTATGTCCCCGACGAAACAACGAATGATGTCCTCCCTCTATCTTCCTCGGCCATGTAGATTTGGTAATAGCCTTGGAAGGCATCCATCATGCTCATTAATTCACAACCGGCCGTTGAGTCCACGAGTTGATCAATCCGAGGAAGGGGATAGTGGTCCTTCGGGCAAGCTTTGTTGAGATCGGTGAAATCGTTGCACATCCTCCATCGGCCGTCGCCCTTGGCTACGACGACGACATTGCAGAGCCACTCGGTAAATTGGATCTCAACTATGTAGCCGGCCTCGAGGAGCTTGTTAACCTCGTCCTCGATGATCCGGTTACGTGCTTCACAGAATATTCTCTTCTTCTGCCTCACCGGCCTAAACGATGGGTCTACGTTAAGGCAATGGACAATGACTTCGGGGTCGATTCCCGGAAAATCTGAGGCCTTCCACGCGAAGACGTCGACATTTGATCGGAGGAAATCGACCAACATGACCTCGTGGTGAGGCTCGAGGCTCGATCCTATTCTGGTGGTCTTCGAAGGATCGCCCTCGACTAGCTGGATTGCTTTTGAGTCCTCAACCGGCGTTAACCTTTCTTCCTCGATCCTTCTTCTCTTCGCCGGGTCAGTCTCAGAGGACTCGGGGATGTCAATCTGCTGGATGGCGGCCTCCACTGGTCGGGGTGCGGAGGTCTTCTTGCCCTCCATGGAGGCCGAATAGCATTTCCAGGCGTCCAAGATCCGGCAGGTAACCTGCCCGACCCCTGCCGGAGTGGGGAACTTCATCTTTAGGTGATATGTGGATACCACTGCGCGGAACGCGTTAAGGGCGGGCCGCCCGAGGATGATGTTATAGGCGAACGGGGCATCCACTATCAAGTATGGTATCATCAATGTTTTCCTTCTCGGTGCCTCCCCCAGGGAGGTAGGGAGCTGGATCATGCCAAGGGGTATCACCTCGGATCCCCCAAATCCGACGAGGGGCGTTTGTACGGAGGATAGCATATACTTCCCCAAGTCCATTTTCGCGAACGTGTTGGCGAAAATAACGTTGGCGGAGCTCCCGTTGTCGATCAAAGTCTTTGCAACGGAGTAGTTGGCTACGTCCAGGTTGATGACCATGGGGTAGTCCGGTGTATCCTCGAGGCCCTCCGTCTTAGGTATGTGCTCAAGGTCTCGATCAGAGAACTCGAGGGCTTCAATTGATGTCCTGACCTCCGAGATGGCGTTGACATGCAACCTCTCATGGTGGTAGCGCTCCTCGATGTGGTAGCGGGCCTGGTCGAGGCGCCTTCCCACCTGTCTCCTCCTCGTCTTGGTGTCTCCTCCACTGGGCCCGCCGGCTATAGTGTGAATCATGCCCCTCGTCGGGAGATTGTCAGGGACGGTGGGCTGTCTATCGAGACGCTGTGCCGGAGCGGGGTCCCTTCGAGGGGAGTGTGATCTCTCCCTCCTCGGGGACTCGGAGTCATCGTTCTCGAAGGACGGGGAGCGGTGCCTGCAGCTGCCTTCACCTTTATGGCCTTGCCCCTTCTTTTTGACGAATTTCTTAATTTCGGGGCAGCTGGTATCGATGAGGCGCTGAATCTCTCTTTTAAGGGCGTAGCAACCCTCGGTGTCGTGGTTACCAACTTGCTTGTGGAAAGCACAATATTTATTCCCCCTCGGGGGGGCTCCATCTTTGTCCTGAATCTTCCTCGGCCTCCGGAAGATCGTGGGGTCGGTAGCGTTGATGGTGGCGAAAATCTCCTTTCTCGATATTACCAGGGGGGTAAGGTCGTTGTCTCGTCTGCGATCCTTCTTCTCCCCGGCATCCGGTCTCCTCTTGAATCGCATGTCCTCGACGTTCATATATTGCTGGGCGATGGACATGACCTTTTCCATTGTGGCCGGGCGTTTCCTGGCCAGGTGGTCCGAGCATGATTGATTCCGGATGGCACCCATGATGACGTCGAGCAGGAAGTCCATCTGGACGCTCTCGACCTTGAGTAACTCAGTGTTGAACCGGTTAAAAAAGTCTCTTAAGGACTCATTGTCCTTTTGTCGGATTTTGTGGAGGTGGGACGGTGGCAGTTTGGCCAGACTCTTCGTCTGGAAATGGTTGACAAACTTTATCGCCAGGTCGGCGAAACTCCTGATCGATCCGGGGGCTTGCCGGACGTACCACTGCGAGGCCACACCTTGGAAGGTAGTGACCAGCAGCTTCGCAGCGAAATCATCATCGATCATGTGCACCCGCATGGCGTGCTTGAATTGTATGAGGTGCTCCTTGGGGTCAGCCTCCCCGTCGTATCGGGGCAAGTCCGTGGGGATCCGAACACCCCGTGGAGCGCGGGCCCTCTGGAGATCGGGGCTGATGGGATCCGTCTCGTCGGGCTCGAAATAACGTTGTGCCGATCCCTGGCCGGATCTGTGCGACACCTCCTCTAGCCTGCGGTGGAGGTCTTCCATTCGGTGAGACAGCTCACCAATGTCTTCTCGGGCCCTCTCTCCACGGCGGACCTCGTCGATTCGCCGCTGCAGTTCAGTGGCCTGATGGGAAATCTCCTCCAGGCGTTCCCTCTGGTTCCTGGCCGGGATCCCGGACGAAGCGCCCACGGAGGATTCGTCAACCTCTTCGTCGAGGCGGGGCGGCGGGGCTCGTCTTTCCCTCCGGGGCTCCCGGGGCGCTGGTCCCCGTTCGCGCGCCGGAGCATCATCCCGCACGGCATCGGTTGCCCGAGCACCGCGCGGGGGGGCGAAAATCATCCCTCTGCACGTGAGGGTCTTCTATGTCCGCGGGCGGAGCTGGGTTTGGCTTCCCCCGTCCCTGGATCTCTCGTAGGAGAGCGTTGAACTGGTCGGATGTCAGGACCACGAGGCTCTGCCCGACGGTTGGTGAGGGAGTCGCCCCGGCGATCTGGGGCACGGCTTGGTGTGGGACGTCGCTCGGCCCGGGAATGTGGGTGGTGGTGATTTGCGGAGGCGGGGGGTTTGTTGAATCCCCTGGCTCCGTTCCGGTTCGTCGTGTGTTAACCATTTTCTCACTTATCGGAATAGAAAGCCCTTCCTCTAGCGCCAAAATGATGGTGTCGGATTCGGTCCGATGAACAGGTCACTCCGAGCTAAGGTATGATTCGAGAGTGAGTGTTCAAAGTCTTCTCGAACTCCGAGCAAAGGTGTACAAGTTTCTGGTCGGGGTCCTATTCTGCAAGGAAGGAACACACGTGAACCTAGCCGGATGTGTCTCCGGCGAAGACCCTCCGACGCTCAAGTCAGTATTCGAGCAGGAAATCGGAAGGTAAAGATGTAATATGTATGAACCGTTACCTTGTGAATAGTAACGGTACGCTATTTATAATAGCAACCGGAGGCGAGTGGGCCGGATTAGGGCAACATTGGCCCAGCTCCGTTATCCGTACAGGAATATTCCCTGGTACGTGCCGGGGATGCGTCGGGTACACATCGTGTCAGAGGAGTACACCTGGCGTCAGAGGTCGTTATTACTGGGACCACTTCGAGGATGGAGTGGAACCATCCGGGGATAGAGGGAGGTTCCCGAGTAAAACCATCCGAGGAGGTATAAATCCCGAGGAGCAACATGGCCCCGGGGAAACACGGGCGGTGTGGCGTATTCTGATCGGGTATATATGGCAATGATGCAATCCTGATCGGACCGAGCTGACACATGGCAGCCTTCAATCGGTGGATTAGGCTGAGGTGGCGCCGACGTGGCCTCGGGCATAACGGGCCACATCAATCACATATGAATATTTATAGCTTCTTTACCTTCTTAGGTCTCTTTGGTTATAGCCGCATTTAATGATTTCTTTATAACTTCTCTTTGTAAAAACTTTTCTTTCTATTTTAAATCTAACTACCATTTTTTCTTTTAAATTTCGGATGTGAAAAATCAAAGTACTTTTTTTTTTTGGGTGAAAAACCTCTCAGGGTATTTCTGGTATTTCATTAATCAAATTGCAACTTTGTCAGCATACAATTGATTTTCAATACAACGCGGGGGAATATTTCCCCATATATCAACTAGATCAAAGTTACAAGATGCCAACTTTGCTAGGGCGTGTGCTACCCGATTCGCCGTTCGTCGGATGTGACCAAAGTGGCAGACTTCAATTCTCCACAGCATTGAAGAGCAAAATTAGGTAAATTAACATTGAAGAGTAAAATCCATAGCATCTATTAATTTCCTACAATCCATAGCATCAAGAAGCGAAATAATTAGTCTACAATAAAATTATGATGAATTATACATGTGTGTGTTTGTGTGTATATATATATATATATGAAGCCGGGAATGTGTGAATCCTGGGCTCCGACAACAATAGGATCGAATATGCTTCTTCCTCAAGCAAGGCATTGGTTGCCTCCTTCTCAAGTCAGTGTTCTCTCCAAAATTAGCCCCCCTCTTCAAAATAGAAAGTCTGGAATATTTATGCCTCTACTCTCCTTATGACACTTGGCATGATCTCCCTGTACATGACACCCTAAAATGGAGGGTTGGAGATCAACTTGGTACAACATGGGCCTAAAGGTGGGCTAGACCCTAGTGGAATTTACAGGCCTCTGTTGTAGTCCATGTATATTTGGACCTTATTTTCTTGGGCCTTTGTTATTGGTTTTTATTATTATTTTGACCCATATCAATATATATATTATAGAGTCATGTAAACAAAAAAAAAAGGAAATGAATTTTAAGTGAAAAACAAAGGGCCAACAATCTAGACGAGAAAATGATTAGAAAATATAAAAGTTTGAAAGTAGTATTACCATCCCACGACAAAGTATTTGATAGCGAAAAATTGTTACAGTGCAATGCATATTTAGGGAGTAAAACATAATCAACAGAACAAAATGCACGTATTCAAGCAAGCTCGGAAACATCGGCCCTGAACACCTGACACACTCTCTAATCTCCTTGCCTGCTTTAGCATGATATGTCTGCACAGTACGTATGATGAGCCGTTAGTTCCCATGGAACAAAAGTATCAGAAGTGTGTGGAGCAAGAGACTTAAAGACTTACCTGTCAAGCTAGAATGAAGGATGGGCGATCATTCATCACGAGGAAAAATGGAGAGCTTGAATTTACTGACTTGGGAGTATTGCTCTTCCTGGTTCTGTTTTATTGCTTGAATTTTCTTGGCTGAGGTAGCTGCATTCTTAGAAAGATACAAGTCCAACAGTTGGAAGCTCGGTATATCAGCCAGCCCAATTGGGATTTGTTGGAGTTCTTCACAATTCCTAAGCTCAAGGCGTCTAAGTCTAGGGAAGTGATCGCCCGAAGCTCCCCAAAAAGCTAAATCTGTCCATCCAATGCGCAAGACTTCAAGACGGCAAAAACCACCATCAACTGTCTCCCATCTCTTTCCCATGAATGCTTTGTCTTTTAGCTTGAGCACCTGGAGATTCTCCAGCAATCCTAGGGTAGACATATGACTCCAATCCAAAAAAGTATAAGATAACGTGAGGCTCCTCAGATTTGGTGGGAACTTGTACAGTGGCGGGAGGCCATGCAATTGGCCTTCCAAAGGTGGGCTAGGAAAGACATCATTAAGCAGCTTCAGATTTTCAAGGCAACTCAGTTGTACAAAATTATCGAATGCACAATATCCATCCTCAGCATGATCGAGAAGTGTGGCTAATCTCCCTCGAATGCCTAATTTCTTTAAGTTGGATGTCATGTTGAACAAACCCTCTGTACAGCTTTCAGGTGATAGATTAGATAGCGTTTGAAGCTTCGATCCGTAATAATCTTTATATTTCCCCCCCAGCGTGCGCAAAATAATAGATGCATTGGTCTTTAAATGCCTCAGTTGAATCATATTGCACAAATCAGCTTTCATTTCCAAGGTACGTGATGTTGTGTCAATCCAAAGAGTTTGCAAGTTCCATAGCTTGGATACGTCTTCTGGAAGAACCTTGAAACCGGTAGACAGGACAATGTACCTTAAATGAATCAGTTCGGTTAGAGCAAGAGGGAATCTGGTAAATCTAATGGAATTGAAATCTAAAACCCTCAGTAGTTTGCAGGCCTCAAGGATTAGTGAAGTTTCTTCTGGCTCCAAGGCTAGTTCGTATTCTGGGAAACATAAGAAAGAGCGAGCACGAGGAAGATAAGGCTCCGAAGAGAAGAAATCCAATATACTAGACTGAATGTAAAGGCGGCGACAGTTTTGCAGGTCAGAAGCTGGAGGTTCACAATGACCTCCATCAGTAGATTTCCTTATTTCTTGGATGAAATTCTCCCTTCGATTTCCAGCTTCAGTTCTGCAGAATTCGCGAAGCATGTCATGAATGACACATGTTTTAACTCTACCATTGGATGCCATCTTCTCAATTCTTACTAAGTTATAGTTAATGAGTTCCTCTAAATAGTTCTCCGCAATTTCCTCTAGAACAATGCCACCCTTTTCTTCTATGAATCCTTCTGCAATCCACATGCGAATCAATTTCCACACAGGGATCTCAAAGTCTTCGGGGAATATTCCAAAATAGAGAAAGCATGGCTTTAAATGATAGGGCAAATTATAGTAACTCAATGATATAATATTCTCCATGCGTCCCCGTGGGTCCTCATTAAGATAGGTAGCCACGCTCATAGCAACTTTTTCCCATGCATTTTTTCGATCTCTTTTTTGGAGGAGAATGCCTCCTATGACCACTATTGCTAGCGGCAACCCATCACACTGGTCTGCGATTAGATTTCCAAGAACCTCCAATTCTATAGGGAACTCACGCTTACCTAAAGCCTCCAAACAGAGCAGTAACGAACTCTCCTCACGAGTCAATAAACGCAACATGTGGGGATATCTGATGCAATTAGCATACCGTCCCACTTCTAGGTTACGACTCGTGATCAGGACTTTACCTGCATTAGTATGTCTTGGGAAAGCAATCTGGAGCTTCTCCCAATCTTCAGCTTCCCACACATCGTCCATTACAATCAAGAATTTTTTCCGCTTTAGTTGAGCTGCAATTTCTTCAGCTAACTCGCCATCATTTTTGTCCTCGACGAGATTGGTCTTCAACTGTTTCAAAATGGCAAGAAAGACATTCTTCCTTTCGAACTCTGAGGAAACATTGACCCAAATGCGGATGGGGAATTCGTATTCGATTTCTGGATTCTGAAAAATCTTCCCTGCCAATGTTGTCTTGCCAAGACCAGGCATACCAATGATCGAGATGACATCAAGATACTCGGTTTTTTCAGTGAGACATCCTATTAACATTGCTGCCTCATCTTCGAAACCCACCATATCGACTTGTCTTATTGGGGGAGCCTGTTTGAAAAATTTTAAGGCCAAGATTAATTGTACTTAGACAACAAAAATTCATACATTCCCAAAAAGAAAAAAATAATAATAATAATAACGACCACAACAATTACCAAGCATCACTATGTATGCAATTACCAACAATGGATTATAAAGGTTAAACTACAATTACCAATCTTAATGTATAAATGCCCATGTATGTACAAAACAACTTCACCCGTTTCTAGGTTATAATCCTTTCCTACCTCATTTGGGTTGCAGTTCTATCATTAAAAAATAAAACAAATGGCAATTTTTGATCAACTTTTGTTGAAAAAATTCAATTTTACTGGAAAAGTACATGTGGCATCTAATTTTGACAAATTTTCCACCAAAAACATGATTTGGCTAATGACTTGGGTTTCGATTGGTTGTATTTTTATTCTCATTTTCTATTTTCATTGAGAAGAGGCAATTTTTGCTTTGTATTGGTTTTTGTGGGTAAATGAAAATATGATCGGATGAGTAATATAAAAATATTTAATAGTTATATTAAAAATAATATTTAAATATGATAGCGAGAAATTGTGACCCATAATTGAATCGAAAATTATATTTAACTGGGGTAGTAAGATTTGTGAGTCCCACGATTAGATTGAAAGTTATATTTAAGTGGATAGTGCGAATATATTGGTCCCTTCATTAGATATAAAAAGTAATATTTAAATGTAATAGTATTAATCTTTATATAAGATTAATTAAATAATATTATGATGACTATTATATTTAATTTATTGTGGGCCCATTATGGAAATGAAAATAAGTTAAATTATTTCCACTGAGAATGGATGGCTATTTTTTTTTTTAATTGGAAATGAAAATGAAGAATAAAAATGTATCCTAGCATTTTCCTTAAAAATAAAAAAGAAGAAAAGAATTTGTTTTGTTTGTTTAACATATTGAGTTTATAGGTTTGGCTATGTGTATGTATATACATAATACATATAAATATATATACATATAAGTGTAATTTTAATTATATTAGTTACAAATTTATATATTTTATTAATAGATATAAATCTTTAAAAGTATATAAACATTATAAATAAAAATATTAAAATATAATTTTTGGTTTAATAAGAGTAAACCGTGTATTTTAATTTCTTATACTTCTCATATATGTGTACAGATATCATAAGTTCAAAAACAGTTATGTATATTTTTGATGTATTTTTTAAGTAGAAAATATGTGCTATTTTTAAGAAAATTAAAAAGGGAATATGCGCAACTCACCAATTTTAAAGCAAAAATGAAGACAATTTCCAAATTATTGTCAACTGATTATCAAGTTCACAATAGAGATGCACACACTTTAGCTACGATGGCATCTTGTTCACATGAAGGGGAACATGATATCCCGGATTATGTTAGTCCTTTTATGTTTGGTGACTCTTAAATTTTATATGTAGTGTGTTCTCTCTCTCTCTCTCTATATATATGGTTTATTGATTTAGACAAATTGCTCAAAATGATTTCAACTGATGTACAATTCAAGGGAGAGCTGTGGATCACATGGCAAATAAAATGAAATTAATTAAAACTGAACAAATTAGTTTTGGTTAAATAAAAAAAACAAAAGAAAAAACAGCTCCAAACTCTTCCATAAGATACCACCTTTCCCAATTTAAAAGTTCCGATCCGATTGCTCTTTTGTCGAACAAGCACTACTAATTTGTTTTTTTCTAACCCAACACATTAATATGACACATTTGAAAAAGTATCTCAACAATATGGAAATTGAGACACTTCTATAAAAAGTGTTGTTTTAAATAATTTTATCAAAATTTTGAAATTTTTTTATCTAAACCTGATTCAGTCGAACTCGATTCGGCCGAACTCAATAAATTATATGGTACTTGCTAAGTGATTATTTATTCTCCTTAAATTATCTCTTCGCTAATGGAAAATTGGTAATAAAGAGATTCTACCATAGATTTAAGATATTTGTATAAAATTAGTGACATAATTCAATGTAAACAGAATTAAAAAAATAATTAGTGACAAGGTGACAAAATTATCATAAACTAAATCCGTCATAGAATCTAAATTCATAGTGTATTGGTTGGTCATTAAAGAGTATGAATTCTTATAATGTATCTACCACTCAAAGCAAGTATAAAACATTCACCACATGATTAACCCTAATTCAATTGGATCAGATTTGCACTAGAATTTTCCCAAAGTCTTTTATATAATAAAACGTATTTTAGGGATGATCATCAAAACTTTTGGATCACATAAATACAAGACAATTTAACTAGTGTCACAATATCCAGTTATGATCACGACTTGCGATGGCTCAATTAATCATTTTCCTAGTAGTGGGGTCTTTTTTCATTTTACTTATCAATATATAATAGGACAAAATGCAATTTACATCATATTTATAACTGTAGTCTGGAATACTTTCAAGTGAAGAAGCTAATAGCACAAAAACCCTGATATTTCTAAAAATGGCACAACAAAAATCCTCACACCCTTCACATTCCTTTTATGCAATGTTTAAGTTTGTTTCCCCCCCCCCCCCCCCCCCCCCCCCCGCTTTAGAAGGACCTTTATGCTCTTGTAGTGATCATTGTTGGACTTTTGCATTTTGATGGATGATTTGTATAAAAAATGGAAGGTAAAGGCGTAGATTTGAAGAGTTAAAATTTTTTGGTGGGATTAACTTTTTGCTTTTGAGAAGTGATGAGGCCTCCACGTTTGGGGGTCTAATATTTTACAGATACGAACATGACATGATACTAATATGGTAACACAAAACTTTTATAAAATTTACGACATGACACATCTACGAAATGAAATTATTTATATAATTCTTAATAATAATATAATTAATATGTAAATATTTACACATTATATATAATTAATATAAATTCATGTATACATAATGATACAAATACAAACAGGTATAGATACGTATCAATGATTATAACTACCTATTTTAAAAACAACATAAAAATTTCAATCTTTATAAAAATATAATGAAAAAATAAATTATTAAATGAAATAACAATCTTTTTTTTTTTTCTAAATATCTTTAGAAAAATTTATTTTAGATTATCTTTTGTCGTTGAAATACTAAAAAAAATAAGTCAAAAAAAGATATCATGTGTCCAAAAAATTATCTCGTGCGTCCGATATATTATTAGAAGTGTTTAATTTATTTAATTTATGGTAGATAAAAAAAAAACGAATATGAGGCTATTTAAAAAAAAAAATTAAGTTGGGAGGGTAGTTGAGAGGTTAAGAAGAAACTATTAGATCTGGGGCGAGGCTTAGCATAGATCAGGATACATAAATTAAATCAAACTAAAAGAAGATGAACAAAGTAAATAAAAGAAAAGAAAAGAATATCATCACCTCAAACTCTTTGGGGTCTCCGTATCCCAGATCGTGTTCGGCTGACTCAATCCTGCTGTTGCCATCGTATATATCTTTGATTTTGCGGCTGACGGAGTCGAAATTTTGGGACGACGCCCCGGAGCTCCTCCGGTTTCATCGACATGCTCTGCTCGCGCCGCCGCGCCTCAGAGACGAAGTCGTCGATCAAGTCCTCCGCTTCGAAAACCACGTCTCGTATCTGGCGGGCGAGCTCTTGAAGTATCTCGTTCTTGCGCCGCGTCTTGGCCGTGTCACTGAGGAACGATTTAAAGATGTGGAGTTCTTTCTCCAGATTTTCCACCTGATCCTCCACGCCGCTGATCAAATGGTAGTGGTGCATCCGTAGTTGCATGAGGTTTTGCAGAAGGTTTCCGACTGCGGCATCCTCCATTTTCTCTCTGTAGATTTCACCTCTCTCTCTGCTCTCTCTCGATCTCTAATCCTCACTCTGTGTAATTTGTAACAAGTGAATGTAAGTGAGTTGACTTCTACAGTAATTGGCTTCAAAATTAATAGTCCGCTAAGCGCGTTGAATGAATTTAAAAAAAATAATTTAATTTCAAGTAGTATTTTTATAATATAATTTTTTCAAAGACAAATAATTTTATATTTAAATATAATAATTAAAAATTATTTTTATTTAAAATTATTCTTAGGTATTTTTTCAAAAAAATTAATATTGACTTTTGGTTTTATTTTATTTTTTAAAAAAAAATTCATCCAAATACAATATTTTATTGTGAACTGCTTTTTTTCTTTCAAAAAAAAAAAAAAACCCTCCACTCTGAAAAAAAAAATACATTCAAACGGGGCTGTAAATTAAGAGAGGCAAGTTCTACTTGATTCCACTGACAAATTCATTATATGGGAATCAATATTACATATTACACATTTTTACTCATGATTTATGATAAAATTATTTATTATTAAGTTGTTATCAAGCCAATGTCATTAATTATCATAATGATAAATTTGTATACAGCTTTGTTGTCACTTTCAGTAAATATGGAAATTATTTTGGCGACAAAGCTAATTCTTTATTATTACCATATGTATACAATTTGTGCAACTTTTACTTTGTCCATTGTGATATTCGTGACACAACTTTCTTTTAATGTTAGCCAAAATAGCAATTAAAATTATTTTACAAATCTATAATATGTATACTATTCATATTATTATATAGTGTGAGGGGGTTTAATGATATTCTACTGTCTTTGCTGGTAATTTCGTATTCTTTCCCATCTCTCATTTCTCCTCTCCCCATTGATTGATCTCTCTCTCCTTTGTTTTTTTTTTTTTTTTGTTCCCTCTCTTTCTGGCTTCTCTCCTCTCTCCATCTCTCCTCTTCGAACGTTCGTTTTTAAGTTTCTTTCATCTATATTAACTTTAATATATTTAATACATTAATGTAATTAAAAAATGCATATTCACAAATAGAAATTAGTAAGTATTTATGAATCTATATTGTCAAAATTCAAGTGCATGGATAAACTATTTCTTAATTTTATTTTGCACATGCATAGTTTTTTATGGCATAATTATGTTGAACTATCTTGATTAGGTTGTCCAAGTTACAATTAAACCATTGATTTTTAAAAACTATAACAAGAAGATTAATTTAATATGGTTGATTTTAGAAAAATATTAAAGACATATTCTCTTAAAATATATAAGCACGTAAAATTTAGTTAGCATATCTTTTCAATATACTATTAAAAATGTTGGGTCCAGCCTACATGCCCGGCCCACGAATTGAGGGTGTAGGGGTTGGTCAATATTGATTTTGTTTTTGTACAAAAAGAGAAGAGTGAACAGTTGCTGTAGCAACAAAAAAAAAAAAAAAAGGAAACATCAGAATTTTTCAACTTGCGCAGTCTTTAAGTAGAGCTTGATTGAAGGGTCATTGTGGTCCAATTTGGCTAAATTTTGACAGCACATCGGCAAGATATCGAACTTGAAATTTTGTGGTGGATGTTGGATTTTGATTACCAGAAGTCCATCGTTTGCAGCACGAACAACAACCGCATTTTGGGCATTGACGAACCTTTTTTTTTTTTTTTGGTCAAAATTGGCGAACCTTTTAATCTTTTATTTCTTTGAATTCTTGGTTCGATTTGTGATATGTTTTTGCTCTAAATTTGTGAGCCTATTGAGCTGTAATTTGCTGCACATTTTCTGATATTATAGTGAAAATTTGTGGGTCTCGTAGACCTCATGCTTTTTACCCTTCACATTAGAGGGGTTTCCCACGTTAAATTTTGCGTTCTTATTCGTGCAATTGTTTTACTTCTTGTGCAGTTTGGATTTTTGACTATGTATATGTTGGTTTAGCATTCATTTGAACTGTGAAAAATTTGAATTTCCGCTGCATGGTTATTTGTCGTGATAAATCTCTTGCATAACAAAAAGATAAATATAAATACATGAAAATCAATAATGTAAAAGAAAAACAAGTAAAATTTCACAAAGGAGGATGATAAATATATTTAAAGTCCGTTTGAAAAATAAGGCATATGCATAAGAAAGATCTTTTAGCTTAGTTTCCCCAAGTTTTTCTTTCCTTTTTTCTTTTTAAGCGATTAGTTTCCCAAAGTTATGTCAATATTTAATTTGCGGGATTCTTGTTTAACGTGTGATTCCACTTGATGTGCTGAAATTAAGCCGGTTAAACTTTATTTATTTATTTTTTTTCAAACTACTTCGAAAACAGGAATCTGCTACACCTGCTGCTGCTGTTACTATATTTTTTTCGGGGCTAATGATGCTGCTCTTTTGGAGGGCACTGGTAAAAGACAGCATGTGCCTTTGGAAGAATACGGACACTTTGAGAAAAATGGTTCAACATTAGGGTTGTTATTCTGAAACTTGTTGTGCTTAGTTGTTTGTGCGTCACTTGTCTATTTTTTGCCATTTTGAGCTATTTTTTGAGTCATTGGATGGATCTTGAATCCTTGTAATTGAAGACAGTTGAAACCCTTGCTGCCAAATTATTCCTTCAAGCCCAAATCCTTCATTAATCCAAATGCAACCGTAATGATCAAAGTGGTTAGATGGCTTTGATTAGAATGATGTATATTAAATTGAATATTTATTTTATACTATACAGTTGTTGACTAAAAGAGAGCTGTATCACTAATTTGTCTAATTGAAGTTGAATGGTAAATGTAGAAACAAAAAAACATTGTTGAATATGTGTCTGAAAGGCGTTCCTTTTTTTACTTGAAAAGTCCATAGGTTGTGTATTTTGGCGAGTGGATCTCAGTTCGGATCCTCTATTGCATAATCGTATTACATTTCTATTATATTTATAACTATATACCATGTGTATTGGAGAGCGATCGAGATAAAGAAAGAGAAAAATTGATGATATGAGAAAAAAATATATAATATTCTCTTTCCTTGTCTCGACTGTTCACCATATATACGTTGCGTGTATTGATAAGTGTAATAAAAGATGTGTTGGCGATTAAATTTGGCCAATAAAAAATTAACAAGTGTAAATTAAAATATCAAATATTAATTAAAGTGTCTATTTTATATTTTGGAATTTTCTAAATTTAATTCCAATATAAATAGTTAATTTTAATTAATATTTTAATATTTTATTTTACCGACAAATAAGAGCTCGTCAAGTGTCAATATGAGGTGTTCCAGCCAATTAAATCAAGTCTTGCAGCCCGAAAGTCCAAAACTAATCACATGGTGACAAGTAGGGCATGTGGTCGCATGGACCAATCAAATAATGACACAAAAATGGTATTTTTCTCTTTAAAAAATAATTTATATTAGAGATAAATATGAATAAATTGCTAGCAATCCAAAAACCCTACATAGACGCCTATAAATATGAGTCATTTGGAGCTCAAAGAAAGATCAATGAAGGAGTTTTCAAGAGCAAGAGAAACCAAGAAGATCCCGAAGTTCTCTCAAGGCAAGCTCAAGAAGATTCGTGAAGATCAAAGGCGAAATTCCCGGCGTTCTTCATGAAAATCATCAAATCAAGGCGTTCAATCCGCGATCAAGGTGTTAGCCCTGTGTTTTGGCATTTGTCCCAACTCAAATCCACGGTGATTGAGGCGACGTTCAAGGCGTTCTTCGCGGGAAATCATCTAAATAAGGCGTTTGATCTGCAATCAAGGTGTCAAACAGCAAATCGGCGTTTGTCTTCAAGTCAAATCCACCGTGTTCACGGCGTACTTCACCGTGTTTATCGAAATTTTCAACGTTTGATTCGTAATCAAGCAACAAAGCCTACGAATCGCGTTATTGGAGATCAAATCAAATTTGGAGAAAAGAACCAGAGCATTAATCTTTTAGGGATTAATGTTCCACTAAATCATATTATTTTCAAATATTTGTCACATATATTTCTCGACTTATAATTATATTTACAAATATAAAATTTTGTGTGAACAAGATGATACATGATTATGGAAGAGAAGACCTGAACTGGGTGGATCTATTGCTTTCTGGTTGTTGATTTGTGTATCGCCCTGGTTTATTTATGTCAAAGATAATGTGGGGTTTTCATCAGTATATCTCTTTTCCTTGTTTTAACTCCTTATTTTGCATATATTCGATTGGGCTTTCTGTTATTTACTAGACCACTTTCTATTATGGATTTTTAATTTGTTTTAGATAAAAAAATGCAGTTGCCCCCCAATACGCTTGTTGTGCTTATAACTCAACCGTCGGTTTTTTAACGTTCTCTCCGGTTGTGGTGGCTTTTCTTCTTTTTCCTTTTTTGTTTTTTTTTTTGGTTTTTTTTGGCTTCACAAGAAGCTTGTGCTGAATGCTGTTTTATATCCAACTACTAGTTGATCTAGTGAGATGAGATGCTAGATCTCTTAAGCAACGTCCAAAATTCGAATCATGATATTGTGAATGGAGCAATTGGATCGGGAGGGTCGCCCCCATAATGGGCCTCTACAGTTCCCGATCCGGATTAGTTGGTCAATGAAGTGGCCGGAATCGGATGACTAAGACCAAAAAAAAAAAAAAAAAAAAATGCTGTTTTATTGCTGATCGACTTCCAACTTTGTGGATATCTTAGCTTTTGTTTTAGTAGTTGTATATGTGTTTTTCAGATCTATTTTTAGGCCTTCGCTAAATTGGATAGTTATGCTATGTTTGAACTTTGTAAATTCATGAGGAAAAAGCAAAATGACTAAACCTACAAACACACGAGTTATTTGTTTTTTCCTTAGTAGAATCTAGGGATGCATAAGAAGCAAGCCTGACGAGCCGACTCAATAAAGTTTATTAAATTTTTAAATATTTTCATAGAATAATTTTAAATTTTATAATCATAAAATTAAAATAAGACATATATTAAATATGATTTGATTTATTTCTTTGAATTAATTCTTAAGCAATAGATAAAATTCATTATTAAATGAACTAATTCAAAATAATAGAACAGACCCAAAAGGACAAGGAAAAAAGAAAAGAGAAAAAAAAAAGAGAAGGTTATCCGTTTTGTTTTGGGTGACTTATCGGCTTCGCGCTGATACCATCTGCATGCTAACCCTCGAGAAAAATTGGGTTCCGGAATTTATTCTCAAGACACTCTATTAGAAAAGAAAATCCCTCCAATTATTCTTATGCAAGATTTTTCGTGTATTCACAGTTAACCACTTTGTTACGTTCCATTTGATGTTCCACTCTGATTGGTTGGGAGGAATGACATTTCAGCCATTTATCGCCATAACCGCCACCGTTCCAGATCTTCATCCGTTCCTATCCGTCATGGTGGAACGTCAGTGTCGTTCTGATTCCAGCCAATTTCGTGGCGCTCCAGCGAACCATGGGTGGTGGCAATTGTGGTGGAGCCCGAGGGATTTATGGTGATGCCTTCAATTTCTCTACATTATATGCACTACATTAGGCACCAATTTGGTCTTCTACCTAAGGGTACATTTGATGTATCAAATTTTAGCTGAATTATACGTGTAATGGGTCCCATTAATGGAAAAATTGTAACGACGTCAAAAATTTCACTTTTGGCTGTTAAATGGAGGGGCATAAATGTTACTTCACAAATTTAGGGGAGGTAAACAGTATAATGAGTAAAGTATAATGGTACGATTTAATTACTAGTCCTATTATCAACTATAGTCTATATAGGTTATTGTCGGACGTGTTAGTGGAGTAGCATCCAACGTGCTGCCAGCTTGTTTATGTCAATGAAAAATTAGCAACTTGCATTTTATCTTTCTTCTTTTTCTTCTTTTCATGGACAATTTGCCATAGAGTGCTGATAAATAGACGGGTTGAGTTGAATTTGAATTGGGTTTTATTTTATTCCAATTGAAAATAGTTAGGTTCTAAAGAATGAGTTATAAATTAGTTGGATTGATGAGTTGGAACGGGTTGATAATTGGTTGATGCGGTTTCTTAATGAGTTCGATACAAAACAAAATATATTTTCTTTAAGGGTTAATTCCAATTTTGGTCCCTGACGTTTACCCCAAGTCATTTTGGTCCTTCACAGTTCCGACATTTTCAATTTTGGTCCCTAACGTTACAATTCATTCCCAATGCGTCTCCCTCCGTCACTTTTTTCAGTTAAAAACTCTAATTTTATTTG